>CM076571.1:194529273-195059977 GCA_034641835.2 Pinus albicaulis | reverse complement strand
TTCTTCTGCATGAAGAAGATCCAGCACTTCCGAGAGAAATCATCAACAAATATCACGTAGTACTTGTGCTTTGTTGTCGAAGCTACTGAGAAAGGACCACACACGTCTGTGTGAACTCTCTCAAGGATCGTCGTGGCGTGACTATCCTTCTTGTGAAAGGTGGATTTCACATACTTTCCCAAAGTACACCCCTTGCACTGATCTGACTGCGCAAGAGTGCCCTTAGGAAGCCCAGTAGAAATCTGCTGCAGTATCTTCAAGGCTCCATGGTGAAGGTGGCCCAATCTCCTGTGCCACAATTCGCCCTCATCATCTCGGCTCACCACTTCTCCCGCCTTGCATGCCATTGTTGCGCAGCCATCTACTTGCAACTGATAAAGGTTCTTGACTCGAACCCCTATCTTCCGTGTCTCTCCAGTAGTCTTACTGCGCAGGAAGGATTTTCCTTCGCTGAAGACCACATCATACCCCTTGTCTTCCAACATCGCCACAGAGATCAAATTATTCATCAATCCTAGAACATGAAAAACTTCCTTCAATACGAAGGGTTTACCAGACTCCCTCTCAAAGGAAATGGTACCGATACCGGTCGCACTATATCTACCATCATCGACCATCTCGATGTGCACTCCAAGATCTTTTTCCTCCAGATCTGAAAACAAATCTCGATCTCCGATCATGTGAAATGACGCACCACTATCCAAGAACCATACTGATCCCAACACACTTGAAACCAAGCATGCAATCAGTGAAAAATCTAGTTCGAATTGAGAAGCCAATGCCTCTCCCGCTGCAGATCCGGCAGCCTTCTTATTTTTCTTCTTCTGCAGACAATTTGTGGCATAGTTTCCATGCTGGTGACAGTGAAAACACTTCACCTTGGACATGTCTTGCTTCTTGCCTTTCGCACCAGACTGAGAAGCCTTCTTGCTCTTCCCCTTCTTTGCTTTGGCAGCCAAAGTGCAATTTTCTTCGTCAGATACCTTTAATGAAGATCCGTCCCTGGTAGTCCTCCTTATCTCCTCCTGCATGAGATCCGCCCAAAGTCGCTCCCATCCAGGCAACTTCTCCCGACCATTGACAGAGTCCTGATAGGAATGCCAAGCCTTCGGAAGACCAAGGAGAGCCAGGTCCACCATATCCTCATCTTCGACAGTCACCCCCACACTTCCCAGCTCATCTCTGCATTGAGTGAACTTCGTGAGGTATTTGGCGATACTGTCGCCTTTCTCCATTTTAACGTTTCTGAGCTTATCCTTGAGCACCAGCTTCCTTTGGTCACTCTTACTCTGGAATAGATCTGTCAATGCTTTCCACATTAAATATGGAGAAGCTTTTCCATGCAGGCTGGATACAATGTGATCCTTTACGCCCTCCAACAGAATCCTTCGACATTTCGCCATCTTCTTTTGCCAAGCTTCGACTTCAGCAGGATCAGTAGGCTTTTGGACATCCATATCTACGAACTCCTTCAGCCCATTATCTTCTAATACCGCCTCCATCCGATCTTTCCATGCAACATAATTCGAACTGCCTTCAAGAGCATATTCGAGTCGTAAACCGTTGAAAGACATTTTCAACTTCGGCACCAAGAAAACAATCTGTTGCAAAATTCGAATTCCAAACTCAAAAACTCAACTGCTTCTGGATCTGTGAGAACAAATTATTTCTAGCACAGAGATCGAATGTAAGGGCATTTACTGGATATATCACCTTTCAGAGAAAGGATGGATCCAGAGGCTACCTGGCCCGTTACAGACTCTGTCTACCGAAATAATATTGTAATCACTGCAATAGATCTCGATGATTGATTCGCTCCGATACCATGTAGAAATTTTCTGAATAAAGAATATTTATCCACCGAGATTATCCTGATCATATACAAATTCGATTTGATGCACAACACATAATCTCTTCTAGAATCAATCAACAATTTGCGGAAATAGAAACAGTCGCATGCACACATAAACATAGTATGTAATGGGGAAAGCTTATAGCTTAAAACCCCTCAGCTATTATGTATATTATATGGAGAGAACATGTAACAAACTCAGTACAATACTCCTCACAAGTACTAAGTACTTTCTCGTTAAGTTACACACAAACTAGCTTGGTTTTGAACAAGTCACAGGTTCAAAACTCAACCACTAATTTCTTGCCTCTATTGCGCAATCAAGGATGGTCTAATGAGAGATCCAAGGTTCAAATCTCCTTGGCTTGACAGCGCAATCATCATTGGCAATTTCCTCCAAGTGTGGTGCAAATCTCATGCACAACTAATGTCACAACTGATAGCTATCTCAACCCTTTCATCTACCTCTTTCACTTGTCTCCTCTGAACTGTCCATGCACTGTAGTGAACTGATGTGTTCTTGAGTTGAATCATGAGTTACTAATTAATGAATTAAATAATATTTAATTCACTCCACTCATTACTAGTTGATTAGCTAGTTAAACTAATCTCAACTAGTTCAACTAAGTTAAACCAAACACAACTCCACCAACTGTCTCATCAACTCCACCAAACTTCTGCCACTAAAGTCCTAACTGAATTCAACCATGCATGAGCTCACCTAACCCATAGGAAAAGCGTATTTCCTTCTGGCAGCTGCATGACCCACATCCGGGGGTCAAACTGAAGTGCTCAAAGAGAGTAAACTGAAGTTTAGAGTCCAAATATTATTAAGGGTAAATAATATTTGACTATTCTATTTTTATCCCGACAGTCTAAAAATAGAAACCACCTGATGTCTAAAAATAGAGGTCCATCTATTTTTACCAACTCGACCAATCATCCAAGAATAGCATACTGCAACTCCTAGACCATGCTCCATGTGTCTAAAAATAGACTTTGTGCCAAAAATAGCCTGCGGGCCCACTTAGTGAAGGCGACTTCATTTCACTAAGCTCCATCATCTTGCTGCATTTTCAACAAATACTTGCTCCAAAACTCTTCATGTTGGAAAAATTTTATATGTCGACGCTCCTTTCCTTCGAAAACATCGTTGACTACGCATTAAATCCACTATTGGATCGATGCACCTTTCAAGACTAGAGTTACGAACAATAACCTCATCTTGTGGAATGGAGGCGTTAGTCTTCACCATGGGCTTCATTAGCCACTCTGGAATTTCCTCCATTGAATCTGTGTCATGACAAGCGAGAGAAGAATGAGAAGATGGATTACAAATTTGATTAGCGTATCTCCCAACATTATTATCATCACAAGGAGGGACCCTCATTGGAACTGGCAAAGGAGGAGGACAATGAACAAAAATAATATTAGGTTCCTCCTCTGTAATTAGAGGTGTCTCATGATTCAAAAGAGTTTGGGGAGTAGGAAAAGCAGGGGGTCCAGGTTCACCGTGCAAAGAGATAAGAACCAAGCGCTTAAACTCTTGTTTCACGAAATCCCAATTCATCTCTTCTTCCAAAATTTCATATAAAAGGTGAAGTAATCGATCAAAAAAAATCCTCAAATGATTCATTAGGCTTCATTCTTAAGAGATTGATTTTTCTACAAGCATTTCGATGATCATACATGTCAAATTATTTATGAAGCTCCTTTGCAAGTTGGTAGAATGAATGGATATAAACAATGGGTAATGTATGAAACCATTGATTAATGCTACCTCCAAATCCGAGGGTGATTAATATGGCAATGACATCCTTGCAATGAATTTCATTAGAAAATAAAAAAAACGGAAACCTTGAAATAGATGTTCATGAAAAGTTAATTTACCCTCAACGTCAAACTTAAATTGGGACAGATTATGGATAACTTCCACAGGGAGGGTAAGATTAAGCTCTTTAGAAAAACATCTCGGGATTATGATTTGGGGAAGAGCCATTTTGAGTAAGATATTCAAACCAGACTCAATGGGCACATCCTCTTGTTTGTCCCTCCTTCTAGCACCATTTATTGATGGTGTTGGAAATCTGTCAACCAAGGGGGTCTCCCCGATGTGAAGTGCCAATTATACCTCACACCATTTGGAGTAGGAGCCCCATCCAAAATATCGGCCTGGTTGCCATCTATTCTTGTAGATTTGACTTGACTCTAACTGTTATCAAGAGAGAGGAGTGCCCATGCACCTTCGAAAAGTAAGGGGGGTGTGTCTAGTGAGTGTTCAATCGTATGTGTGTCAAAGTCATTCTACTGCAGGGGAAAGGAAAAGGCATGCCTCTAAGAGAGAGTGTTACACCATTTTTTGGTCATCTAACCTATTATCATTAGATGGACCCAAATACATCATGTAAGACCAATTTTACTCCAAGTAAAATTGCTTTCACTACGGAAATAACTTAGTAAATCACCTTTATTAAGTTGTTTATGGTCTAAACAGGAAACCCCATAAGGAAATATTAAATAAATATATATTTTTTTGATTTTCCTCAAGAAATAATTAGTTAAACAGTAGTTTAATTAATATTTCTAGTTATATTTAACCCAAAACAAAGAAATTAATTAGATAAATCATTCTTTAGAGATAAATCATTATTTATCTTATAATTTTCTAAAGAATGATTGTTTAACTCTTATTTAAGTAATATTCTTTGTTAAATATGACTAATTCACCCTTAAATAATTAAATAAATCATTATTTATTTGATTATTACTCAACCATATCCTTAAAATGATAAATAAATCATTTATTTATTTATTATTACTCAATCACATCCTTAAAATGATAAATAAATCATTTATTTATTTATTATTACTCAATCACATCCTTAAAATGATAAATAAATTATTTATTTATTTATTATTTACAAATAAGGGGATTTGACTCAAGTCAAATTCCTTTTCCCTCCAACAAATATAATAAAATATTCCATAAAAGTTGGATCTAGATTTGGTTAATAATATTTTAACTATGCACCAATCTCTAGACTAACTCAATATTTTGTTATAAATAGAAGGGTTTTCCCATTCATTTGCCACCTTTTGTTGCCTAAAGATCACTCTAGATCTCAACACTTGGTCTAGCTATTGATCCATAATCATAGCCATACTTTTCCATTTTTGTCTGGGTTTTCTACACCATCAAGAGAGAGAAGTTCTAAATCTGAAGTGCTGAGGACTCACAAGAACCCATCCCATTGAGGAGAACAAGGAACACCCTCTTGTGTTTTCCTCCCAGGTGCCATTAATAAAAATATTCATTGGATATATTCTTGTCTTGTCTATTGGATCTATGGAGTAAATCTTATTTTTCTACTGTTTAATGTCTTCTAATGCATAGATCTAGATTTTTGCAGCATTTGTCTTGATCATCTAACTGCATATCTGAAGATATTAGCAATCATTTCTGCTATTAGGGTTGTTTGTTATGCGCAGCTAAAGTGGTCTTTTTTCGTACACCTCGAATCAAGATTCATACTAACAACTGGCGACTCCACACGGGTTTACCATTACGATCGTCGTCGTTTTTTTTATCCTTGCATATCCAGCTGCTTCAAACCCTAGGATTTCTCTTCAGCCCCTTTTTTTTCTTATTCTTGATGTTTTTTTTAACCCATAAAACCCTAAAACGATAAAAATTCTAACTTCCGTGTGTTTTCGGACCCATTGCGCAGGTGACAGACATCAGCCGCAGCTGAGACAACAATTTTTTCTAAAACCTGCAGTCGAGAGTGCTGGAAGTAAAGGTCACACTTTTCTGCCCAAAACCTATGACCTGGACCTCCAAGGTGTACTTTACATCCCAAAAAGTGCGACCTCTGCTGAAAACAGGCCAAAAACTACGACCTGGACTTTCTGCAGGGATTTTTTCTGAAAGTTTTCTGGGTTTTGCTGAGCCTCTGTTCAGGGTTGTCTGACCTCCATCTCTGCCCATTTTGGACCTATAATTGTTCTTTTTCGCTCAACTAAGTGGGAACCTAGCCCCCTAGGGCTTCAATACCCTCCACTTTTTGTGGAAGAGTGTTTGTTGTTGCAGGTTGTCTAAAATTTCAGAGTCTTCAGCCATTTTTTCAGATCTGATACCTCATCTTCAGATCCACTTCAGATCGGCTTGTTATCCATTCAAATCACCTCATTTAGCTTTGTTTTGGTTTTCCTTTAGGGTGCACTCGGCTTCCCTCCTGGAGATAGCCTTTCGCCACCTCTTTTTACAACAATTTTCCTCTGATTTGCTGCTGTTTTCTGCACCACTTTCCCACAGATTTCATCTTTTAGATCTCTGTCCCTCTTGACCCTAGATCTATTAGCCTTTTTTTTAGTGTGTTTAAATTAGTTTTTTACTCACTTATAGACTAGCTGTTGAGAGCCCTGCCTCCTTGGGTTTAGATTGGTGCATTATTAGCTGTTTATTTTCTGTTTTGCAGGCCTGTATACTGACATTTGCAGGTTTATTTACAACTATACAACACACTTTTTCTTTTTCTCTACAAATTTCTAGGTTTAAAAATTAAAATTTACACACTTTGACACACACACCCTAAGTGAAAAAGGGCTTGGTTGACACCGCCAAGCAAAGACTCTAAAACATTGAAATCATTTGATCCTGCACCTCTTTGTCCTTGTTTCGACATTGTAATCACTTGATCCTGCACCTCCCTGCCCTTGTTGGTCTCTTTTTCCCTTGTGTCGTGTTTGTGTCGTCACCATTGCACCACCAAGGTGTTCATCTCGAAGACTTCTTAGCGTTCATCCTCAATTTCCGATAGGGAGACTTACTCCTTCGCAGAGGATTCGAGTTAGTCCTCAACCAAGTCCGCACTCTGACTCTTCTTCTGGTCCTTTGGGTTCTCCTTCCCGTTCCGCCTTCGATTTTCCCCCTGTCACCTTCACCGTGTCTAGTGCAGGACCCAACACTGGTGGTAACCCCAGCCCTCCCACCGGGAATACTACTAGTGGGACCGCAACGAACACTATCCCGGCTGCACCCTTGCTCCCTTTCATGGCAGGCCTTAGCCTCCCCGATTTCGACCAGTTAATAAATGACCCTATACACCATGACGCTAAGTGGCCTGCTATGCCAACCAAGCTCCCTTCAAACATCCCAAAGTTTGAAGGTATTGCTGGAGAAGATCCTTCAAATCATATTTGATCTTTCCACATGTGGTGTTCGTCTAATTCCATTACCGATGACTCTGTTCATCTTCGGTTGTTCCAAACAGGTGAAGCTTCTAAGTGGTATGTTGATCAGGCCCCTTCCTCTCATACCACCTTTTTGACCCTGGCCTGGGCTTTTTTTTCTTATTTCCAGCTTCCCCTTCGTTACAGCACTGGTACTGAGCTCTTGACCTCTTTCCATCAATCATCTGCGACCCGCCTATCCGAACATGTTCAGGAATGGCGGAGAAGAAGGAGCCTATGTCGAGCCCCTACTTTCGAAGACTGTGTCTGCATGGACTAGTTCCTTAGGAATCTCTTGCCACCTATTGGGAAAGACGTCGCATCACAGTTTCCTCAAACCGAAGAAGCTGCTCTCCAAATTGTGTTAAAATATGTCCCGATCTACGCTCAGTCAGGTTATGTTTATACCGTCCTACCTGATCTTCCCAAACCTGGTGGTGCCAACACACCGGGGGCATCTCACACCACCGACGGTATCATTGGAGCTCTCTTTAATCCGTATGCTCAACCTCCCATGGGCTATGGTTTCTCTCAGGGAGGGGCCAGCTCCTCTGGCACTTTTCCCCCTCTCGGTAGCTCGTATCCAGGATACGACATGCCTCCTCCTTTTGCCCAACCTCCTGTTTACCACACTGCTACCCAACCTCCTTATTATCTATATCCACAGCCTGGTGCTCCAGCTCCTACAGCATTAGCACCTCCTCCTCCCTTGCCTTCTCAACCCCCGCAACAGCAACCACCACCCCCTCCGGGGTAGGTGTACGCACAGTAGGGCATGACTAATCCTCCTACCTAAAAAAGGAAGAGGAAAGGCAATCAAAATCAAGCTGCGTCTGGTAATCCTAGACCTAATCAAGGTAATGCTCCTAACACTACTCAGCCCAAGCAGGATAGGTCTATTCGTACGAACAAGCCTTGTTCTTGTTGTGGTGTTTATGGTCATTATACGCATGATTGTCCTCTTCTGCAACAAATGCGAAAACTATGGGAATCCCAAGCAACATTGAGAGGACAGAAATCCATCCCTTCCGTTCCTCCCTGTCCTACACCTAGTCAGCCAACTGTACTTATGGATCCTTTCCCTCAACAGGGATTTGTGGCTACCCAACCACCTGAAGGATAGGTGGCCACTCAATCTCTTCCACCTGGTTCCCCTGATTACCAGATTTTCATGATGTCCTTTGATCCACCTTATGAACCTTCTTCTCCTGGCCCTTCACCTTCGGTTGGTACTCATGACCCCCTTTACCCTCCTCGGACAGTTCCTCCCAACCTCAACCATCTTGGCATCATCCCGCCTAGTCATTACCCCTCTGGTCAGATACCGTTCCTAGCTCCCCCACCATGAGTGTACACAGTACCTGTTATGGCCACCCTCTCTCTTCCTAACCTGACCCTTGGGATTCCTGTCTGGTACCTCGATCCTCCATCCACTACCCCGCCTGGTCAACCTAAACCTTATCTCACTTTTACCTTGATTCAACCGGTCCCTATGACTTCTCTTGCTGCAACAGTGCCTCATTCACCTCAATAGGAACCACCTCTTGTTGTGACCGCTTTGTGTAAGAAGGGCAAAGCTCGCAAGGGGGCATCAAAGGATAAGGCTACCCCGACAAACCCTGCCCCCTTTCGGCCTCTAAAGCGTACCATCCAGAGTGTTTTGTGTGACGATGTCGGCCACGCCACCCATACTTGCCCAAAATTACCTCACCTCAAGCCCATGGTCAATGAGTCATTTCCAGAATCTGATATCCTAGAGGTATATGTCACTATACCCAATTCAATCCCGAAACTCAAACCATTGTGCACAAATAACCCTTGTGCTTTATGTGATTTCCATGGCCATTACACTCACCTGTGTCCTCACCTCGAAGAGTATCGTTCCTCTTTAGAAGCCTTACGCCAATTCGAGGCCGAGCGCCATGAGTCACCCGCTCCCTTATTTTCGCATCTTGCTTCGGCAACACCCGAGGACACAGATGCTCCCATTAACTTTTCCCCTTATAATGTTGAGATAACGGGGCCTTGGTCAGAAGTCCACGATGAGACCTCCCCTGATGTTTCTCCTTACCTCCCTTTAGCCCCCTCCCTAGTCTCAACATCAGTGGATCCTTTGTCCACTCACTCTCCCGCTACCCCTTGTGACGATGCGCATACGAACCTCTCCTCTCATGATGAGGAGTAAGGTTGTTTTGTCGTGTCAGGTGGTCTTTCTTCCATCAATCACCCCATCTTCTATTATGATGACGACATTATGGAAGCAAGAACCACTCCTGACTTTATCTCTCCCCTTACATCGAACTCATGCATTCGAACCACATGCACCATGTGGCCATTACATTAATACCTAATGTTTGGGTAAGGGGGGCACTCATATTGGAGAGACTAGGAGAAGCAGTTCTTCAACACTCTCCTAGTGA
The DNA here is from genome assembly GCA_034641835.2 of Pinus albicaulis. Classification (NCBI taxonomy): domain Eukaryota; kingdom Viridiplantae; phylum Streptophyta; class Pinopsida; order Pinales; family Pinaceae; genus Pinus; species Pinus albicaulis. The sequence goes on along the minus strand of CM076571.1, from coordinate 195,050,473 downwards.
ATCTAGTTGTGACGACTCTAGTCCCATTATTCTTCCACATTTAGAAGAACCTCTAGAGTTCCATGTCACTTCAAGATCACTCTAGGGATGATACCCCTCATCATTCCTTCATTTTTCATCAGCAACCCAGTCTCATAGACATTGTGGTTGACCAACCTATAGGTTTTCTGGAAGAACATCCGTTCATTATCCCAAATACTATCTTTGGGATATTAGCACCATGTGTGCCGACCTAGAAACTTAAAGTCCATTTGATTCATATATGCAGTATCAAAAGAGATTGGTAATCGTCTATTTCCTTTCTCAAACTACGCAACCATACCAAAAACAAATGACACACCACATCATTAAACTGTGTTTAGATTTCCCTTTTTCTAAATACATTTTGGCATGTCCACAACATGCTTGGGGAACCTATGCCTCTAAACCATAAAAAATCCCAGATCTCAGCCAAAAACAACAATGAAAACCCCTTTTTCTGACAGGTCGCACTGTTCAGGTCATTTCCTGGGACAGGTCACATTTTTCTGCCCAAACTTTGCTACCCAGGTCACAGAACAAACCCCAAAAAGTGTGACCTGGCCTGTTCACGAGCTTTGGGTACCTAAACTGAACTTTCAATCCATTGAAATGAAAGAGTAGGATTAGGCCTCTTACCTACAACTGATAGATCTCAAATTCCAACGATTGGTTTATCCGCTACAATTGTCACAAGATTTAAGGCCTACTCTCCTCATGACATTCACCTCAGGTCCACTGGAAAATAAGTGAATCTGGAAGGAAAATGCCTTATTAAAAGAAAACCCCTGATTTTTCTTTCGCTTACTGCAACCAAAATGTAGCTCAATTTGATGAACCATATATACCATTGGAAAGATCTCACCAAAGCCCTCAAATGGGTATCTGTTATTTTTTTTTATTTGATACTTCACCGGGACACTTTTTTCCCATGAAGCGCCACTTCACCCTTCCTCAAAATCAAATTTCTTCACCTGCAACACTCATACTGGGGGCACCATGTTGCCTCCATACTTGTCCACACTCGTGTTGATTTTTGTCGTGAGTTACCATATTGTACTTATGCCTTTATGGTCCCCATTGGACCATTTTCTTTTGTGGCAGCACCATCAAGTCACCCTTGTTTAGAGCATCCGAGTTGAGTCATCATTTCTTTCATGGAGTCTATCCCGAGTTCCTTCGCATCCCGCTATAGTCCTCCACCCTTCATTGCTTGGTTTCTCTCTTGTGTCACTCATTATGGTATTTAGTCCCACTGTCCCCTATCCCCCATGATATTGTGTCAGTTGCTACCAGGTCATCCATGTTGTTTATGCTCTAACAAGGGAAGTCGTCCGTTCGCTACTCATTTCCCCCCATTTCATCATCATCACCGGTGTCAATCTGTCAGTCGCTCTACTATTTTCTCTCGTGCCTTAGTTGAGGATCCCTTATTGCCTCACCTATGGCAAACCTCCTTCTGTCGACATCAACTCATTCATTCCAGAAGACAGGTTTAGAGGGTGGTGTACCTTGGTTCCAGCTTCCACTTTTGTTCGGTACATCAGATCAGGAAAAGGGACTCCTTATTGCCCTTTGACTTGATTGCTTCTCAGCTCCAACTCCTTTCAGCATGATCGAGATCCGTATACTTGATGGTTCAGTGATGCAGCAGCTGACATCGATGATTCCCAGGTGTGTGTGAGATGTCTCAGTCCTCATGAGGGGGTGGCCCTATAGGTAGGCCCCCACACACTCGAATGACATCTTCATTACAGCCTTTGATGCAGCCCCATACATTTGATGATGTCGGCCTCAGCCGCTTGCAGCGCCTTTTTGTTTGCATGTATCAGTCAGATTTTTAGAGTCCTTTCCTGTTATCAAGGGCATCTGGGTTGTATTTATATCTCATGTACTTAGATATTATTGTACTTAGATATTATTGGACAAAGTCCTGGCTGTTATCCAAGGCACAATATGTATGTGGGATTCATTATCGTGTTATTTATCTGGCTCATGTTTAGGCTAGAATATGCTTTATTATTGCGTTCTGTGGTTTTCCGGGCGCCTTATCATTTGTACTATTGCCTCGACGAGCATAGGTATGCCTCCCCCACTGCCTATAGCAGGTAATCACTCATCAAAAAAACTTGTCGCACCTGCAAGTCACCTCCTCAGGGTCTAGTTCTTTCAGCACTTTGGTTCACCTTATAGTTCTCTCTCTTTTCGTTGTCTAGTGATTGAGTTCTTACAACATACTTCAGTCATACGATTAGCTCGTAATGCTTGCACGCTGGGGGGCAATATGTTACACCATTTTTTGGTCATCTAACCTATTATCATTAGATGGACCCAAGTACATCATTTAAGACCAATTTTAATCCAAGTAAAATTGCTTTCACTACGAAAATAACTTTGTAAATCACCTTTATTAAGTTGTTTATGGTCTAAACAGGAAACCCCATAAGGAAATATTAAATAAATATATATTTGTTTGATTTTCCTCAAGAAATAATTAGTTAAACAGTAGTTTAATTAATATTTCTGGTTATATTTAACCCAAAACAAAGAAATTAATTAGATAAATCATTGTTTATATTATTATTTTCTAAAGAATGATTATTTAAATCTTATTTAAGTAATATTATTTGTTAAATATGACTAATTCACCCTTAAATAATTAAATAAATCATTATTTATTTTATTATTACTCAACCATATCCTTAAAATGATAAATAAATCATTTATTTATTTATTATTACTTAATCACATCCTTAAAATGATAAATAAATCATTTATTTATTTATTATTTACAAATAAGGGGATTTGACTCAAGTCAAATTCCTTTTCCCTCCAACAAATATAATAAAATACTCCATAAAATTTGGATCTAGATTTGGTTAATAATATTTTAATTATGCACCAATATCTAGACTAACTCAATATTTTGTTATAAATAGAAGGGTTTTCCCATTCATTTGTCACCTTTTGTTGCCTAAAGATCACTCTGGATCTCAACACTTGGTCTGGCTATTGATCCATAATCATAGCCATACTTTTCCATTCTTGTCTAGGTTTTCTACACCATCAAGAGAGAGGAATTCTAAATCTGAAGTGCTGAGGACTTACAAGAACCCATCCCATTGAGGAGAACAGGGAACACCCTCTTGTTTTTTCCTCTCAGGTGCCATTAATAAAAATATTCATTAGATATATTCTTGTCTTTTCTATTGGATCTATGGAGTAAATCTTAGTTTTCTACTGTTTAATGTCTTCTAATGCATAGATCTAGATTTTTGCAACATTTGTCTTGATCATCTAATTGCAGATCTGAAGATATTAGCAGTCATTTCTGCTGTTAGGGCTGTAAGTTATGCACAGCTAAAGTGGTCTTTTTTTATACACCTCGAATCAAGATTCATACTAACAGAGAGGTAATAGTACCACCCAAGAAAAGGCACACACAAACAACAGGATCCGTCTAACATCTAGTGGAATAGTCCACAATGTATGTGATGATCATTACAACCAATGAATGAGAAAGGTATGTCTAATATCCATCGGAGTAGTCCACAAGGAGGTGGAAACAATAACAACAATTACATCGCATTCTTAATAATACAAGCACTAAAATAACTGAAAAAGTTCAACTACTTTAGCACATGTGAAAGCCAACATGAAATACAAACATCCATAGAATAGTCTTACACACATTCATAATTCATGCATGAAGAATGTGATGGCCTTGAAGGCATTTGTTATTAAGTGAAATTCCCGAGACACACGTATACAATGAACACCATGTAATAGACCTGGGTAAAAAGTCCATGTAATAAAAGTTAATAAATGAAAAAGAAGACCATGGTTAAGGGACACTTAAGGGTCACAGGTTGCATGTGAAGAGGAAATTGAAGGAAAATAATGGAAAATTGAAGAAATTAGAGGCATAAAGGATAAAAAGGATGTTGAAGATGAGTTCACAACATTTTGTCAGTTCATTTTCAAAATTACACTCAGAGAGGAGAAGAGCACCAAGAGGAGAAGGAGATCAAACAAGGAAAGTAAGGACAAGGAAAATAAAGGAAAGAAAAGATCAAGAAAGGAATAGCAGGATCAAGCAGCTTCAGCAGGAATACTTGCAGGTAACAGATTGCATGTATGATTTCCTAGTTGGTTTTGACATGCATTGTATGTGCATGTTGGTATTAGACAGTGTTTTTTACCCTTGCCTTACCTTTTTCCTGATAGCCATGGTGTGATGGGATTATTCTCGGTTTTGATCATTGGAATTGCCAAATGGTTTTGGAATCTGGGGCAGAGGTGGTCTCTGAAACATTCACAAAGGCCTAGGAATCCCTTGACAAGTTTTGGCGGGATGCACGGTAAATCCTGAAGGTGGTGTCTCGGTAAGGGCTTAGTGATCTGATGTGGATTGCGATAAAGCTGAGAGACACGAAGACGGAATATTACTCAAGGATAGTGATGAGATCTGGAGGCATTCCAAGCTTGTTCGGTTTTGCGATCTCAATGCTGGTTTAGGTGAGATCACGGTATAATGAGGGTGGAGGTGGTTTAGCCCCTTGATTCCCTTGTTTTTTTTTTATTTGTTTACCCATGAGATCCAACATTCATGCTTGGAATATGTCACAAGGGTGATTGGCTGAAAGAAAGGTTTGGTTCAGCCATGTCTATGGTCGGGTGTTACATGGAAGTCTCGAACGTTTTTGGCTATTGGCTATGTTTAATTAAAGACAAGTTCTCTTGCTTTTGTATTTGTTATTATGTGGCTTTAATGGTTGTTATCTTATGGTTATTGATATGGTTATATGCTAGTTATAAGCATGGTTATGTGACTAGTTCTAGTCATGGTTCATTTCATTCTTTTACCTGTAGCTTAAATAACAATGGATTCAAGACCTAATTGATATTAAGAGAGCACATGAGAGATGGTGGTGATCCTTATTGTTAAGTCTCATATGAGTTTTCAGTCCCTTATGTTTTGAATTGCATTCATGACATGTAGGTTGCATATCTACCAAGTGTTTGATGGAATTTTAGTCAAGGTTAGGTTTGGTTAGGCCAAGTACTTGATCAATACTTGTGTTGGAGCCTTTGTCTTCGTGTCAATTATTTTCTTGGAAAGTCTTATCAAACTCTAAGTAGTGCTATGGATGCTAACCCTAAGAAAGTGGCTTAAATCGCATAGTCTTTGGCACATCACTAGCTGAAAAAAACTACATTCTCTCTCTTGCAGGCACTGTGGGAGTGACTAGAGGGTCCTAGTCACATGCATGCCCATGTCATGGGAAATAATAGGGGTTTACTTCATTGAATGGTTATTTTAACTCATGGGTTGGGAACCTGGAGTGGTGGATTAACCCTCGAGGTTTCTGTAGCACCTAAGGGAGGTATGTAAAGTCTTGTTTTGTCGACCTCATTTCCTTAAGGTCACCTAGGAGGTTGAGACTTGTCATAGTGGACCCTCATCTCATGTTTATCCCGTGTAAGCCTATGAAAGTGGGTAGATGTGAGGGGAGGTGTTCTTTATATATCACTAGCTCTAATAGTGGAGCGTTGGAGCCACTCCTTGCTCCACAAAAGAACTATCTTATCTCTCTAATGCTTTGTTGGTGGAGGCGAGGTGAAAATTAATTTTCTCATATAATGGGGGAGCATATATAACCAAGGGTGACTCTTTGAATACCCTCATGAATTTTTGACTTCCTATGACTTTTCATCTTACATGACTCTTTACATTCCATGTGTATAATTTGGACTTCCACTTTATAATACATTTTGAATACAATATACAAGATCCACGATAATGATGTGGCATATGACCACTCATGACATGACACTGCTAACATGGAATTCTTGATGATGTGGAAATTTCAAGCCACTGTTGTTGTTGAGAGTTGAGTGTCTTCATGAAGAAGCTGTTAGCCACCTATAAAATTTTGGCATAACAAACAGGTGGCTAAATATGTTTCTAATTTTTCAAGAGAAACATTTCCCTTGAAAATATTTCTTTCTTGAAGCCTTCATGTGTCTTCTATCCTTTGGATAAATCTTCACTGTTGTTTCCATTGGAAAGCCCTGTTGTTTTGTGGAAAAGACTGCTTTAAAAATGCCTCCATTTGCTCCATTTCATTCCCACAAAGTCTCCATTTTCACCACTTTTTTCCCTTTCAAAATCCCACAAAACCCTTCATCTTAACCTCCATCTCATCCTAAAACCCTTTTTAAACCTCATATTACCCTTTATTTGGTTTAAAAATCTTCTTTTTTGCCTACCAGAACCCCTCATTTGGCCTTAAAAATCCCTATTTTGGCCTAAAAATAAACCTATTTTCACTATAACAAGTTTAAGCCCCCCAGGGCTTATATTCTATAGCCCCTTTCCCCATATAACCCCAGCCCCGCAATCAGGCGCTAAAAAGCCAAAATCCCCTTAAAAAATCTTGAACAAACATTTCTCCGCTCCATTGAAGTTTTAAGCCCCCGAGGGCTTATTCCTTTCAGCCCCTCCTCCATGTGCCCCAAAGCCCGCAGTCAGGTGCTTGGATGGCCCAAAATAACTCCCGCCCGATATTAAATCTCCACCGTCCATTCACATGATCTGATGGCCAAGAAAAAACCCGACAGCCCACTTCGGCACGCGCATCTTACCTCACATCGCGCATCACCTGCACCGTCAGATCTTCTGCTCGTCATCCAACGGCTGAGAGTGCATATTGCGCAATTTTTGCATCCGGGCGTTAATGTTTTGAAATCGCGCGATATAGGTGGTTTTAGATTTCCACGTGTTGCACGATGAGTGGAATCGCGTTATTTTTGTGAAAACCGCATACCACCCCAGAGCTCGCACGAAAACCATTCCGGTTTTCCTCCTTACTGCCTTCGCAACGTCATTTACATTGTTAATCCTAGTCGTTGATGGTCCTGATCTAACGGCCCAGATCATATCATTTTTGCAATTACCCACCATTCATCTGACCTCCCCAATAATCCCATTGAGCGATCGTGGTCATTGATTTGTTCTGATCTGACGGTTCTGATATAACCTCGCCCCATCCTTTCTCCATCCTCCAAACGAATTTACCGATGAATCTCTGCCGTAGATCACCCTGGATCATTCTAATCCGACGGTCCAAAACCCATGATGCCCCAAGCTCTCATCAGACTAGTTTTTCGCCATTCCGCCATGATTTTCACCCACTTCTTCGCTGCATCCACTGTTTTTCATCACCGCACCCCCATTCCCTCAAGCCTCGGAAGCAATCCTTCCCCACTCCCTCTTTTTTTCATAACGTGTTTATTGTGTTTTTGCAGGGTTACAGGTGGTGAATTCATTTTGTCTCTACAATCACAGTCATGGTGATTTAGAGCGCAGATAGACTGTTTCAAAGCCAAATATCACAGAGGAAGACACATGAGAAGGTTCTAAACATATTTTTCATTGGAGATTAGGTTATAAAACCCTGATTCAAATCCTCCAGCGCCCATAAAACCTGTACATTCACAAACACAGGTCAGAAGAAGCGGCAAAGTGTATCAGTGAGAGATTAAAAGGATTAAAGCCTATTATTGAAGACTTAACGCTTATGATTCAGTGTTTAAAGGGATAGAGACACAGATGAAGACCATGAGAATGATCAAGAAGATTTAATGAAGTCTAAAAGCACATAAACCAATTATATCAGTGCTTTCGTATCAATAGAATGTTCTTTTTCCAAGAAAAGACTAAACAAACGACTTATTTCATTCCCCATCAAGCTCCTGAGAAGTCATTACCCTGACAGAAGTCCTTAAACTGTCAGTGCATTAGTTATAAGACAGGAATACCTTAAAGACAAATCTGCACATTTCTTGCCATAGAAGATAAACAGAGTACTGCAGCCAGAAAGTACATCCAATAACATACCCTTGGATTTATTATCAGACTGTTGAAGACCCCTAAATCATCTAAAGGAGTACTGAAAGTTAATGTAAAGAAATTTAAAACAGAATGGGCTTCAAGAGACACTCCTCCCTCTGTTTTAATGCATCATTTAAGTTCTATCTACCACTACTATCACTCCTTCACCTATAAGAACTCATGAGAAATACATTGTAAGGGTTGTTGTTGACTAATTGTAAGTTGTTTCACTAAGTTAGAGTTCTGTGAGTAGTAATTGTAAATAGGTCGGGAGATGATTTCTGGATGATATCAAAGCTATTTGGACAAGAATGTATGTGACTGGTTTTTCTCTTCTAATATGATAAGCATGTTCATTGGATCCTGATCTAAATTATTGGTGATGTGTTCTATCTTTGTTATTGTTTTACCTCTGTTATACATCATGTTTCATTTTCTCTGATAAGAATCAATAATTTTAGCTTAGGATATACTACTGCAAGTACCCTAACGCTACCAGCACTTTCTTATCTTTAATGCTTTCTGCTAATTGTGTATCTTAGAACAAATTCAACATAATTTAACCAGTATAGAAGTTGTTTTATCCATGCTTACTGATGTATGAATTTAGATTTGTTTCTTAGATGTTCTTGTTTGGTTTCAGCTGAAAGAATTGGGAAACTGGGAAATTTAGAGTTAGCCCTGTCTCACTAGGTTCCTTTTCCAACAGTTAGCCTTTCTAAGATCCCTTTGGGTTGAATGCCAAAAGTAGAGAAGGTTAAAATTCTTTCTCTGATCTTAGGTTTTCACTCTGTGTTAAATTTAAATGTTTTCATTGTCTAAAAGTAGTCAGGAAGACTGCTGGATTGTTGTCTTCAGAGTTAGCCTCATTAGGAGTTTGATCATAGATGGTTAAGGCATGCCCTGTCCCTAGACTTACTCTGAAGTGGTCACCTTGGAAGGTTTTCCTTGTCATTCCCATTCATTTCCTTATTGTTTCATCCCATACTATCATCTTATGAGATCCTCTGATATAGATGACTAGCTCATTGAAAGCCTTGGATATTTGAATTGCAAGTAAACCCTTTTATGACCCCATTGCCCAATGGACTTGTGTTTTCTTTGAATTATCTCCCCATTACCAAAAATCCATCCCTACTCACTCCTTTATCTCACATTGAACCCTTCTTTCATGTTTCCCAACCAAACAAACAAACAAATCATAAACCCTTGTGCCCTATAACTAGCCCAACACCTTAAATTGAACTTCAAAGACATATTCTTCTTTGCTTTTATAGAGAGATCCCTCTCTGGATCCAGGAGGGCTAGATCCTGTGATCCCAAAGTGGTTTGATGTTCTCTTGTCATTTGGTATTGCCAAATCTTCCAAATCACAGGAACCACAACATAATGGCGACTCCACTGGGGAATTCTGAGTTATTTCCATCTTATACATCCTTAAGACCTCAGAAGACCCATAATCTCCTTAGACTGGTAGTTAATCACTGTGGTGGACAGTAAATCTCCTTGAAAACTTGAAATCATCCATCTGGCGACTCCACAGTTCCTAAATGACCAAAAGACTCCATTGGTGATCAGTTGGCCTGCTAATTATCTTTGTTTTCACAAGACTCCATTGGGAGACTAGTTCCATTACAACATCATCCATACTTAAAACAAACCAATAGGATTAAGCTTCTTTGTTTAAAGACTAACATATTGGCTTCAAGAACAATCCATACCAGAGCTTATCCTGATCCACATCCTCCTGAAATAGTTGAAAATCTAGAGAGCATCCTTAGGAAGTGTTTCACATCTAGGGATCCAACTATTGTCAGACCCATTCATAGAGTTACCTCAGCACCTGAAAACTTTGCAGCTCTATCAAATGCCCATTTTGACTTAGATTTACCAAGTGATTTACCAAGAACTAAGTCATTCAGTGGTATAGATCAGATAGACGTTGAGCCTCCAAGTTCACCACCACATAGTGGTCAACATATTGGTAACAGAGAAACCCCTCCATCCACACCTCCTGATATACATTTAATTCATAAATTGGGTCTCTCTCACCCCAAATCTGCTCAACAATTTGTTGTTGGTCCAAGCATTTCTATCATTCTCATACCTGCTGTCCAAGCCCCTCCTTTCCCTCCACAGAACACTATCATGGCAGCATGGTATGCTCCCCTAGTGTTACCACAGCCTTTGGCTCCTTTGCCAAATGACTATCAGTCTAAAATTCCACATTTCACTGGAAAAGAACCTACCACATCTCAACACCATGTAGATAGGATGGAATATGCCTTTGACTATATGGAAATTGAAGATGAGACCATTAAGATGAGGATCTTCGCTCAAAGTTTAGGAGGAGAAGTGAAAAAGTGGTTTAAAGGCTTAGCTCCAAATAGCATCAATCACCTTCCCTCTTTACATCAAGCTTTCATAAACAAATGGGAAATCAAAAGCAACCCTCTCCAAATACTAGCAGAGTATAAAAATCTCAAAAGAAATCAGGGAGAGACTGTTCATGACTATTCCACCAGGTTTAACAGTGTCTACAATGCTCTTCCACCCCACATGAAACCTCCCCAAGGAATGGCCTTAGTGAAATACCCTGAAGGATTCGATGCTGACATGGCCTATCAACTTAGGGAGAGATACTATACAACTCTAGAAGATATGAAGAAAGGGGCTGTGAGTGTAGAAGAAAATTTGAATGAAAAAAGAGCTATGATGAGGGCTGAGAAGAAGGTAACCTATAGGGAAGACACCACAGCTTCTACATCTGATCCCAAATTTGATAATCTAGCCAAAAACATGGAGAGGCTAGAAAGAATGATGGAGAAAATGGTTGTCCAAGTCAGTAACCAGAATAGAAATCAATCTCAAAACCAGAACCAAAACTTTAGGAGAAACACCCCTCCCAATAGACAAAGGGACTCTGACCAACAAATCATACCTCCATTCCAAGAAAATTTCCTTGATGAGGATGAGGGGATAATAGAAGAATCAGAGGGGACTATTATTAACCTGGTGGAAGTGGATAACCAAGATCATACCTTTTCCACAGAAGATAACCAGACCTCATACATACATTGGCATGAGGAAGGGTTAGAATCTGAATACTATAGGTTAGGATTCGAGAATGCCATCATGCAGGTCCGAGAACAATATGAGCTCAAAAGTAAAAAGAGCCTAGAAACTCCCAAACCAAAAGCCTCTGAAATCACCATCAAGAAAAGACCTGAAAAGACTCCTAAAGGGATTGTTGAAAGCAACAAAATAGCAGCTGAAATTTCTGGCAAAAACAAAGACAAATACATCCAAAACATTGATAAACCAAGTCAAGAAACTAGCAGCACTAGCATTGCGGATAATGCTCCTAAAAAAACAGCTTCAACCAATGTACATAGTGAAAATCAGCAAGTTGATTTTACCAATAAAATGGTGACCAAAAAAACAGAATTGAACCTTTCAAAGAGTCAGTCTCCTTTCAATCGGGAAAGTGAGATTGCCAAAATCAAAATTTCTGTCCCTCTCACTGAGTTGGCCACCCAAGATGCATATAAATGTCAAATTTTGAAAGCTTTAAACTTAGGAGAAAACAGTGACACTGTCAACTTAAATGATGATCAACCAGCTCTCTTGTTTAGCCTAAAAATTGAAGGGAAATTTTAGGAAGGGGTAGTACCTCCTTTCTATGTCAGTCTCAATATCCATGAAAAAATCTTACATAATGCCATGCATGATTCAGGGGCTTCACACAATCTCATGCCCAAAGTGATCATGGAAAAATTAGGCTTAGAGATAACCAGACCTTATAAGGATTTATATTCTTTTAACTCTAGCAGAGTGAAGTGTTTGGGCCTGATTAAAGATCTTTGTGTGAATTTGACCCAAATCCCAGCCAAGTGCATGGTAATGGATGTTGTAGTGGCTGATGTACCTCCTAAATATGGCATGTTGCTATCAAGATCATGGGGTGCCAAATTGCAAGGTACAATGCAAATGGACATGACTTATGCCACAATCCCTGTTTTCAGCCAGCTTAGAAGACTGTATAGGGAAGCACACATGAAATTCATGGTTAGTAGCCCAGAGAAACCGGAAAATTCCCCTCTTTACTCTATCCATACAGACCTAGACTCTTTTATCCTCTACAATGATGAGTTTACTGATGAAGAAGAGCTACAGAATAAAAATTTAAACAATAGAGTAGAAGCCACAAATCTTAACATAATGGCAGCTCTGGATACAGAGGAAAACGAGAGAGAAACATCTGAACAGTGTGCTGAAACAAAAGGCCAGAGTGAACACAGCCAAGACTACAAACAACAGATTACCCATCACTCTAAACTCCATGAAAGTCCTAAAGAACAAAACATAATACAACATAATGGTGAACGTAGCATTAGGGATGAAACTAATAACAATCCTACAAACAATCCCTTATGGAATATGAATTTTGATGGGTTTTGCACTAAAAGGAATGCAGGAGCTAGGGTATGGTTGCATAATACTGAGAGCAATTATGCTGAGAGTCATGCCTTCAAACTAAAATTTAAGTGTACAAACAACATTGCAAAGTATGAAGCTCTCCTCTTAGGACTGCATCTACTAAAAAAAATAGTAGCTAAGAGGATATTTGTTCATAGAGACTCGGAGCTAGTCATCAAACAAGAAAATGGAGAGTACACTGCCAAAAATCCTAGATTAAGGGCATATAGGAATGATACCATAGATATTTTGAAAACATTTGTAGAATATGAGCTTGTGTTTGTCCCTAGAAGTCAAAACATACTTGCAAATGGATTGGCCTGCACTGCTAGTTCATATCAGAGACCGCTTAGTGACAAACAGATCATTGTTCAAATAAAATACAGACCAGCAGTACCAGATAACGAAAAATATTGGCAGGTCTTTGAGGGTGACAAACAGATAGAGGATTTCTTGCTCTGCAGGAATGAATTTGAATTACCTTATTTGAACTCTAAGTCCGATGAAAATGGTCTAGATGAAGAGCCCCCTGATGAAGAAAAACCATTCCCTACTACAGAAATAAACATGCTGACCAGAGAATTTGAAAACCAAACAGAAGAATATATGAAAACAGATAAGGAAGACATAGAGGTACTGCAGTCCAAAGAAAAAAGCATACCAAGAGGACTAGCACCCCTAGAGGACCTCTTTGATTTTAATGATGTGGCAAAGAAACCCACCATAGAACCCACTGAGTCTGATGTTGAAGAATGCAATATAGGCAGCAAAGATAAGCCTAAAATGTTCAAATTATATAAAACTTTACCAGCACATATCAAATAGAAATACATTGATTTATTTAAAGAGTTTGTTGATGTTTTTTCTTGGAGCTATGAAGATTTGAAAGCCTATGACACAGAGATCATCCAGAATAAGATTCTGTTGAAAGAAACCAGAAACCTTTTAGGCAAAAGTTGTGCAGAATAAACCCTATACAGTTACCCCTGGTAGAAAAAGAGATTAAGAAAATGTATGAGGCTGGAATCATAGTGCCTGTTAGGTTTTCAGATTGGGTATCAAACCTTGTGGCTATGAGGAAAAAAATAGGAGAAATCAGGCTATGCATTGATTTTAGAAACTTAAACAGAGCCTCCTTAAAAGACAATTACCCTTTACCCAAAATGGAACACATATTACAAAAGGTAGTTGGTTCTAGGAGGATTTCACTGCTAGATGGATTTTCAGGATACAACCAAGTCTTAGTACTCCTAGAAGACCAACTTAAAACAACCTTCACCACTCCTTGGGGCACTTTCATGTATGTGAAAATGCCTTTTGGATTAATGAATGCTGGTGCCACCTTCCAAAGATCTATGGACATTGCATTTCGGAAGAAATAGGTCACTTCATTGTAATTTACCTTGATGACATAACATTTTATTCCAAAATTGATGAAGAGCACCTTGAACATCTGAGAAAAGTCTTTGAGAAATGCAGAAGGTATGGGCTATCTTTAAATCCAAAAAAGACAGTTTTTGGTCTCCAAAAAGGTAAACTTCTTGGTCATATTATATCTGAAAAGGGGATTAAAATAGACCCAAAAAGAGTTGAGGGAATATTGCAAATTAGCCACCCAAGAAACATCAAGGAATTACAGTCCTTTATTAGGAAAATTAATTTCTTGAGGAGGTTTATTCCCAACCTAGCAGAGCTCCTTAGAAGTATGAATAATATGCTGAAAAAAGAAGTAGGAGTTAAATGGACTCTAGAGGCCAAAAAGTATTTTGAATTAGTAAAACATGCACTCACCCGGGCACCAGTCCTAATCAGCCCTAATTTTACAAAAGACTTCCTCATTTTCTCTTTTGCATCAGATCATACTATGGTTGTTGTCCTATTGCAGAAAAATCCAGAGGGACAAGAGCAGCCAATTGCGTTTTTCAACAAGGCATTAAGAGATGCACCTCTAAAATATAACATCATGGAAAAATAGGCCTATGCTTTGGTAAAGGCCTTGAAGGATTTCAAAGTGTATATTTTACATTCCCATATTATTTCCTTTGTGCCTAACATAGTGGTGAAAGACATTTTGTCACAAGATCTAGATGGCAAGAGAGGAAAGTGGATTGTTGTGATACTAGAATATGATTTGGAGATCAAACCCACTAAAATCATCAAGGGTCAAGGCTTAGCACAATTGATGGCTGAATCTAACTTACAAGCCCTTGAAATTAATATGGTAGATGCTTTGGATGAACAGGAAGGATTACCAGCTCCCATTGTTGATGAACAGTTCCAAAATGCACCTTGGTATGCTGATATCTTGTATGTGCTTGTAAATCTTAATGCTCCTCCTGATTTATCTAGGACAAAGGCAAGGTTTTTAAAGTTGAAAGCTAGAAATTATTTCATTTTAAATGAATGTTTATATTGGAAAAATGCCAATAGTTTATTGCTTAAATTTTTGCCTGAAGTTGATGCAGAGAGGATCAAGAATGAGTTCTATGAAAGAGAGTGTGGAGACCATCTCTACTGGAAAACCACTACCAATTAAATCCTTAGATCTGGCTATTATTGGCCCACCCTCTTCCAAGATGTTCACAAAATGATTGTTGCCTGCCACAAATGCCAAATATTTGAGGGCAAAAGAAAACTCCTTCCTTTACCTTTACAACCAATCACTGTTGAAGCTCCTTTTCAATAGTTGGGCCTAGACTTCATAGGGGAAATCCATCCTGCTTCATCTGCCCAACATATATGGATACTTACAGCCACTAACTATTTCACCAAATGGATAGAGGCCATCCCTTATAGGAATGCCACAAACTCAATTATCATTAAATTCCTTGAAGACCATATCCTATCTAGATTTGGCTACCCTAGGAAAATAATCACTGACAATGCAGCTGCATTTGGTTCCAAAAATATGGTTGATTTTTGTCACAGGTATCAGATTGCACTTGGTCATTCTACTGCTTACTATCCTTAGGGTAATGGGCTGGCAAAATCATCAAATAAAATTTTAGTGACCATCATCAAGACGCTGCTGGAAAAGAATAAGAAATCATGGCATAACAAGTTAGTGCATGCTTTATGGGCAGACAGATTGACAACAAAGAAATCCATTGGAATGTCTCCCTATCAGCTTGTCTATGGAGAAGATGCAGTATTCCCTACCAGTTTGGGAGTACCAGTGATTAAATTGGTCCAATAAATACAGTCAGAAGAAGACAGCATGGTAAGGAGAATCAATCAGACCATACACCTCCAGCAAACAAGGGAAGAAGTCTACAACAGAGCTCAGAAAGTGTAAGAAAACATCAAAAAATTGTTTGATAAAAGAACAAAGGCCTGTGATTTCAAAATTGGGGACAAGGTACTTAAATGGGACTCTAGAAGAGAAGATAAGGGTAAGCATGGAAAGTTTGACAGTTTATGGCAAGGCCCTTATATCATACAATCTACCATTGGTCCCAATGCATTTTTTCTGCAAGAATTGGATGGTACAGATCTGTTTGGGGGTCCGGCAATGGCAGGATGCTCAAGCATTATTACTGTTGAAGCTCAGATTTCAAGTTTCCACTTCCACTATAAATACCATTTCTTTGTTCTGTTTTAAAAAGAAAAAGAAAAAGAAAAAAAAAGAAAAAAAAAAAATATATATATATATATATATATATATATATATATATATATATATATATATATATATATATATATATATATATATATATATATATATATATATATATACAAAAAGAGAAAAGAAAGGTTCAAACAAGCTCAAAACTTGAACTTCTGAAGTTTCAAAATAATGGCTCAAATCAGATCAAAACCTGAGCTAGAGAAGTGAAAGGCTGGTTCTAACATGCTCAAAACTTGAACCAGCAAAGAAAAGAAGAAAAAATCTCTAACAGGGTCAAAATCAGAAGCTGAAATGAAGAAAAGGGTGACTCTAATCAGTTGAAAATCTGAGTCACGGAAAAATAAGGATGCTTTAAAGTTTCAGAATTTCAAGCCTTCACAATTTTGGTTTCAATTTCCTGCAAAGTTTCAGTTCATGGGCAGCTTGTCTTTATGCCATGGACCCACAGCAAACCAGACAGTCTAATCCTGGTTTGTCTGTATTTCAATTTATGTTCTAGAATGTAGAGAATGAAAATCTGTCAGACAGTTTAATCCTGGAAGATAGTAGTTAGGTAGAGAAGCTATGAGTCCAACTGTTTAATCTGGTCTCATGGAGAAATAAGGGTATAATTAGATTAGTTTTTTTTCTTTCAATAAAAAATGATGAAGAAGGTCTGCAAGTCTAAATGCACCTTGAAGAAAAAATGTTAGGACAGTAGGATGGGTAGGTAGACTGTTTGGGGAATTATTGCTGTTGATATGATGTCTTCATGATTGTAGCAGTTGATAAAAGAAGAAAAAGATGGCCAAGGATCAGACTCTGGCCTACTACCAAAGATTATTTCTGAGATTCTTGACACCTTCAAGAAAATTCCATCCCCATGTGGAGCCACTATTAGCCACCTATAAAATTTTGGCATAACAAACAGGTGGCTAAATATGTTTCTAAGTTTTCAAGAGAAACATTTCCCTTGAAAATATTTCATTCTTGAAGCCTTCATGTGTCTTCTGTCCTTTGAAGAAATCTTCACTACTGTTTCCATTGGAAAGCCCTGTTGTTTTGTGGAAAAGACTGCTTTAAAAAGGCCTCCATTTTCTCCATTTCATTCCCACAAAGTCTCCATTTTCACCACTTTTTTCCCTTTCAAAATCCCACAAAACCCTTCATCTTAACCTCCATCTCATCCTAAAACCCTTTTTAAACCTCACATTACCCTTTATTTGGTTTTAAAATCTTCTTTTTTGCCTACCGGAACCCCTCATTTGGCCTTAAAAATCCCTATTTTGGCCTAAAAATCAACCTATTTGCACTATAACAAGTTTAAGCCCCCGAGGGCTTATATTTTGTAGCCCCTTTCCCCATATAACCCCAGCCCCGCAATCGGGCGCTAAAAAGCCGAAAACCCCTTAAAAAAGCTTGAAAAAACATTTCTCCGCTCCATTGAAGTTTTAAGCCCCCGAGGGCTTATTCCTTTCAGCCTCTCCTCCATGTGCCCCAAAGCCCGTAGTCAGGCACTTGGATAGCCCAAAATAACTCCCGCCTGATATTAAATCTCCACCATCCATTCACATGATCTGATGGCCGAGAAAAAACCCGACGGCCCACTTCGGCACACGCATCTTACCTCACATCGCGCATCACCTGCACCGTCAGATCTTCCGCCCGTCATCCAACGGCTGAGAGTTTATTAACGGCTGAGAGTTTATTATGTTTTTGCAGGGTTACAGGTGGTGAATTCTTCTGTCTCTACAATCACAGTCATGGTGATTTAGAGCGCAGACACACTATTTCAGAGCCAAAGATCGCGGAGGAAGACACCTGAGAAGGTTCTAAACATGTTTTTCATTATAAAACCCTGATTCAAACCCTCCAGCGCCCATAAAACCTGTACATTCACAAACATGGGTCAGAAGAAGCAGCAAATTGTATCAATGAGAGATTAAAAGGATTAAAGCCTATTATTGAAGACTTAACACTTATGATTCAATGTTTAAAGGGATAGAGACACAGATGAAGACCATGAGAATGATCAAGAAGATTTAATGAAGTCTAAAAGCACATAAACCAATTATATTAGTGCTTTCGTATCAGCATAATGTTCTTTTTCTAAGAAAAGACTAAACACACAACTTATTTCATTCCCCATCAAGCTCCTGAGAAGTCATTACCCTGACAAAAGTCCTTAAACTGTCAATGCATTAGTTATAAGACATGGAAGACCTGAAAGACAAATCTGCACATTTCTTGCCACAGAAGATAAACAGAGTACTGCAGCCAGAAATTACATCCAAGAACATACCCTTGGAGTTATTATCAGACTGTCGAAGACCCCTAATTCATATAAAGGAGTACTGAAAGTTAATGTAAAGAAATTTAAAATAGAATGGGCTTCAAGAAACACTCCTCCCTCTGTTTTAATGCATCATTTAAGTTCTATCTACCACTACTATCACTCCTTCACCTATAAGAACTCATGAGAAATACATTGTAAGTGTTGTTGTTGACTAATTGTAAGTTGTTTCACTGAGTTAGAGTTCTGTGAGTAGTAATTGTAAATAGGCTGGGAGATGATTTCTGGATGATATCAAAGCTATTTGGACAAGAATGTATGTGACTGGTTTTGCTCTTCTAATATGGCAAGCATGTTCAATGGTTCTTGATCTAAATCAATGGTGATGTGTTCTATTTTTGTTATTGTTTTACCTCTGTTATACGTCATGTTTCATTTTCTCTGATAAGAATCAGTAATTTTATTTCAGGATATACTACTGCAAGTACCCTAACGCTTCCTGCACTTTCTTATCTTTAATGCTTTCTGCTAATTGTGTATTTGAGAACAAATTCAACATAATTTAACCAGTATAGAAGTTGGTTTATCCATGCTTACTGATGTATGAATTTAGAGTTGTTTCTTAGATGTTCTTGTTTGGTTTCAGCTGAAAGAATTGGGAAATTGGGAGATTTAGAGTTAGCCCTGTCTCACTAGGTTCCTTTTCCAACAATTAGCCTTTCTAAGATCCCTTTGGGTTGAATGCCAAAAGCAGAGAAAGTTAAAAGTCTTTCTCTGATCTTAGGTTTTCACTCTGTGTTAAATTTAAATGTTTTCATTGTCTGAAAGTAGTCAGGAAGACTGTTGGATTGTTGTCTTCAGAGTTAGCCTCATTAGGAGTTTTATCATAGATGGTTAAGGCATGCCCTATCCCTAGAATTACTCTGAAGTGGTCACCTTGGAAGGTTTTCCTTGTCATTCCCATTCATTTCTTTATTGTTTCATCCCATACTATCATCTTATGAGATCCTCTGATATAGATGACTAGCTCATTGAAAGCCTTGGATATTTTAATTGCAAGTAAACCCTTTTATGACCCCATTGGCCAATGGACTTGTGTTTTCTTTGAATTATCTCCCCATTGCCAAAAATCCATCCCTACTCACTCCTTTATCTCACATTGAACCCTTCTTTCATGTTTCCCAACCAAACAAACAAACAAATCATAAACCCTTGTGCCCTATAACTAGCCTAACACCTTAAATTGAACTTAAAAGACATGTTATTCTTTGCTTTTATAGAGAGATCCCTCTCTGGATCCAGGAGGGCTAGGTTCTGCGATCCCAAAGTGGTTTGATGTTGTCTTGTCATTTGGTATTGCCAAATTTGCCAAATCACAGAAACCACAATAGAAGCTTTCCTTTTCACCTCTGCATGTCATGGTGATAAGAAGTCTTCAATGATCTGAAGTATTGGATAGTGGTCGCAAACTAGTGTTCCTTCGCTTTATCCTCATCGATCAGCTTATAAGTTCAGCTGCAAGAGTATCTTTGAGAATGCTTCCCTCCTTCTCCTTCTCCATCATCTTTCCATGACATGACAGGTTACTTGTTCCTACAATTCACTCATGACGAGACAACATCAATCTGAAACCCCCTAGGCTAAGATGATGCATTCTGATACATAAACTGGGCCCGAAACAAGTGACAAGATTGGAAGAGGGGCTCAGTGACTGTGCAATTTTGTATTTTAGGAAGGCAAGGGGAAGCCTTGAGCCTTGATACTATGAAATGCATAGTTCAGGCTGAGGAATAATACTACGCAGTTTCCAGAGCAAGTGGTACAGGCTGAGGGGATGGACACTGGGACATATTACTACATAGTTTTGGGAGTCAAGGGAGGTCAGGCTATTGTAAAGCTGCACAATTAAAGGGCTTAGGGAATGAGCTTGAGGCTTGTGATTGTGAAGTGTGCAGTTCAAGTTGTGCTGGGGGTCATGACTGCGCAATTTTGGAGGTCAGGGTCAAGGTTTGGTCACAGAAACTGCATAGTGCAGCAGTCTTGGGAGGCTGGAATTGTGCATTGCATAGTGCCCATAATAAAGGTCACATCTAGATGATTGATATTGCATAGTGCGTAGCTCAAGGAAGTCAGGGAGAATCTAGGTTGCTTGGTCAGGAAATTTTTTCAAAAATGGCTAAGTGCGGGATGAGTGAGATCGGTGTGAGTGGTGATGAAACTTCAGATGTTATCACACACTTAGAATAATTTGATGACTCAATCAAAAGATATCATCCATGACATACAAACAAATCATTTCCCTTCATGCGACAAATTTATGACTGGTTATGACAAGTGTGACACCAAAGGTACAATTTACAATGACCGTCAGGACACTTGTGCGACAGTGCTGAAAACTTTTGAAATGAGTGCGACAGGTACTTACAAGGTTAGAACAACTCATTTGCACAAATTTCAGCTCTTGGAACCACCAGAACAGGCTTATACACACAATGTGATAGCCAACATGCCAAAAGACAACACTCTGCCCAACTTGCGAAAGGAAACACAACATTCTAAGAAAACACATAAAATGACTTTCAAAGTTTGCAACGATGATGAACAAGGCCAATGAAAGCTCCGAAATTTGGTATAGGCCAAAATTTTGGAGGGTGTTGTAGCAGCTACAACATGGTCATAATTATTCCCTTGTAAAATAAACAGTGAAATACTTGTTCCAAAATCCTTCATGTTGGAAAATGTTTATATGTCGACGCTCCTTGCCTTCGGAAGCATTGTTGACTATGCATTAAGTCCACTATTGGATCGATGCACCTTTCATCCCTTAAATAAATTCCACCTCAAAGAGAAATTTTTGATTGTTTTTCCTTTGATGATCATTGTCGATCCTCCTACGGATCTTCAAGCTTCATGTGTCACCATCGAACTACATTGTTCAAACTTTACCTTCATTGTGATACCAATCGATTGATTAGGCAGAGACAAAATTCACAAAACACACAAAGACAAAAATTTGGTATTTTCAATAATTTACTAGATCTATTGTTCAATATTATATTCAATATTCAACTTGAGCTAATAATTTGTTTGCAAAATTGGTTTTCCCCACTTTGGGGTTTTCCAGGGACATTTGACCAAAAATATTGGTTCCATTATTTTTGTGTATGTGTGTGCATAACATTCTTGATTCCTATGGTTATTTATTTTTCAGTGAAGTGGTAGTTGTGTTTTATTTAGTATTTTCCACAAATAATTTGCAGAAGACAAAGAATCTAAATTGATAGGAAAATAATAAACTGATTAACTGTAACAATAATTAAAATTTCACACTTAAAATATTTCATTTACAATGTTTCAAATTCCTTTCTAGTATTTTGCAGCATAACAATATTAAATTTAGCCATATATTTATAACTTGTGACTACCATATCACATGCTTCCTTTGTCGTTGTCGCAAACATTATCTTCTCATATATAAATTCATTCATTACATGTTGAATAAGATGCAACACATGTGCATCCTTCTTTTGTTTCTATCCCTCTGTTCCCAAAAAGTTAACATCCAACGATCCTTCTAACCACAAGTCCATTGATGTCAAGTGACATTGAAATCATGGTATGAGGGCTGGAAAAAAAATTTAAGTGCAAGGCTAGAAAAAAGGTTGCTTCTACACCATCCTGTTTGTCTAATATTTTTGTGGGTGTCCTTTTTGGCTTTTTTTTTTTTTTTGAAAAACCACCTGACTTGATTTATAACTAGTAGATGTGAGAAACAATCAACCAATAAAGGATACAAAGACAATAGAATCTCTAGTGACGGATTCAGGCCAGATTTATATATTGAAGAGTAATTGAATTCCAACTCTTCCATTGCTAACCATGTAAAATGTAACAACGAACTTTGAGCTCAGGTTTGTTGGAATTTATGGTTATTCCTAACAACAGAGAAGAAATAAAATTCCTCTACAAACACATAGATTTAATAAAAGAAAATATGGACAGAGAGATGGAGTAAACACTCTTTTTCACTAAACATCAAACCGACTGTTACAAAATGAAAATATTTTCTTCAGAACTATGCTTGTTCTGGATTCACAAGAATAAAAACTTTTGCTGCTACAAAACACGGTGTTTAACAAATTCTCTATTTCACTGTTTTAACACAGAGTCTTTTTATTGCCTTCGAGCATTCATTCACTGCATACTCTGTCTTAACACTGTAATATTCCCAATTAGTCCCAAGCTAATGGGAATATTCAATTTTGTTTTATTTTTCTGTTTGATGAATAAATGTGTAAAGGAGGATCAATAAAACTCCTAAACAGTGAATAAATCAATGCCACATGTGAACAAGGCTAAATCTGGGCTATTTAAATAAGCACCCTTAGGTGTGAAAGGGAGCTGAATCTTTTGACTGTGTCAACCATGACCAAATCAACAACACTGTCTTGGAGTAGTGGCCATCAATGAGGCACAGCGCAGTTTTAGTTGGAGGTGGCTCATGTGAAAGGAGCTATTTCATTGAGGTGGTTTAGGGTTTTGCAAGCTCTCAACTTATAAAAGGAAGAGGATGGCATCATGAGAAGGTTGTTGAATGATATCAGATTTCTAAAGTATTGTCTGTTTAGACATAAGAGCTTTCTTTAGTTGTTTAGCCTAGATTGCAAATGTTGTTTAGCATTGGGTGTTCCTGATCGGGAATCCCACCTCTTTCCTTGAGTAGCTCTTTGAAGAGTATTGCATTTCTTGTCCTCTATCAGGCATTTGGCCAAGCTCTTCTTCCAACTACAACACAGATCCTATTGAGGGTTTGGTTGTCTTTGTAAGTTGCAACAAGTGGAGGCTAGATCTACTCAGATCTAGGCCAATCTAGTGCCTCTTTTTAGTGGGGAAGGCTTTTATCTCATTGGAAAGAGAGTATTGGATGGTTGGAGCTACATTTTCAAATCTTGGCTTGAGGCCACACATGTTCTAGAGCCTACAGCGCATTTTTCCTTCCAGTACAGCGTTATTTGCAAGGGTACAGTTGCAAGGTCTTTTGGCATACTTTTTGGAGTATTGGTTTTCATGTGATTAGGGATCTGCCCTTCACATTTGAGATCCATCAGCTCGGATCATCATATTGTATAGATTAGATCAGATCTGAAGCTGCATATATTTCTGCAAATCTGAAGCATTAGATCTTAGATCTACTCCATGTACTTCATGTTTTGCTAAAAACCCCAAGGGGAATTTGAAGAGGAGCCTATCTAGTGTATAGATCTGATATAGATCTAAATTTTTGTACACGGATCTGCTCTAGATCTGAAGTGTAATCTACAGCAGTTGTAGCTAATAAAAATAACGATGTCAATCTATTTCAGTCTTAATACATGGTTGCAGCACCTCATTTTGAGGGTTTTATTCTATAAAAGTCTTCTAATTCCTGTTCTAAATATTATGGGCTTCAATATAAATATGATTTGCTGTTGTAAATGTAAATATTGAGCCTCCATATTGGCCTCCTGCTCTTACTTAGCTGAACTATGTTATTTCTCTGCAGTATTGTTTAATATTGCTGCTATTTCCCTTTTGGGATATTACAGTGGTATCAGAGCAATCATCTTGGCACAGCATGTGCTTTCCAAGAAGCCAATATGTATTTTCAGGAAAGGGAAAGACAGAAGAAGTTTTATTACACAGAAGACAAGGGTAAAACCCTTTTATCTGGAAGAATGAAGGGCAAAGAGTTCTCAAAAACTCTGTTCCAAACTATGCATGCGCTGAAAAGAGAAATCAGGGGAATGAGGAAGGAAGGACTTGCAGATCCTTTGCAGAGATTTTCACATTAAGAAAACCCCAGTTCTTCATCTTATGTGTGTGAGCATTCAACCACACAACCAGATCTACAATGTTGTAGCATGCCTACATTCCTAGCAAGAGAATAAGTAGAAGGAGAGACACCAAAAGAGGAGACCCTTGGTGACTATATCCAAGAATATGAATCTCAGTCTAGAAGATTCAAGGAGAATTTAAGCTTATAGGAGTTTTTTCAACTTAAAGAAGAGAGAAGATCCAACAAATACAACAGAAGAAGAGGGTGCATGTAGCACACTTTGGGTAGTTTCTTTCTACCTACTTTTGATGGATCACCCAAGAACTCAGCTAAGTCTTGGGTAAAGAAGCTAGACACATATTTCCAGCTGCATCAAGTTTCATAAGAAGAAGCCATTAGAGTAGCAGTGTTGCATCTCCAAGGTAAGGCTTATGCCTGGCGGTTATTTGAATCTTCTTCATTAAGAAATGTAAACATCTCTACTTATGCAAAGTTCACTAGGATGTTAGTGAAAAGATTTGATTTTAAGCCATCTAAAACTTCTTTGGGTGAGAAAACTAAGCCCAAGAATTCAAAACCTTTGCATGAGATGGAAGGATCCATGAAGATAACTCCATTCTAGAGCATTGTTGAGGGGGTTAAATATCTGCTACATGATTTTCCAAGGGAAAAGGTCACACTTCAGCAAGAACATTATTCTCAAGAAGAAGACATGAGGGTTCCTTTTTCAAGAGGAGATCAAGAGAAAGGATCTCTTAATGAGGAGGAATTCTCCATTGATGAGGAGAAGGAAGGAGAAGAGCTGGAAAGATCCTCCAGCACTGTGACAGCGGGAGGAGATCTATTTTTATTGGGAAATGAAGGTGAAGCAATTGCTTCCACCAGGAGGACTCTTGTATCTTTGCAAGAAGCTCCCAAGGATCTTGCACATGAAGAGAATGAGAAACAAGTGTCTATGATGATGGCCAATGAGACAAAACAATGGAGGGAATGTGTTCCAACATTGCATACAGTTTTGGGAACACACACTAAGACAGATCAGTCCTTTGTGATCAAGACCCTTGACACCAAGGAGATGTTGGGTGTTCATGATTTAACTACATCTAAAGAAAGCACCTTAGACTGTGAGATCTTGCAGAAGGTAGAAGAGGGAGAACAGAGGAAGGATCACAACGCTGATATGACAGGAGGTGATCCACTATTGCATTGAGGAAAATATGGGGAAATTGCACCAATCAGAAGCACTCTTGCATCCATAAGAGTGATACCCCATTATCATGAGACTTCCACACAAAAATCAGAGATGGATTTGCGTAGTGGAAGCAATGTTATGATGTTCCCATCTATTATACACATGGGAATGAGCCATGAGACATCATTATCTTGTGGTAAACCACCTGGGAGACCACCTGATTCAGATTTGGTGAAAGGTGTTTCATGCATTGATGCTCCATTCATAGATCCAAGAAGGAAGGGAGCACTAGAAGACATACTACAACGATGAGAGTATGGGGAAAGCTCAAGAGGAGGGAAAGTATTTTTTCCTTATCACCATTATCCATTCTCTCATCTCATACTGCATTGAGAAAATATGCTGCAAGGATGAAGAATGACACCATCATGGAGCAAGGAAGGCAATCCTTGATTATGAAGAATCAGGAGACAAACTCATTTAAAGAGAAATCTTCCATACATGATAGGAGATGGTGGTCAGACATGCATAGTTTGGAAAAACCAAGGAGGTTTTGGATAGATGATAGCCTTCCATGGGAAACTAACTTCCAAGAACTTCCATTTCTTTTGAGCATGTGCATATGCAAGAAGGGCAACAAGGAAGGAATAGAAACCTTCCATCTTATACCTTTGGCATGGGAGATGTCAAGGAGGAGAGAAATGGGGGGCATGGCCTTCCAACATACACCTTGGGCATGGGAAATATCAAGGAAAAGAGCAGCAACATGGCAGACATTTTAGTTGACACATTATCAGCGCTATCATTGTTGGGAAAATTAGATCCATATTGGAAATCCCAACTGTTGGTGAAATATTCCAAGGATCTTCACACATGCATGATTCTTTATGACTTGCTACATGATGAGGGTTATTAAATCCAAGATGGATTCATCTATGATCATGGTAGGATCTTCTTGTCTAGATCCTCCAAGCTCAAGGAGAAGTTATGACAAAGGGCCTATGAAGAGTTATGTTTCAGCCAAACATATTCCATGAAGCTCAACAACATCATCCTGAGGAGCTACTATTGGGAGGGCTTTGAAGGAGAACTATATCAACATTGTGAAAGATGCATGTACCTTGTGGAGATGGAGTAGCAACATAACTCTCTGCGAGAGTTAATTCAGCCTTCTCTTTCTTCTTTTGAGAGAGGAGATAGATCTATGCACCACTCAATTTGTTTGAGGAAAAATTTTGGTGATACATATGGTCATGTAAATAATGCTTCATTTGATTTTTTTTGCATTCTTTCACCATATTTATGTAGGCCATGACTCCAAGGAGGAGTATTATATCTTGTAAACTTCATGGCCAACAATGGGCCACAAAAATTTCTGAATTTGACCACTCCCATGGTGGACAAAGGAAGATTTTTTATCATGATGGGTGCTTCCCTAAGGCACCAAATATATCTCACACTTCCAGCTATGGTGATATGGTACGGGCAGAAATTAAGTGGTGGGAAAACCACATACCACATCTAGATCTAATTCAAGCAGGATATGCACTACGCTGGTTCCACATGTGGGACTATGACCCACCTCCATATGCACAAATTTCTGTTTGCATATATGTTGTTTTGATCCCCTATATTGATGATGTACTTGTACTTTTTATGGGGATGTATGGAGGAAGGAAGGAAGGTATGTATGTGCCCTATGGGATGGATATTCTCCATGTACCTTATGATACATATTTTAGAGAGAACGTTGGGAAAACCATGTTTGTTTCATGTGATTTATTGTCTCCTTATGGGATGAGCTATTTGCATCTCATGAGAACTTTGGAGGAGCAATTCATGGAGGGTTGGATTGGTGAACACTTAGGTTATGGAGGAAGCTTAACACATGATGATGGTGTCACCAAAGGAGGAGGAGAAGAGTTGCAGCACTCACCTTATCAGTTGCTTGAGGACAAGCAACATTTTGGAGGGAGGACTGTAATATTCCGAATTAGTCCCAAGCTAATGGGAATATTCAATTTTGTTTTATTTTTCTGTTTTGATGAATAAATGTGTAAATGAGGATCAATAAAACTCTTAAACAATAAATAAATCAATGCCACATGTGAACAAGACTGAATATGGGCTATTTAAATAAGCACCCTTAGGTGTGAAAGGGGGTTGAATCTTTTGACTGGGTCAACCATGACCAAATCAACAACATTGTCTTGGAGGAGTGGCCATCAATGAGGCACAACGCAATTTTAGTTGGAGGTGGCTCATGTGAAAGGTGCTATTTCATTGAGGTGGCTTAGGGTTTTGCAAGCTCTCAACTTATAAAAGGAAGAGGATGGCAACATGATAAGGTTGTTGAATGATATTAGATTTCTGAAGTATTGTCTGTTTAGACATACAAGCTTTCTTTGGATTTTTAGCCTAGATTGCAAATCTTGTTTAGCATTGGGTGTTCCTGATTGGGAATCCCAGCTCTTTCCTTGAGTAGATCTTGGAATAGTGTTGCATTTCTTGTCCACTATCAGGCATTTGGCCAAGCTCTTCTTCCAACTACAACACAGATCCTGTTGAGGGTTTGGTTGTCTTTGTAAGTTGCAGCAAGTGGAGGCTAGATCTACTCAGATCTAGGCCAATCTAATGCATCTTTTCAGTGGGGAAGGCTTTTATCCCATTGGCAAGAGAGTATTGGATGGTTAGAGCTACATTTTCAGATCTTGGCTTGAGGCCACACATGTTCTAGAGCCTACAACACATTTTTCCTTCCAGTACTGCATTATTTGCAAGGGTACAGTTGCAGGGTCTTTTAGCACACTTTTTGGAGTATTGGTTTTCATGTGATTGGGGATCTGCCCTTCACATTTGAGATCCATTGGCTGGGATCATCCTATAGTATAGATCAGATCATATTTGAAGCTGCATATATTTCTGAATATTTATGCAGATCTGAAGCATTAGATCTCAGATCTACTCCATGTACCTCATGTTTTGCTAAAAGCCCCAAGGGGAATTTGAAGAGGAGCCTATCTAATGTACAGATCTGATATAGATCTAATGTTTTGTACATAGATCTGCTCTAGATCTGAAGTGTAATCTACAGCAGTTGCAGCTAATAAAAATAACGTTGTCAAGCTATTTCAGTCTTAATACATGGTTGCAGCACCTCATTTTGAGGGTTTTCTTCTATAAAAGTCTTCTATTTCCTGTCCTAAATCTTATGGGCTTCAATATAAATCTGATTTGCTATTGTAAATGTAAATATTGAGCCTCCATATTGGCCTCCTACTCTTACTTAGCTTAACTGCGTTATTTCTCTGTAGTATTGTTTAATATTGCTGCTATTTCCCTTTTGGGATATTACGAACACAGATAGAGTCATTACCTCTCTATCTTTTTTTTTGCCTTCGGGCATATATATATATATATATATATATATATATATATATATATATATATATATAGAGAGAGATATATGTCAAAACATATATAATCCTAAGTTTTTAAAACTAAAATTTATAGTGGCATATAAAAGAAATAAAACATTAAACTAAGGACTTAAGCCTTATTACATCGCGAATTTCAAAACTTAAAACAAAACATTTAGTTTCGGTGGAGTGCGTAGGAGCCTTCTCGCCAGTTTCTTTGCCCCATGAAATTTCTTTGATTGGTCTGGAGAAGGGATGACGTCACCTTCTCCGGTGGGTCAACTTCGATGCTCGTAGCTCATGTTGGATGCCAACGGAATGGAACTGAAGGAGTTAAGTGTGGTTGGTGGAGAGTTTATAATTGGTAGGTGTGAGGATAAGTATGTGAGGGTGCATAAATTTAAATGCGGGAGGTTGTGTGGTTTTAAAACACAAATTTGCACTTCAAATGAAGCTACGACCTTGTAAAAGAAATGGATTTTCAGGGATTTGATCACAGTGAATTCATTGCACGATGGAGTGCGAATTTAAACAAAAGTCCACTGTCACCTTCTGTTCTTCGGTTCTGCCTACAGTTGGAATTAATTTCCAACACTTCCCCTTAATTACAACTACTATTCTCTTCCATGCCCAGACATTTTCTGAGATAGTTAAAACTCTTTTGTCCCAATGGTTTTGTTAGTATATCATCAAACTGCTCTTCTGTTCTACAATGTTGTAAAACAATTTCTCCATTGCTCACTAAATCTCTGATGTAGTGATACTTGGCATCAATGTTTTTTGTTCTCTTATGAAATACTGAATTCTTGGATAACGCTATAGCTGAGCTATTATCACAAAAGCCTATTGTTCCTTTTACCTGTTCATGACACAAACTTCTTAACATTCTCCTCATCCATACTGTTTGACATGTTGCTGTTGTAGTTGCCACATACTCTGCCTCTGTTGTTGATAAAGCCACAATTGGTTGTTTCTTAGAAGCCCATGAAATAGCTCCTAATCCCATGTGGAAAACATATCTATAGGTACTTTTCCTATCATCTATACTTCCAGCCCAATCAATGTCATTATATCCAATCAATTCAAAATTTTCTGAAGTGGTGTATAAAATACCATACCTCTTTATTCCTTTAACATACCTCAGAATTGTTTTTGCTGCCTGCCAATGTACCTCCTTTGGCCTTTCCATAAATCTGGAAATTAAACTCACAACATGCATAATATCAGGCCTAGTTGCAGTCAAATACATAAGGCTTCCAACTATGCTCTTATACAAACTTGGATCAAAATCCTTGCTGTTGTCTTCCTTGCTCAACTTCAATCCTATCACTGTAGGAGTAATTGATGCCTTGCAATCTTGCACGTTAAATCTTTCCAAAACTTCTTTAACATAATTTGCTTGAGAAATAAAAATTTTATTTTCATTTTTCTCTACTTCTATTCCTAAGAAGTATCTCAGCAATCCCATTTCAGTCATCTCAAATTATTTTTTCATGATTGTTTTAAAATTCTCAATGAGGTAAGCATCATTACCTGTAATATAACATCATCAACATACAAAACAATAATGAGCATCTTACCATATTTCTCTTTGATGTATAATGTGGGTTCTCCTTCACATTTCTCAAACCCATTTTCCAGTAGATAGGCATCTATCCTACTGTACCATGCTCTTGATGCTTGTTTCAGCCCATACAGAACTTTCTTCAATTTGCATACCTTGTGCTCTTGCCCTTATTTCTCATAGCCCAGAATTTGTTCAACATAAACCTCTTCCATCAATACTCCATTTAGGAATGCTAATTTCACATTCATTTTGTAAAATTTCCACTTGTGTTGTGCTGCTATGGACAACACTACTCTTACTGTATCCATTCTTGCGACTGGTGCAAAAGTTTCCTCATAATCTCTTCCTTGTTGCTGCTTGTAGCCTTTGACAACAAGTCTGGCCTTGTGCCTTTCAATCTTAACTTCAGCATTGCTCTTGGTTTTATAAATCCATTTAACTCCAATTACTTCTTTGCCTTTTGGGAGATCAACTAATTCCCATGTCCTGTTATTTTCTATGGCATTTATCTCTTCATCCATAACATCTATTTATTTCTTATATTTTACTACTTCTTCAAAATGAATCTTCTACATGACAATATAATGCAAATAAAGAGTTCATACCTTCTTCTTTCTCATAAATTTCATTCAGACTTCTGAATCTGGTTCCTCTTTCACTTGATGAACTTGTGCTTGTAGAAGCACTCAAATTTTCCCCTTGTGATGTGCTTGGAGAAGCACTGTCATCACTTCTCAAGGGTGTTCTCATATCTTCTTGTGGTGTCCCTTGCTGTCCTAGTGTTGGTGGAGGTGGTGCTGCTAATGAGGGATATCTTTCAGCCATTTCTTCCTCATCTTCATCATGAGACAAACAACTTTTCACATTCACTGTTTTCTCAATGCTTCCATCCCAAACTTCTTCCTCAATAAAGTACATCTCTTCTTATCATAAATTTCTTGGTAAATGGGTTATACAATCTGTATGCTTTGGATTCTTCACAGTATCCAACAAATATGCACATCTCCCCCTTACTGTCCAACTTCTTTCTCAGTTGATCTGGAATGTGTGCATAAGCCACATAACCAAAAACTCTCATGTGGGTAACAAATTGTTTTATGACACTCCATGCTTCTTCCAGAACTCTGTTCATAACACTCTTTGTTGGGCATCTATTTAGCACATATGCTGCACAATGTACAGCTTCAACCCAATATTCATTTGGCAAATGTTTTGCCTTCATTATGCTTCTTACCATATCCATGATGGTTCTATTTTTCCTTTCAGCAACTCCATTTTTCTGAGGTGTATATCTTTCTGTAAATTGTTTATGAATCCCATTTTCTCTGCAAAAATGTATAAATTCTTTGGAGATATATTCTCCTCTGTATGTTCTTAAGACTTTAATATGCTGCCCACTTTGATTCTCAACTAGAACTTTAAAGTGGCAGAATTTCTCAAACACTTCACTCTTCAATTTCAAGAAATAAACTCATGTTTTTATTGTGTAATCATCAATAAAGGTCAGCATATAGTGGATGCATGCTAATTATGGTGTTTGCATTGGTCCACAAAAATTAGAATGGAATATTTCTAAGGGTGCCTTTGCCCTTATGCTCTTTCCTGATGGAAAACTTTCTATTTGTTGTTTGCGCAAGATGTAGCCTTCACATAGGCTATCTGGATTTTTTACCAATGATAATCCCTTTACCATACATTTTATGTGCAACAAATTTAGACCTCCAAAGTTGATATGTCCAAATCTCAAATGCCATAACCAATTTTCATCCTTTGCTTCTCTTTGGAATGTCTCTTGTGTCACTGCTGCCATTGCAGCTACTTTCTTCAAATCTGCTCTCATCTTGAGAGGAAACATTCTGTTTTTTGTCATCTTCACTTGTGCAATCCTCTGCTTGCTTGGTGGTATGTCCATGATGGTACATACATCATCCTAAAATAACACGTTGTAGCCTTTCTGAATGAGCCGTCTAATGCTCAAAAGGTTACACTTCATACCAGGCACATAGTATACATCTAATATGGATTTCTTTCCTCCTTTCCTTGTCAAAACACTCACTCTTCCTTTTCCCATGAAAAATACATTACTATTTTTGCCCAATGTTACTTGAGGCTTCACATTTTCATCTAACATGGAAAACATTGAAACATTTCTAGTCATATGGTTGCTACATCCTGAATCTAGAAACCATATATCTTCATTCTTCTCTTCAGCCAAATTACATGCTAAAAAAAAATTCTCTTGACTGAGATTCTCTTTAGTAAAATTAGCACTGGGTCTAATACCCATGTCACTCTGTTTCTTCCTACATTCATTGGCATAGTGCCCATACTTCTTACAGTAATGACATTGGACTTGGGATTTATCATACATTTGTCCATGTGCTTGATTTTGTCCACCTTGTTGGCTATTGCCTTGGCTTTGATTCTGATTTTGATTGCTACCCCTTCCACTAGTATTTTCAGGGTTGTTTCTTCCTCTGTTTTGGCTTTTGCCTCTTCCTTTTCCTCTATAGTTTGATCTGCCTTAACCTCTTCCTCTTCCAAAGGACATTGAAGGCATGCTCCAAAGATGAGTTTGATGTTCTACTCAATCTTTGTTCATGTGTCATCAATGATGCATGAAGCTCATCAACAGTAAACAATGAGAGATTCTGTGTCTCTTCAATGGTTGTTACTATCACGTCAAACCTTGAGGGTAGGCTCCTCAACGCTTTCTCCACTATTCTTCTTTCTTCTATGGTCTCTCCATGAGATCTCATTTGGGTGACCAACCCAATCATCAATGCGAAGAATGAGTCTATTGTATCAGACTCTTTCATGCAAATAACTTCAAAATATCTTCTCATTAATTGAAACTTTGTTGTCTTTACCTTCTCCATTCCTTGGTAGGCTGTCTGGAGGGTATCCCATGCATCCTTGGACCTCTTTGCTGCTGCAATTCTTGGAAATATACTTTCATGCACTGCCTGATAGAGATAGAAGAGGGCTTTTGATTCCTTCTGCCTATTACTCTTCAGAAAATATTTCTCTGCCTGTGTTAAGGCATTAAATGCTTGTTCATTTGCTAATTATTCTAAACCATCTTCAACTAGCTCCCATAAATCCTGAGAGGCAAACAGGGAAATCAAGTCATAGTTCTTCCCATTGAATTGTGGGAGTTGAGTATTTCCCATACTCGTGCTTGTGCTGGCTCCTGCCATGGCTAGCTTTCTGAACTATGCTTTAAAAAACTTGATTGTGTTTCTTAACTAAAATTTCTCACTGCTGAGAGATAAAATTCGTCTCTAAAAGACTTGAGACTTCTTCTTTTACAGTTCTTTGGACTGTAATCTTCAAGCAAACAAAAAACTCGGTTTTGATAAATACCTAACTTTGCTGATATTTCACACTGCTGGAGAAAACTTCAATAACTCCTTCTTCCTTCAGCTTCTTTGGAAAATGCAAAGAGCCTGGACTAGCTCCGATACCATGTTGGAATTTCTGGTTATTCCTAATAATAGAGAGGAAATAAAATTCCTCTACAAACACAAAGATTTAATAAAAAAAAATATGGACAGAGAGATAGAGTAAACACTCTTTTTCACTAAACATAAAACCGACTGTTACAAAATGAAAATATTTTCTTCAGAACTATGTTTGTTCTGGATTCACAAGAATAAAAAGTTATGTTGCTACAAAACACAACATTTAACAAACTCTCTGCTTCACTATTTTAACACATAGTCTTTTGCTTACTTCCTTTGGGCATTCATTCACTGCATACTCTGTCTTAATACACACAGAGTCATTACCTCTTTGTCTTTTTTTGCCTTCGAGCATACATTATATATATATATGTCAAAACATATATAAACCTAAATTTTTAAAACTAAAATGTACCGCGGCATATAAAAAAAATAAAACATTAAACTAAGGACTTAAGCCTTATTATATCGTGGATTTCAAAACTTAAAACAAAACGTTTAG
This sequence comes from Pinus albicaulis, assembly GCA_034641835.2. NCBI lineage: Eukaryota > Viridiplantae > Streptophyta > Pinopsida > Pinales > Pinaceae > Pinus > Pinus albicaulis. Next base: position 195,016,220 of record CM076571.1, on the reverse strand, counting down.
TTTCGACAGAGTGCGTAGGAGTTTTCTCGCCAGTTTCTTTGCCCCACGGAATTCTTTTGATTGGTCCGGAGAAGGGATGATGTCACCTTCTCCGGTGGATCAACTTCAATGCTCTTAGCTCATGTTGGATGCCGACGGAATGGAGCTGGAGGAGTTAAGTGTGGTTGGTGGAGAGTTTATGATTGGTAGGTGTGAGGATAAGTACGCGACGGTGAAAAAATTTAAATGCGGGAGGTTGTGTGGTTTTAAACCACAGCTTTGCACTTCAAAAGAGGCTACGGCCTTGTAAAAAAAATGGATTTGCAGGGATTTAATCACATGGAATTCATTGCACAGTGGAGTGCGAATTTAAACAAAAATCCGTTGTCGCCTTCTGTCCTTTGGTTCTGCCTGTAGTTGGAATTAATTTCCAACAGGGTTGCACCATTAGCGCTCATTGAATTATTCACTCATGGTAGGAACTCAGCAGTTGAGGAGCAATGGTCACTGTACAAGGCATTTATAATACATTAAGGTTTTTACTTTGTCGAGAAATGGGACACGTTCAGCCACATAGATAGGTCTGATGAACGGGATGATGTTTTAATTATTTTTTTGAATACCAACCAAATAAAAAATATGAGGCATGGATGAGGAGGAACACATTTGTAGATAGCACCGCCGAGCAATAAAACCAACAAAAATTTGGCACAGGGAAATGGCAGATTTGAGAAAGGTAACAAGGGCCATAGAAAGGGACAGTACCGATGAAAAAGACCCAAGCTGCATAAGGAGGAGCACCTACTTCTAGGAAGGCCAAAAAACCATGGCTCACACACTTTAATTAGGCCAAGAGTACACCTGCTTTGGTATCATGTCAAATTCAATCAGGAAAATATGCAACAAATTAAGATAACTGTGAGATGTAATAGTATTCACAAAATATACATATAAATACATTTTTTGGATGATTTTTGAATTCAACTTTCAAAGTCTTTTGAATTTTTTCTAACTGTTCACATTCCTTCACTCTAATTCTAACTTATTAGCTGTAGTCAATAATGAGTGTATTTACTATTTGATTTGACAATTGAATTATGATAAGTTTTCTTACTATTGTATATAATTAATGAATAAAACTAATAACCAAATGTCTTTAATATTTAATTTGAAAACTAAATTATGATAATTTTTCCCACTATTTTAAATTACAGAAACTAAAATTAACTAAATTTATTTAACAATATGCATTACATATTGAATAAACATTCCTCCTGATAATAATATTGATAATAATATTCATTCCATTAGTAGGCAAACTATTCTTCCCAGTCCCCATTTAATTTCATCCCCCCTCTCTCTCTATATATATAAAAGCTCTAACATCATCCTACTTAGAAGTTAGAACTGTCACCCCACTCCTATATCTCTGTGTTTTGCAACAAGGAACTCTTTTAGCTTTACTTTCTTATACATGTGAAGCTTCATTTCTCATAGAAGATAGCCTCTTTCAACTCTCCCTCTTTACTTTCTGATTCATGAAATCCTCTTTCAACTCCCCCACTTTACTTTCTCATACATGAAAGCCTCTTTCAACTCTCCTACTACCTCACTGATGTTGGGCCTACAATATGAACCCTGAAGACATTTAAGAGCCACACTGGCAACGATAGTGATTGATTTCATGTGATACGTTCCTTCCATCTTCTTGTCTATAATTTCCACTATTTTTTCAGGGTTTTCATTGATTCCCACATAATCTCTCACCTGAAAATTTAAATAAAGACCCACAAGAAAATCATAAATTATGTGGTTAATTGGGATGATCATACATAACATTTGGATGACTAATTATAAATAAAATTCCTACCCACACAGAGTAATCTTTCCTTACTGGGTAGATCCTTATCGAATGCATTTCTCCCGCATATGATTTCTAATAAAACCACTCCAAAAATATATACCTCATTCTTCTAAGTCACAAGACCAATGGAAATATACCTGTCAAAACATCTCCAAGTATAAATGGAACTGCTACTATAACAATCAATTGAATTCCTATGGCATCCAAAAGAGTATTCGAAGAAAATGCAAGTATTTGTAACTTACTTTGAATCCAAGTATCTATAAGTTCCTTTCACTATATCAACGATAGGAGCCTTCCTATCCATTGTCATCTTTGAGAAACCAAAATCACCCATTTTTCCATTCAAATCGTTGTCGAGAAGGATGTTGGCACTTTTCACATGCCTGTGAATTATCATTGGAGTGCAACACACGTGCAGGTATTGCAGTGCTTCAAACAGAAATGGAGGGTGGAATATCAGATGAGAAATATGGTTAACCACGATTTGTCTTATTTAATTTTATTCAACTACATAAATGAAACAACGTTTACACTTCAAAAATATAGTGTGAAATACTTATTTCAATTACCCTCAGCTACGTCGATTGCTATTTTGAGCCTCCTTTTCCAATTTAGTTTAGGAAGTCCTGCCCTATGACCTGGAAAACAAATTTATATACATGTTAAAGAATAATTTCCCTCTCTACTTCTTCTAAGAGGTTTGCAGTTACACTAAAGCCAAATAGGTATTGGTAAATTTCCAAATCAGTAAACATAGTCTTGGGGAATCAATGTTCTTTCTCAAACACACAGTTCGCTGGAATAGAATCTGGATCTAGGCTCTAATACCATGAAGAGGCTTGTTGTTACACCAAAACCAACCAATATTAGTAAACTTCCAAACCAGTAACTAAAATGTTCATAATGAAAATTACAAATTTTATAAAAATGCATTACAAATTTTATAAAAATGCAGTGATTACTCCAACACTGTTCTTAAATTTTTTCAAAATATTTATTTATTGCATCAACCAAACAATGCCCAACCAAACAATATTAGAGTGTAATATATTTACCATAAATACGGTCACATAAACGCCCTTCACACATGTAATCATAAATAAGCATATGCTTTTCTGATTCATCGCAGTAGCCCAACAAAGACAGCAAGTTCTTATGGTGGACTCTAGAAATAAGATGGACCTGCTAAGAAAGTCAATATGTATACATCAATTTTACACTCTGAACATGTTTTTTCTTCTTAATTCTGTGTGCACTCAAATGAATCAGAAATTGGATCATATTGAATCTCATAATTACCTCAGTGAAAAACTCCCAAATTTCTTGTTCGCTATTCGATGAGAGCACTTTTACTGCGATCTCTTTTCCATCTGGCAGCTTACCAAAGAACACTGGTTCAAAGGTACTTTTGCCAAGTTTCCGACTAAAAGTATGTGTGGCTTCCATCATCTGTTCTAGAGTAAAAACCATCGAGTCTTCTGCAATTCATGTAAATTTACAAAGTATGAAAGTGCCCTCTGGCATAGCTTCTTCTTTTTCTATTTTTCTCTAATGATGGTCTCTGGCATACTCAGCCCGTGTGCCAAGTCAACTCAAGTATAGGACGTGGATCAAAGGATAATTGAATCCACAACTTCATGCTGCGATCCACCGTGATGGATTGAAGGAAAATTGAATCCACAACCTCATAACAGAAGGGCAAAGACTTGGCCAAAAACTTCCACCTAGCTAGATTACCCATCAAAACTAAAAGAAAAATTAAATAATTTCATAGCTTCATATCTGAGTTTGACCGTATATTTTTAATAAAAATCAAGTTCCTTACCTTTATCAAGTAGTTTTCTTTCCCTGAATTCAAGTCCCTGATCGTCACTGAAGGGTTGTCCCTGAGCGATTGGAGGGTCCTAGTCGCATGCATGCCCATGTCATGAGAAATACTAGGGGTTTAATTCATTGAATGATTAGTTTAACTTAGGGGTTGGGCACCTGGAGTGGTGGATTAGCTCTCGGGGTTTCTGTATCACCTAAGGGAGGTATGTAAAGTATTTTTTTGTCGACCTCATTTCCTTAAGGTCACCTAGGAGGTTGATACTTGTCATAGCAGACCCTCATCTCATGTTTACCCCATGTAAGCCTATGAAAGTGGGTATATGTGAGGGGAGGTGTTCATTACATATCACTAGCTCTAATAGTGGAGCATTGAAGCCACTCCTTGCTCCACAAAAGAACTATCTTATCTCTCTAATGCTTTGTTGGTGGAGCCAAGGTGAAAAGTCATTTTCTCATACAATGGGGGAGCATATATAACCAAGGGTGACTCTTTGAATGCCCTCATGACTGTTTGACTTCCTATGACTTTTCATCTTACATGACTCTTTACATTCCATGTGTATGCTTTGGACTTCCACTTTATAATATATTTTGAATACAATATACACGATCCACGATAATGGTGTGGCATATGACCACTCATGACATGACATGACATGACACTACTAACAAGGAATTCTTGATGATGTGGCAATTTCAAGCCACTGTTGTTGCTGAGAGTTCAGTGTCTTCATGAAGAAGATTTCCTTTTCACCTCTGCATGTCGTAGTGATAAGAAGTCTTCAATGATCTCAAGTATTGGATAGTGGTCGCAAACTAGTGTCCCTTCGATTTCTCTTGATCGATCAGCTTGAGAATGCTTCCCTCCTTCTTCTCCTTCTCCATCATCTTGCCATGACATAACAGGGTACTTGTTCATGAAATTCACTCATGATGAGACGACATCAATCTGAAACCCCCTAGGCTAAGATGATGCATTCTGTTCCATAAACTAGGCCTAGAACAAGTGACAGGCTGGGAAGAGGGGCTCAATGACTATGCAATTGTGCAGTTCAGGAAGGCAAAGGGAAGCCTTGAGCCTTGATACTATGTAATGCATAGTTCAGGCAGGGCTAAGGAATAATACTACACAGTTTCCAGAGCAAGTGGGATAAGTTGAGGGGATGGACACTGGGACATATTACTACACAGTTCTAGGAGTCAAGGGAGGTCAGGTTACTGTGAAACTGTACAATTCAAGGGCTTAGAGAATGATCTTGAGGCTTGTGATTGTGAAGTGTGCAATTCAAGTTGGGCTGGGGGTCATGACTGCACAATTCTGGAGGTCAGGGTCTATGTTTGGTCATAGAAACTGCACAGTGCAGCAGTCCTGGGAGGCTAGAATTGTGCATTGCATAATTCCAATAATCAAGGTCACATCTAGAGGATCTATATTTCACAGTACGTAGCTCATGGAAGTTAGGGTGAATCTAGGTTACTTGGTCAAGATTTTTTTCCGAAAATGGCTAAGTGCAGGATGAGTAAGATTGGTGTGAACAATGATGAAACTTCAGATGTTATCACACACTTAGAATAATTTGATGACTCAATCAACACATATCATCCATGACATACAAAAAAATCATTTCCCTCTGTGTGACAACTTTACGACTAGTTATGACAAGTGTGAAACCAAAGGTACAATTTATGATGACCCTCAAGACACTTGTGCGAAAGTGTTGAAAAAGTTTGAAATGAGTTCGACAGGTACTTACAAGGTTAGAACAACTCATTTGCACAAATTTCACCTCTTGGAACCACCAGAACAGGCTCATACACACAATGTGACAGCCAACATGCCGAAAGACAACACTTTGCTCAACTTGCGAAAGGAAACACAACATTCTAATAAAACAAATAAAATGAATTTCAAAGTTTGCAATGATGATGAACAAGGCCAATGAAGGCTCCGAAATTTGGTATAGGCCAAAATTTTGGAGGGTGTTGTAGCAGCTACAACAAAGTCATAATTATTCCCTTGTAAAATATACAGTGAAATACTTGTTCCAAAATCCTTCATGTTGGAAAATTTTTATATGTCGACGCTCCTTGCCTTTGGAAACATAATTGACTATGCATTAACTCCACTATTGAATCGATGCAACTTTCATCCCTTAAAGAAACTCCACCTCAAAGAGAAATTTTTGAAGGTTTTTCCTTTGATGATCATTGTCGGTCCTCCTACGGATCTTCAAGCTTCATGTGTCACCATTGAACTACATCGTTCAAACTTTACCTTCAAAGTGATACCAATCTATTGATTAGGCAGAGAAAAAATTCACAAAACACACAAGGACAAAAATTTGGTATTTTCAATAATTTACTAGATCTATTGTTCAATATTCTATTCAATCTTCAACTTGAACTAATAATTCATTTGCAAAATTGGTTTTCCCCACTTTGGGGTTTTTGAGGGACATTTGACCAAAAATATTGGTTCCATTATTTTTGTGTATGTGTGTGCATAACCTTCTTAATTCCAATGGTTATTTCTTTTTCAGTGAAGTGGTAGTTGTGTTTTATTTAGTATTTTCCACAAATAATTTGCAGAAGACAAATAATCTAAATTGATAGGAAAATAATAACCTGATTAACTATAACAATAATTAAAATTTCACACTTACAATCTTTTATTTGCAATGTTTCAAATTCCTTTCTAGTATTTTTCAGCTTAACAATATTAAATTTAGCCATATATTGATAACTTGTGACTACCATATCACCTTGTCGTTGTCACAAACATTATCTTCTCATATATAAATTCATTCACTACATGTTGAATAAGATGCAACACATGTGCATCCTTCTTTATGTTTCGATTTAACGCATCCCTCTGTTCCCAAACAGTTAACATCCAATGATCCTTCTAACCACAGGCCCATTGATGTAAAGTGACATTGAAATCATGGTAGGAGGGATGGAAAAATGTTTTAAGTGCAAGGCTAGAAATAAGGTTGCTTCTACACCATCCTGTTTGTCTATTATTTTTGTGGGTGTCCTTTTTGGATGTTTATTTTTTTTTGAAAAATCACCCCACTCGATGTATACCTAGTAGATGTGAGTTTTAGAAAATTATATATTATAGAGCAATGAAACACATAAAATATGTGGAAAACACAAGCACACAAAACACATAAAACTAGAGAGACACAGATATACGTGGTTCACCCAGTTTGGGCTACGTCCACCCCGAACAGCTAGTCCTTCCTTTCTATTATCCATCAAAATGAAGAGACACATCCTACATCAGATCCACTGTAATATCCTTTGTTATCTCTCACAGTCTCCCTATCTATTTCTCGCTCCGAGAATACACATGTACATTACACAACCGCAATACAATACCCTCATACAAAGAAAGGGGTTGCCTTCTAGGGAAAAAAACCCTAAACTAAACATAACTTATACCGTTAGATCATCCGCCTAATGAACGGCCCAGATTGACTAGAAATTACTATACTTTTACAAGGCAATTTTACATATGTTTTTAGCTTCGGGGGCACTGCCCCCGAAAACCCTTGCCAGGGGAGGGCTCCATAAAGTCGCAGCCCCCCCCCCCTGGACCCCCTAGGTAGCATTTAATTACGGGCAGCATTGCCGACCCATTAAGGAATAGGGTTCCAATGCTGTGATACAAAATAAACAAGATAATCAGGCTCCACACCCAACAATCTCCCACTTGGAGACTGATTGTAGCAACTCCACCGCTGCTTCATTTGCTGGACAATGACTCCTCTTTGGACCTAGCTGTTTCTCATTTTCATCGTCATCCTTGAAGACCAATTGAAACTAAGCATAATCTTAGTTTCTCCCTGGTTACAACTTTTGTTAGCATATCTGCAGGATTCTAGCTAGTGTGTATCTTTTCCAGCTTCAATTGTCCATCTTCCAATACTGACCGTATGAAATGGTACTTGAACTGTATGTGTTTAGTCCTAGAATGAAATGTTGAGTTCTTTGCAAGATGAATGGCACTTTGGTTATCACTATATAACGTGCCCATATCATGCTCCTTACCCAATTCATCCATAAACCTTTGTAACCAAATCATTTATTTACTAGCCTCTATAGTAGCAACATACTCTGCTTCTGTTGTTGAAAGTGCAACAACACTTTGGATTTTTGAAACCCAACTGAGAGTTGTTCCACCTACAGTAAATACATATCCTGTAGTGCTCCTCCTGTTATCTCTGTCACCTGCCATATCTGCATCAACATATCCCTGTAGAGCAATGTTTGAACCACTAAAGCATAATGCTTGATTTGTGGTACCTCTCAAATATCTGAGAATCCATTTCACTTCCATCCAATGTTCTTTTCTTGGATTGTTCATGTACCTGTTTACAACTCCCACTGCATGTGCAATATCAGGCCTTGTGCAGACCATTGCATAGATTAAGCTTCCAACTACTGATGCATATGGAACTTTAGACATATAGTCCATTTCTTCTTGGGTCTTGAGGCACATCTCCGTACTAAGTTTGAAATGGCTAGCAAAAGGTGCACTAACTGGTTTTGCATTCTGCATATTAAATCTTTTCAACACCTTTTGTATGTACTCATTCTGAGACAGTGTTAATTTGCGATTTTTCCTGTCACTACTTATTCTCGTACCAAGGATTTGTTTTGCAGCTCCCAAATCCTTCATTGCAAATGAATTTGCCAATTTTATTTTGAGCACATTTATTTCCTGCATGTTAGACCCTGCAACAAGCATGTCATCTACATACAATAACAATATAATATAGTTTCCATCATTTTTCTTTTTCATATAAACACAATGATCAGAGTGACATCTAGTGTAACCTTGTTCAAACATAAACCTGTCAAATTTTAGATACCACTGCCTTGGAGCCTGTTTTAAGCCATACAAGCTCTTCTTTAACCTACACACTAATTTTTCTTTCCCTTTGACCTCATATCCTTCTGGTTGCTCCATATAGATCTCTTCCTCCAAATTTCCATGGACAAATGTTGTCTTTACATCTAACTGTTCAAGATGTAAATCTTCCGCTGCTACAAGACTTAAAATAGTTTTGACTGAAGTCATCTTAACAACAGGAGAAAATATTTCATCAAAATCAATACCTTTCTTCTGTGCAAACCCCTTCACCACAAGTCTAGCTTTGTACCTCTGTTTTCCTCCATCTTCTTCCTTCAACCTGTAAACGCATTTATTCTGTAATGTAGTTTTACCTGCAGGCAACCTGACTAAGTCCCAAGTCTGGTTATACATTAAGGAGTCTATCTCTTCTTCCATGGCTAGCTCCCACTTCTTCCTGCTTTCAACCTGCATTGCTTTTTCATAACATTCAGGTTCACCAGAATCAGTCAACAATAAATAATATAATGAAGGAGAGTATCGTTCAGGGGGGTCTACTTATCCTGGTAGATCTTCTAACACCACTTTTAGGTGTTTGAGGTGCCTGTTGCTTTTGTGGTGGTTGTTGTTGTTGTGGCTCTTGATTATTATTATTTTCAGGCACCTTTACCTTTTCTGTGATCTCATCAAGAACTGTGTATTCTTTGTTTTCTTTTTCCTGTTTCTTTTCCTGCAATTGATTCTTATACAATACCTTTTCATTGAATATTACATCTCTACTCCTAATGATTTTGTGATTTTCATAATCATATAAGCGATAACCAAAATCATTAACACCATATCCAATAAAGGTACATTTCTTTGATTTTTCCTCAAGCTTTGTTATGTTTTCTTTATTAATATGGAAAAATGCCTCACAGCCAAAAGGCTTTAAAAAAGAGTAGTTTACCTTTTTACCTATCCATGCTTCCTCTAGAATACCACCATCCAAGGAAATTGAAGGCCCTCTGTTTATTAGATAAACAACAATATCTACAGCATCTGCTCAAAATTGTAAAGGCAATCCTACATGCAATCTCATGCACCTTGCACGCTCCATGATTGTTTTTCATCCTTTCTGACACACCATTTTCTTGTGGTGTTCTTGGAACTGTCTTCTCTCTGCTAATTCCATGCTCTGAACATTACCTATCAAACTCTTTGATGCAATATTCACCTCCATTGTCTGATCTGAGACACTTCAACTTCTTTCCTTTCTCAATCTCAACCAAAGCTTTCCATTTCTTGAAAGTAGCAAAGACATCAGATTTATTCTGAATACAATAAATCCAAGTTTTTCTAGTTGCATCATCAATAAAAGTAACATAATAGCGAGAGCCACCAAGAGATGATACCTGAGCAGGTCCCCATACATCTATATGCACAAGCTCTAATTTTTCGCTCTTCTTTTCTTTTCCAACTCTGATAAATCTTACTCTCTTCTGTTTTCCATAAATGCAATTCTCATAGAAATCCAAATCAACATTCTTCAAACCCAGCAACAAATTTCATGAGTGAAGAATATTCATCCCCTTCTCACTCATGTGTCCAAGCCTATGATGCCATAATGCTGCATCTGCTCCTTTGGAAGTTAAAGCATTAACAAAGTTAGAATACCATTGCATAAATACAATGTACCAACCTTTTCGCCTTTTTCTATTACCAGGGCTCCTTTGGTGACCTTCGAAGTTTTATCTGTGAAAGTTGTCACACAACCTTCACCGCCTAACTGCCCTGTTGAAATCAGATTTTTCTTCAGATCTGGAACATGCCTTACCTCCTTTAATAGCCACTGGTTTCCATTCTGTTGTTTTACAAGAACTTTACCCATTCCAACAACTTTATAGGGTTTATCATCACCCAAACGAACTTGTCCAAAATCTCCTTGAACATAGTCATGAAAATATTTCTTATGTGGTGTGGCATGGAAAGAGGTCCCTGAATCTACTACCCAGGAATCAGTAACATTTTTAAAAGAAAGAATCAAAGCATCTTGTAACACATCACCTATCACATTTGCTTCATGATTGTTTTTTTGTTGTGTGTCTCCTTCTTTTCCCTTCTGAGATCTATAGTCTTTCTTCATATGTCTTTTCTTTCCACATTTCCAGCACACTATCCCCGATCTGGACTTGGATCTGCCTTTCCTTGATTTACTGCGATATCCTAAGCTCTTTACTCTTTCCATTTTTCTTCCCCTAGACTCTGCACTCAAAGCATTACCCAATGTCTCACCAGAGCTTTTCCGTCACATTTCCTCGCTAAGGATAGCACCGACAACATCATCAAACTTTAAAGTACTAGATCCAGAGACAGAGTTACTAATGGCCATAACTAAACCATTCCAGCTTTCTGGCAATGAGCACAGAAATAACAGAGCTCTAACTTCATCATCAAAGTTTACCCCTACAAAACTTAACTGACTGATAACTGTATTAAAATCATTTAAATGGTCTGCAACAGATCCACCTTCCGACATCTTCATATTAAATAGTCGTTTCATAAGAAATACCTTGTTTGAGGTCGAGGGTTTTTCATATAGTTTTGCCAACGTCTGCATCAAACCCTCTGTTGTTGTTTCCTTCGAAATATTGAAGGCGACTGACGCCGCAAGGCACAACCGTACTGTTCCGAGTGCCTTTCTATCGAGAATGTTCCATTCCGCGTCTGTCATGGCCGCCGACTTCTTTGTTTTTCCGCTCAATGGTAGGTACAGATCTTTCTGATACAGATAATCTTCCATCTGCATCTTCCACAGCGCAAAGTTTTGGCCGTTAAATTTCTCAACCCTAAACTTACCATCGTCTGCCATTACTCCCACTCCAACCAGGAACCCTTCTTTCCTACGAGTTTATCAGCCAAATGTACCTTCAGCTATGATACCAGTTGTTAGAAAATTAAATATTATAGAGCAATGCAACACATAAAATATGCAGAAAATACAAGCACACAAAACACATAAAACCGAGAGAGACACGGATATACGTGGTTCACCGGTTTAGGATACGTCCACCGAACAGCAGTCCTTCCTTTCTGTTATCCGGCAAAAATGAAGAGAGACACAACCTACGGCGGATCCATTGTAATATCCTTTGTTCTCTCCCATAGTCTCCCTATTTTTTTCTCGCTCTGAGAATACACATATACATTACACAACCGCAATAAAATACCCTCATACAAAGAGAGGGGTTGCCTTACGGGAAAAAACCTAAACTAAACATAACTTCCACCATCAAATCATCCCAGCTAATGAACGGCCCAGATTGATAGAAATTACTATACTTTTACAAGGCAATTTTACATACGGTTTTAGCTTCGGGGGGGCGCCGGGACTCCCCGCCTGGTGGGGGCTCCATAAAGTCGCAGCCGCCCCCCCCCCCCCCCCCTAGACCCCCCAGGTAGCGTTTAATTACGGGCGGCATTGCCGACCCATTAAGGTACAAGGCTCCAACACTGTGATACAAAATAAACAAGATAATCAGGCTCCACACCCAATAGTGAGAAATGGTCAACCAATAAAGGATACAAAGACAATAGAATTTGTAGTGATGGATTCAGGCCAGATTTATATACTGAAGAGTAATTGAATTCCAGCTCTTCCATTACTAACCATGTAAAATGTAACGACGAACTTTGAGCTTGGGTTGCACCGTTAGCGCTCATTGAATTATTCACTCATGGTAAGAACTCAACAGTTTGTACGAAATTAATTCCAAATACAATCTGTAACAGGTGGACAGAAATTTGATCTCTTGATGTAAGTTTTAACGGACAGAATCCGCAAAGTCGTGATTCATTTTTTCACTCCACAGTGCATTAAATTTTCTGGGTTAAATTCCCTGCAACAGCTGACTTTGTTTACAAAGGGCACATCCCTTTTTATTTTGTAAATTGTGGTCTACACCACGTTACCTCCCACCGCCTTACTGCATTTAAAAGGCATGATAAGAAAAAAGTTTTATTTATTTTTAATGTTTTAGTTCATAATATGTTTACAACATAAATATGTAATAGACAACAATAATTTTAAAAGAGAGAGTTGAAGCTACATGTATGCAGAGTGAAGACAGAGAGCAGAAAATAGAGAAAGCTTGAAACACTGTGTTTTGTAGCAGCAGAGCAAACTCTGTGTGTTGCCACAACTGGATCTGTGTGTTGCTGCAACTGAAACTATGTGTTGCCGCAATAGAAGACTGGGTGTTGCCGCAACAAAAATATGTGTAAAAACAGTAAATGAAAAACACAGTAAGGAGTATTTTGTGTAATCCAGAACTGTAGTTCTGATGAAAAATTGTATTTTGTAACAATTTTTTTTTTTTCTTAATGAAATAGAGTTTTACTCAATCTCTCTGTCCACATCTGTTGTTATTAAATCTCTGTGTTTAGAAGAGGAACTTTGTGTGTTCGAAATTATCAGAAATTTCCAACATGGTATCAGAGCTAGTCTAGGCGCTCAATGAATGAAGCAGAGATCGCTCTTCACTGCAGAAGCTGTAAGAAGGCTGTTGAAGCGGATTTCTCCAGCAAAGAGAAAGCTTTTGTTTGTTTACACAATCAAAAGAGTTTTATTGTTTCGTTTGGTTTTAACATAGTTAAGAAAACTACCATTTTTTCACAGTTATGAGGGCAGCAGTAGGCACCAGCTTGACAAATCCCCAACTTCAATAGTTTAACGGGAAGAACCATGATTACTAGGAAATCATGATGAGAGCCTTGTTTTCTTCACAGGACATATGGGATCTAGTTGAGAATGGCTACCCAGAACCAACAGACACAGCAGCGTTGGCTGCTTTGACAACAGTAGAAAGAGACTTGTTAAGAGATAATAGGAAGAAGGACTCCAAATCCCTCTTCTATCTCTTTCAATCAGTGCACGAGAGTATTTTCCCAAGGATTTCAATAGCAACAAAGTCTAAGGAGGCATGGGATATTCTCAAAACAGCCTATCAAGGCATGGAGAAGGTGAAGACAACAAAGCTGCAAATGCTGAGGAGAGATTTTGAAACTCTCTGTATGAAATAGTCTGACACTATAGACTCATTCTTCACTCATGTTATTGGGTTGGTTACCCAAATAAGGTCTCATGGAGAGACACTTGAAGAGAGAAGAATAGTGGAGAAAATATTGAGAAGTCTACCCTCAATATTTGATGCCATAGTAGTGGCAATAGAAGAGACAAATGATCTCTCACTATATACAGTGGATGATTTTAGTGCATCCCTAATGTCTCATGAACACAGATTGAACAGAGGAATAGATTCCTCATTGAAACAAGCTTTCAAGACTCAAATGTCTTTTGGCCAAAACAGAGGTCAAGGAAGGTCAAACAACCGAGGAAGAGAAAGAAGCCAAAACAGAGGAAGAAACAGCGCTACAATCACGAGTGGTAGGGGTAGCATTCAGAACCAGAATGAAGGCTCAAGCCAAAATCAAGCACATGGACAAAGGTATGATAAATCCCTAGTCCAATGTCATTATTGCAAGAAATATGGACACTATGTTAAGTCCCTATATTAATAGTGTAGTCCCTTATTATGTTAGTGTATCCCCCCTTATTATTATTGGTGTACCCCTGTAACCCCCATATTGTTATTATTGTGCCCTTACATTATTATTGTTAAGTCGGCTAGGGTTACATTGTGGCCCCATGGACTCCTATATATAGAAAGGAGGTTTTTTCATTTGTATCATCCAAGAATAATTCATTCATGTAATGTATTGGAGGTTTTCCCCTTGAAGTGGCTTATTTATAAGGCGTTGATATCTCTTTTCTTCTATTTTTGGAGTTGGTTTCACAACATTTGGTATCAGAGCTTTGGATTCTACGGTTTTGCTGCTCCAAACAGGTCATCGTGGAATTTTCGATGTAAATTTTTGTCTACGAAGGTTCAAAAGCTTAAATGTTTAGAGTGTGAAGCTGAAATCATGAGGAATATTGTCGCAAAATTTTAAAGCTTGGTTCGCAATATTTTCAGAGATATGATCTGTGGAAGTTAGGGTTGTTTGCAGGTTCCTAAATTTAACCTAAACAGGTCATCGTGGAAGTTTCACTATAATTTTTTTTCTACAAATATTCAGAAGCTGAAATTTTTAGAGAGCGAAGCCAAAACCCTGAGGAACATATTCACAAAATTTCAAATCTTGGTCCACAATATTGTGGAGATATGTTTTGTGGAAGTTAGGTCTTTTTTAGGCTCCTGAATTTCATCTCAAAGAGATGATCGTGGGAAAATATTCATAACTCTCTCTCTGAGCATCGGATTGGAATTCTATAAAAATTGGCTTGAATTGCACAGAATTTAGTTTCCTGTCTATAAATTTCAAAGCTGAAGGAGGAAACAGTGACACGTGGAAAGTCGTACAAGTTCGCTCTACTGAACTAGTCCATAATTAGGTCATCATAGGAGATTGGGCACAACTTTGTCTTCAAGAATCCAAATCAGGTCAAACCTGTGGCATTCGAATGAGAATTTAGAGGGCTACCTCAGTACCAAATTTCAGATATTGAAGATCTGAAATAATATAAATAATTCAGTTTCAATATTGAGCTCCTCAAAAGCAAGAAAAAGGTGTGTATTTGGTTTTTAAAATTGCATAACGTTTGTTTGAAAAAGCAGTTTGAAGTGATTCCAAGGGCATATTTCAGAATTTTTATCAGTATTTGGTTCTATAATGCCTTCAAAAAAATAATTCCATACCCATTAAGCCCTCAAAAATCTATACTATGACGCATGAAGAGGAAGAATTGCAGTATGAGATATCAAAATTACGGTACCAAGTGCAACAAATTTCGATCTTATGAAGAGCAACCGAAGATGACATAGATCGTTTAAAATCAGAAATGGAGGCTAATTTGGATGGTTTGAAAGATCAAATAATGGCTAATATGGATGATAAATTAGTGGAAGATCACATCGAGCATCAACAACAAGTTCTCCAACTCTCAAAAGATAACCTAACTTTGGTGCAGAATCTAATGAAACAACAGGAAGATCAACATTACATCGAAAGAAGTTCTGAAGAAGTCACAGAAACAAGAACTCGACAAGTACGATCAATTTCAGAGTATCTCAGCAAGTGGAAGAACTTTCCTGTAGAAGATTCCACATGGGAGGATGGTAATTTTATACATAAGCATCAAGAAATAATCAAGTGTTGAGGACAACACTTGTTTGAAGGAGAGGGGCATGTTAAGTCCCTATATTAATAGTGTAGTCCTTTATTATGTTAGTCTATCCCCCCTTATTGTTATTGTTGTACCCTTGTAACCCCCATATTGTTATTATTGTGCCCTTACATTATTATTGTTAGGTTGGCTAGGGTTACATTGTGGCCCCACTAGGATTACATTGTGGCCCCATGGACTGCTATATATAGAAAGGAGGTTTTGTCATTTGTATCATCCAAGAATTGTTCATTCATGTAATGTATTGGAGGTTTCCTCCTCGAAGTGGCTTATTTCTAAGGTGTTGATATCTCTTTTCTTCTATTTTTGGAGTTGGTTTCACAACACACTATGCCAATGATTGTCGGAAAAAGAAAAATGACATGAATAATAAGAAGAATGCTAATTTTACAAAAGAAGAAAAGAACCAGAAGAATGTGCTATTAACATATAATGTAGCACAAGATAGACAAGATGTTGTATGGTTCTTAGACTCGGGTTGTAGTAACCACATGACTGGAAACATAGCAATGTTTTCCAATCTAGATGAAAATGTTAAATATGAAGTAACAATGGGGACTAACAGTAAGGTCTCTGTCATGGGAAAAGGAAGAGTAAGTATCCTAACAAGAAAAGGAGAATAGAAGTTTGTGCCAGATGTATTTTATGTACCTGGCTTGAAATGTAATATTTTGAGCATTAGATAGCTCATAAACAAGGGCTGCAATGTATTCTTTAAATATGATGTGTGCACAATCATGGACATACCTCCAAGAAAGAAATTCATGGCAAAGGTGCAGATGAAAAGCAATAGGATGTTTCCTCTCAAGCTCAGAACAGACTTGAAGGAAAGAGGAAATGTAGCAGTTGTAACACAAGAGGTCTTTCAAGAGGAAGTGAAAGATGAAAACTGGTTATGGCACTTGAGATTTGGACATCTCAATTTCGGAGGCCTGAATTTGTTGCACAAGAAGGGAATGGTAAAAGGATTCCCATTGATTGAAAAACCAGACAGCCTTTGTGAAGGCTGCATCTTGGGCAAACAACACAGAGAAAGCTTTCCAGCAGGGAAGAGTATAAGGGCAAAGACACCCTTAGAGATTGTCCACTCAAATTTATGTGGACCAATGCAAACACCATCTTTAGCTGGCAACAAATATTTTTTGACATTCATAGATGATTACACCAGAAGGACATGGGTTTATTTCTTGAAACAGAAGAGTGAAGTGTTTGAATAGTTCTGCCACTTCAAAGCTCATGTTGAGAAGCAGAGTGGGCACTACATCAAATTTCTAAGAACTGACAGAGGTGGAGAATACATCTTCAAAGAGTTCCTACGTTTATGTAGGGAGAATGGCATACATAAGCAGTTTACCACAGGTACACACCACAGCAAAACGATGTTGCAGAAAGAAAGAATAGGACCATCATGGACATGGTCAGAAGTATGTTGAAGGCAAAACGTTTGCCAAATGAGTATTGGGATGAAGCTGTACATTTTGCAGCATATATCTTGAATAGATTCCCAACCAAAGTTGTAATGAACAGAGTTTTGGAAGAAGCATGGAGTGGAACAAAGCATTTTGTCACTCACATGAAAGTTTTTGGATGTGTGGCTTATGCACATGTCCTAGATCAATTGAGAAAGAAGCTTGACAACAAGGGGGAGAACTGTATCTTTGTTGGATACAGTGATGAGTCCAAGGCATACAAACTCTACAATCCATCCACCAAGAAAGTAATAATAAGCAGAGATGTGTAGTTTATTAAAGAAGAAGCTTGGGATGGAAGCTTAGAGAAAACAGTAAATGTGAAGACATGTGTGTCTCACGAAGAGGAAGAGGAAGGGACAGCAGCAAATAATCCCTCCTTGGTGGCTCCTCCTCCACCACCACAAGCACAACAAATCACACCACAATCTGTAAATAGAACAGCCTTGAGAAATCAAGGAAGTGCTTCTCCAAGCACACCACAGTGAACTGAAACTCCCTCGAGTTCAAGTGGAACTCCAAGTACACCAAGAAGACCGAGATTCAGAAATCTGAGTGATATTTATGAACAAGAAGAGGTAAATGATAATGCTAGTATAAACTCTTTATTTTCTTTATATTGTCATGTTGATGACCCAATTCATTTTGAAGAAGTTGTAAAAGAAGAAAAATGGATTGAAGTAATGAACGAAGAGATTGGTGCAATAGAAAAGAGTAATACGTGGGAGTTAGTGGACCTCCCTAAAGGTAAAGAAGTTATTGGAGTGAAATGGGTTTACAAAACCAAGAGAAATGCTAAAGGCAAGATTGAAAGGCACAAAGCAAGACTTTTTGTCAAAGGCTACAAGCAGCAACAAGGAAGAGATTATGAGGAAAATTTTGCACCAATTGCAAGGATGGAAACAGTGAGAATAGTGTTGTCCATAGCAGCACAACACAAGTGGAAGGTTTACCAAATGGATGTGAAACCTGCATTCCTGAATGGAGTGTTGAAAGAAGAGGTATATGTTGAACAACCTCCAGGCTATTAGATTGAAGGCCAAGAGCACAAAGTATGCAAGTTGAAGAAAGCTCTTTATGGGCTGAAGCAAGCACTGAAAGCATGGTACAGCAGGATAGATGCTTACCTGACTGAAAATGGAATTGAGAAATGTGATGGAGAACCCACACTCTACACAAAAGAAAATGATGGTAAGATTCTTATTGTTGTTTTATATGTAGATGATTTAATCTTTACTGGCAATGAAGTTTCTCTCATTGCTGATTTTAAAGCAGTCATGAAGAGTGAATTTGAAATGACTGATTTGGGCTTTTTGAGATATTTTCTTGGAATAGAAGTAGAACAAAATGAAAGTGGTATTTTTATTTCCCAAGCAAAATATGTTGAAGAAGTGTTGAAAAGATTCAACATGCAGAACAATAAGGTAGCTGCAACTCCAACTGTCATGGGGTTAAAATTGAGCAAAGAAGACATCAGCAAGGATTTTGATCCAAGTTTGTACAAGAGCATAGTCGGCAGCCTCATATATTTGACTACTAGGCCTGATATTATGCATGCTATGATTTTAATCTCCAGATTTATGGAAATACCAAAAGAGACTCATTGGTAGGCAGCCAAGCAGATTCTAAGATGACAGGAAGAGCACATCTGGATATGTGTTTAGTTTGGGATCGGGAGCCATTTCATGGGCTTCCAAGAAGCAACCAATAGTTACTTTATCAAGAGCAGAGGTAGAGTATGTGGCAGCTACAGCAGCAGCATGTCAAGTAGTATGGATGAGAATAATGTTGAGGAGTTTGTGTCATGAACAGGTAAAAGGCACAAAAATTTATTGTGGTAATAGCTCAGCAATAGCATTGTCAAAGAATTCAGTGTTTCACAAAAGAACGAAACACATTGATGCCAAGTATCACTATATCAGAGAGCTAGTGAGCAATGGTGAAATTGTTTTGCAACATTGCAGAACAGATGAGCAGTTTGCTGATATTTTGACAAAACCATTGGGGCAGAAAAGTTTTGATTATCTCATAAAATGTATGGGTATGCAAGAGAATAGTAGTTGTAATTAAGGGGGAGTGTTGGAAATTAATTCCAACTGCAATCTGAAATAGGTGGACAGAAATTTGATCTCTTGATGTAAGTTTTAAAGGACAGAATCCTCAAAGTCGTGATTCATTTTTGCACTCCACCGTGCATTAAATTTTTTGGGTTAAAATCCCTGCAACATCTAACTTTGTTTACAAAGAGCACATCCCTTTTGATTTTGTAAATCGTGGTCTGCACCATGTTACCTCCCACCGCCTTACTGCATTTAAAATGCATGATAAGACAAAAAAATTATTTATTTTTAATGTTTTAGGTCATAATATGTTTACAACATAAATATGTAATAGAAAACAATAGTTTTAAAATAGAGTTCAAGCTACATGTATGCAGAGTGAAGACAGAGAGCAGAAAACAGAGAAAGCTTGAAACATTGTGTTTTGTAGCAGCAGAGCAAACTCTATGTGTTGCCGCAACTGGATCTGTGTGTTGCCACAACTGAAACTGTGTGTTGCCACAAAGGAGACTATGTGTTGCCGCAACAGAAATCTGTGTAAAAACAGTAAATGAAAAACACAGTAAGGAGTATTTTGTGTAATCCAGAACTGTAGTTCTGATGAAAGATTGTATTTTGTAACAAATTTTTTTGTTTGCTTAATGAAATAGAGTTTTACTCAATCTCTCTGTCCACATCTGTTGTTATTAAATCTTTATGTTTAGAGGAGGAACTTTTATTTCCTCTCTGTGTGTTCGAAATTATCAGAAATTTCCAACACGGTTGAGGAGCAATGGTCACTGTACAAGGGATTTATAATACATTAAGGTTTTTACTTCGACGAGAAATGGGACACTTTCAGCCACATAGATAGGTATGATGAACGGGATGATGTTTTGATTGTTTTTTTGAATACCAACCAAACAAAAAATATGAGGCGTGGATGAGGAGGAACACATTTGCAGATAGCACCACCAAGCAATGAAACCAGCGAAAATTTGGCACAGGGAAATGGAAAATTTGAGAAAGGTAACAAGAGCCACAAAAAGGCACAATACCGATGAAAAACACCCAAGCTGCATAAGGAAGAGCACCTACTTCTGGGAAGGCCAAAAAACCATGGCTCACACACTTTAAGTAGGCCAAGAGTACGCCTACTTTGGTATCATGTCAAACTCAGTCATGAAAATATGCAACAAATTAAGATAAGTGTGAGATGTAATAGTATTTACAAAATATACATATAAATACATTTTGTATAATTGTTGAATTCAACTTTCAAAAAACTTTTAATTTTCTATAAGTGTTCACATTCCTTCACACTAATTTTAACTGATTAGGTGTAGTCAATAATGAGTTGATGGCAGTGTGGGTGTAGGCGTTAAGGAGAGTTGTTCAAATCTAGTTACAATGATTTCTAATTCAGGAGGAATTTGTTCCTGGTCTTTATTTCCACTCTCAGTCATCAAACTTTATCAAATTAGATTGGTTAATTTAATAAAAATAACATGCGGAAGCAAAATCCCCTTTTTCCCTTCGGAAACATTACGATGCACTTTAAACAATGTTTAAAACCTTTCGGTTCCCCTTATACATTTGATACACTTAAACAATGTTTAACCCTTTCGGCATCATATATCTAGATTTCAAACCTTTTAATAAAGCTCTATTGAATAAACTATCGGGTCCATACCTTTTTAAAACTCCATGTGATTTCCGATGCGACCACCGTTGGATCTCCCACGGATATGATAGGACGGCTATCGTGTTCAATCAACCCCGGTGACTTATCGCTCCAAAGCAACGCGAAATTTGTGGTTTTAACACTGTGACGTGTCACAATCTTATTCGATCGCGTTCGATTGAAATAAAACCGCTCGCACGCCAAAAGTTGTGCAAACACAGTGACCAGATTTTTCCAAAACCGCTTGTCTACAAAATTTTGTTTTCAAACGCATTTAAACATGGAATTTCGCTATTTCTTTGTTTTGTCTTCAACTCCTCTTGGAAACCTCTCTTTCTGCTGCGCAACTCAATAACCATAGATCAATTATCACTGACCAATCCCAAGCAAAGAAACCAGAATTCCCTTGATTTCCTCTAAATATTTTACACATAAGCTTAATACATGTAAATTATTCTTCGCACAGAAGCTAATCACTCTTAATTTCTACACATAAAAACATAAATCCAGTGGATTCGAAGGGATGAAACCCTATGGGAATTTTCCAAGCATACAACAGATAAATAAACTCTGCAATTTTATTAAATCAGAGGCCAAACCCTCTCAATCAATTCTTCTACGGCCCAATTCAATTTCCTCCTTCTCAAAGGTTACATTTATAGTTTTTTTACATAACAGTCGACCTCTTCTTGAGGATCGAATTCTTCTAATTTAGATAAAAATCCTAATTACATAATATCTTCCCTAAATCTATCAACTGAAAGCTAAATATGCTGAATCTAATCTAAAACTGCTCAATCTTCCTAAATACTAGTTCAACTTTATCTAGTACAACTGTAAATTGACAGCTAAAGGTACCAACACCTTTGCTTGTAACTTTTTTTTGGATTTTTGGAATAATTAATGAAGCCTTTGTATCTAAGCCTCATGCTCCTGCATCAGACTCCTAAGGACAAAAATCTTCATGGGCTCCTATCCATGAGCTCCTCCACAGAACTGCCCAATTTCTGCAGCATGGTTTCCATCATCCAGGTAGCATCCTCAATTGGTTGATCCCTCCACTTGATCAAATATTGAAAATACTCATGTCCCCTAGTTTTCTTAAACACTTTCTTGTCTAAGATTCTCTCTGGCTGTAATGTCTTTGCTGTGGGTAACTGTTTTACCCAATCAATTTTTTCTCTGTCTTCTGGTCTGTCATCTGTGCCACTATCTTCATATCTGTACAAATCAGCAACATTGAATATTGGAGATATTCCAATATCAGATGGTAATTCAATTTCATAAGCATTTGCAGAAAAATTTCTTAATATCCTGCATGGTCCTATCTTTCTAAATTTTAACTTGTTATACTCCCTCTTTGGAAATATTTCTTTTCTTAAGTATGCTAAAACCAAATCACCAACTTCAAAATTAACTTCTCTTTTGCTCAAATCTGTTTTTTCTTGTACTTGATACTGCTATCTTGTAGCTGCTGCTTTACCTGTTCATGTATTGCTTGAATTTCTGAAACAAACTCCTCTCCTTCAGCACTTCTCATTTCTGATTTTCCCAAGTTCCTCAATTCAGATACTCCTCTTGGGTGCATTCCATAAACTATATGGAATGGACTCAGTCCTGTACTTATGTTAGGTGAATCATTATATGCATACTCTGCCTGTGGTAAAATATGATCCCACTGTTTAGGATGTTCTCCTGCAAGACTTCTCAAAAGATTACCCAAACTCCTGTTCACTACTTCAGTCTGCCCATCAGTCTGAGGGTGATAAGCTGAGCTGAAACTTAGTTTAGTACCAAGTTTCTTCCACAATGTCCTCCAAAAATGACCAACAAATCTAGTGTCTCTATCAGAGACAATACTTTTAGGTAACCCATGTAATCTAACAATCTCCTTGAAAAACAAATTGGCAACATGAGTAGCATCACTGGTTTTATAACATGGAATAAAATGTGCCATTTTTTAAAATCTGTCAACTACAACATAAATTTCATCATTCCCTCTCTGTGTCTTAGGCAATCCTAAAACAAAATCCATACTTACCATATCCCAAGATCTGTCTGGAATAGGTAGTGGAATGTACAAACCTGCATTTTGACTTTTCCCTTTTGCATATTGACAAATTTTACAATTCTTCACATACCTTTCCACTTCAGATATTATCTTTGGCCAAAAATAAAAATGACTTAGTTGCTCATAAGTCTTATCAACACCAAAATGTCCAGCAAGTCCACCACTATGTTTCTCCCTGATTAAATTTTCTCTCATAGAACAATTTGGTATGCACAACTGATTTCTTTTGAACGATAAACCCTCTTGCAAGAAATAATCTAACCACTGACTTCTGTCTATCAAAATAGGATTACAACATGCTTAAAATGCTTCTTTGAAATCCAAATCTGTCTTATAGTGATGCAGGTTACCCTACAAACCCAGAATCTTTCCGCTGATCATGCATATAAAAACGCATCTCCAAAAACTGCCCATTCTGGCAATCTCATACACACTGTTATATGCGGAAGCATTTAAAAGATATGATTCAAAACCAGAATCCAACTGTTAGTCATCAATATTTTTCACTTGTTGGTGATGACTAAATCTATAGCTGAGTTTTCTAGAAGCTGATCTCCATATGTCAATTTGTCATCTAGAAAACCCTCATAACACTTTTTTCACCCTCCTACTTTTCAGTCCGCCCATGTCAAGGTGAAACCCCATTATCACTATCCTATCTAACTTCATCCCTACTAGTCTGCCCATCAGCTCTAAAAAGAATATCCAAATTTGTTCAAAAAAGCCTCCCCTAAGTTAGAAAGTGGCGCTTTAAGGCATCTCACCCTTGGCAAACATCTAATAGCCAAAAAACCTCCATCTGCTACAGACCAATCATAACAGACCTTCCACTCTGCTAATGAAATTGATCACAGCTCTAAGTCGCGCCACTTATACACCCCTAAGTCTCAACAATGCATAGACCACAGTCTCAAGCTGATTTTAGGTGCTTTACAGTGTTTTATGGATTCTACAAAGACAGGAGACATGTCAGCATCTCAGAAGACTAAATGCTTGAATCCACATTAGAAGAACAGCTGCTTCTCAATGTGAACATGAGCCTGAGATACATCTGCAGGGCAAGGAGTTATTCATCAAACTCTTACAGCTTCATTCAGCATGATAACACAGTAGAAGAAAGACAACACTATCAAACAGACTTGTAAATTTGTCCTGGCCAAGAACCTCCTTCATCTATAAGCAGAGGGTTAAGGCGCCTCCTTCATCTACAAGTAGAGGGCGATGGCCAATGATGATTTGAACAATTGTAAACTGACTGTAAGCACAGGTTTGTTTTTAATAAATAGTGAAACAGTAACTAAATGTTTCTAAGGGAAAGTGATAATGAAGAACAGGGCTAAGATCAGAAAATGTTCAAGTCAAGAGAAAGCAGAGTTTTTAGGTCTTATGTCTTAAGAAAGAGGATCATTTGAAGCTTCAGGCATCATCAGTATTGCACAAAAAGAAGGGACTCCATTAATCAAAGCTATTATAACAAAACATCTCTGCAGGGGTGCTAGTATGAATGGCTTAAATCAGTGCTGAGCAGGAAGACATTTCAGTGAAAAGGACCTCTGTGTACTCTTATGTTTCTGTTGGGTTATGGTATCTAGTCTGTGGTTTCTAGATACACATAGAGGAAAATAATGCAAGTAGTACACAGCCCCAAAAATAAACCATCTTGATGACGTTCAAAAATCCAGTGCAAGTCTCGGTGTTGAAATCACCACAAGAACAAGTGCATTCTTCAGATGCAGCAGGGTTAGTGACTTCTGGAACAGCATGGGTTGTTTTCTCTAGCCGTTAAGAGCTCCATCAGGAGGAAAATTGCTAATGAGAGCCTTGGTATCTATGATTCATTCTAATAGCCATTCCACATCTCATATACTTGTCTCCTCAATACAAAGACATAAACGAGTTATGGTCTGAGTTTTAAAACCATATAACAGTATGCAAGGCTAATCAGGCATGTCTTCATTTCCACATGGAAGCAACTCCCTATAAAAAGTCAGAGGTATCATATCAGCACACTTGGAGCAGATGAAAGATTGTAAAAAGAAAGCGCCTTCTTAAACAAAGGATGATAAAACATGGGTGGGTACAACTACATTTTACACCTATAGTCAAAATTCAGTTCACAGTGGGCATCATTTAATTCAAAAAAACATTAAGAGCAAAGTGTTAGTTTATACTGCAAAAAGGAAAAAGGACCTCTGTCAAAATGTCAAAAGACACCCCCTGCAGTATAAAATATCTTCTATGGATGTCCTCTTTCACAGCAAAACACCAGAAATATTAAAAAGATGACAGTTTACCTTCTTCCTCCGCAACAAGCATTGTAAACAGGTATACAAGCTCATGAAAGGCAAGAAGGATTGTGGCATAGTTTTTCAGGTTTTGAAAATCATCGAAGGCAAAATCCACACACCACTGTTACAAAGAGAGACTTTTTTTCCTAACTAAGAAACAGTCAGAAGTCTAAAGGAAAAATTTCCCAAAAGGTTGTGTCACTTCAAAAAAGGAAGGTTTGGCTAATTAAAATGAGCATTATCACCATGTTCTCATTTAAGAAGAAGGAAAGAGGCTTAACTATGATCTCACAAAGGGGTAAGAACTTCACGTTTTTAAAAACAAAGGCCTTTTGAAATGTTTTTCAAAAACCCTCATTAAGAATACCAAAGGGTTTTTTTCCTTTTTTCAAATGCAAAGAGTAGGAAACCATTTCCCACGCATTTTTCTTTACATCTCAAAGCATCCATAGAACCCCTCTTATTATCCTGGAGATCGGAGAAAGAGCTGGAGCAAATTCACAAGAGTTTTTGAAGGTGATTGGTTGCGCAACGCGCCTGTACAAGCGCGCGGCGCGTTTAAACGCGAAATTTTCACAGGGCTGAACGGTAGCGCGGCGCGCTTGTGGGTGCCGGTCCTGTCGGCCCGACAGTGACCCAACGGCTCATTTCGCACAGCGTTCTCCACTGTAAAAGTGCCGCGCACATCTCCAACGATCAACACACCCCCTAAACCATCTAGAAGCTGGTCCAAAGTGCTCGAGCAGGCCTGTCATCGAGTTTTGAAGGTATTCCATATACTTCCCTTGTTATTTGCAAAATGTTGAGTGGGTAAAAGAGATGAAAATCACAATGAGCATCACAGTCTAAGTTTTGTTTGTTTATTCAACCTAAAGGGGCAGTGTTTGGTTGAAGAGAGCCTTGATTGTTCAAAAACTCCTACAAGCCTTGGTTAACGCCTCAGAAGCATGTCAAAGCTCTGCCACCTTGTCCTATGGACAGTAAATTTTGACTGTGTGTATATATAATCTGGTTGACTGTGTTTATGGTGAAAGCTTTGTTGGTTGAGTTGCATACTAGGACAAGGGCATGATTTTGAAATTGAGAAGTATACCTCAGTCCAAGACACAAAAATATGTTGTTGACCTCCAAACTTCAAAGGGCAAGGTGACCCTATCACAACGCACAGCAATTTCACATTGACTGGGTATCTTCTTTTCACTGTATTTTCTTCTTAAAGGGTTTGCTGGTTGGATTACATAGCAAAAGTGGGAAGGCTTCATTTTAAGGACCAGAGGTTTTGTATTAAGAGGGATATTGTGCACAAACATCCAAAAACATTATTTCCCTATCAAAACAGTGGGATTGACAGAGTTTAGCTCCAAGAAGGCATTTTAAAGACAGTGAGACAGTTTGGTGCTTCAAAAGCATATTCAGCCCAAAATTCTGCCCAGGAAAGACAGCAGAAGCAGTTTACACAAGAGATATGAGCCAATTTCTACTGAGGAGGTCAATGCACATCCATCCATCCTCTTCAATTTTCATGAGGTAGGTTGTTTGGATTTCTGCCAGAGAGTGCAGGAGGTCAAAAGTTTCTCGCCCTTAACACACTTGTGCGCCTTGAGATTCAAAGAAAAACATTTCCAAGTGGCAGGCCTTGATTTCAAGTTCTCTCCGAGGTATGTGTCCAAGGCAACTAAAATCCCATACATTGGTGAAAAATGGTTCAAGCAAGCATATCTAGACTTGGATGACTACAAGCCTTTCATCAAGCCCGAGCACAGAGACACATGCACTGTTATTTTTCCTTTCTCTCATCTTCTTGCCAGCTATGCTCCTCTTATGAAGATCATAATGAAATATTTCACCTGTGACGGGAGATTCTCCCGAGTATATGCATACCACATCCGACTGTTGATGCACTTCACTAGAACCAAACAACTCAACCTTCCTTACTTCTTGTGCAAAAGTATTGAGAAAATGGCCTCTTCTGTCCAGAAAAAGCCTCCATCACAGCAAGTAGCTTCTCTATGCCATCATTCTCTGATTAAAATCATCATCCTACACCAACTAGAGAAGAAAGAGGTTTCCTGGGATGATTTCATTAGTCACCCAGATTTCTCCACTGTCCCTCCGGTCCATACATCTCCCACATCGCCTATTCATCGCCCCTCACCTTCCTCTAGCAGAGCCACTCCTAGAAAGCTCAAATTCACTACAGAATAGTCAAAGGAGCATGATGAAGGAGAAGGAAGTGGACAGCAAGAAGAGGAAGGGCATGAGCAAGAAGAAAGGGATGAAGAGCAGCAAACTCAAGATGAAGAATAGCATCTGGACAGTGATGAAGGTCAGCAGTAGGAGCAAGAAGAAAAGAGTGTTGAACAGCAGCATCTCAGTGATGATGAACAGCAGGGACAAGAGGAAGAGCAGCAGCTTGATATTGAAGGTCATGAACAGAAGTTTGGGCAGAAATTTGAGCAGCAGCTTGAGCCACAAAATGAACAAGAAATCCAAGCACAGCAGCAGCATGATGTTGATGATCAAGGGCAACAAGAATTTGAGACAAATTGGCATCATGACATTGAAGAGAAGAAGCAACCTAAAGAAGACACACAGTAGCCTCAAGGATAGCAGCAGTTTCAAGAAGATGACAAGGGCAAATCAATTGTGCCTCTTTCTCCTAAAAAGACAAAGCCCAGCACAGAAAGAAAGAAAGGGCCTAAGGCTGCCACCCCAAAAGTGACAAGAGTTGTCCCTAGCAAAAGAAAATCGCCAAAGAAGTCTCCCACTAGCATGCCAAGAAGGAAGAGTGCAAGGTTAGCTTTCAAGGGCAAAGGGAAAGGCAAGATAGAAGAGAGTCAAGAACATGGAGGTGCATTGGCTGTCATTCCAATCCAAAGTGATGACAGCGATAATGAAGCCCACATTCTTGAAAACCTTCTAATCCATCGAGAGGGTCAAATTGAAGCATT
Organism: Pinus albicaulis; assembly: GCA_034641835.2. Taxonomy (NCBI): domain Eukaryota; kingdom Viridiplantae; phylum Streptophyta; class Pinopsida; order Pinales; family Pinaceae; genus Pinus; species Pinus albicaulis. The sequence goes on along the minus strand of CM076571.1, from coordinate 194,987,956 downwards.
GGAGAATGACCTTCATTGGGCAAAGAACTTCAATCATTTCTTGGAGATCCAAAATAAACAAATGAGTGTCCATATGGCTGTCCATGAGGCACGAGCAATCAAATACAAGAATGAGGCTACTAAAGCACAAGTAAGGATAGAGGAGCTCATCGGTGAGTTTGATGAAGATGAAGAAGAAGACCAGCCTAGGCGGAAGAGGCCTAGAACCATAGGGCTTAAAAGAGCCCTGGAAAAGCAAAAGGAAGAAGAACAAGCCCATTTTCAATTCTTTCCCCTCACTGCACTACTTGAGCAAGAAATTGAAAGTAATAAGGAGGCATGGCTAGAAAGAGCCAATAAACACTTGGAGATGAAGCTTGAAAAGGCAAACAAAGACCTGGAGCTACAAAGGAAGATGACACAACACTATCAAAAGCTAAATCAGTTTGCTCGACGCAGGCTAAAGGCCACCCAAGAGAAACTGAAGGAAGCAAAGGAGAAGCGCCCGGCATGGAAGCAGAAGAAAGGCACATCAGCACTCGAAATTTTGGCTTCAGCTTTGGAACACATTGCTAAGGACCCTTGAGGGTCATGCACCCCAATTTTGAGCCCATTTTGACAATTTTTGGTTTTTTGGCATTTTTGGGTTTTTGGTCAAAAACTCATAAATTTGCCATTTCATTTTGAGGATTCGTCAAGGGAGGAGAATGGTATCATTGAATGCCATAATTTCATGAGCATGTCCTCAGCAATTTTCAAAGCATTTGGAGATCATATGCCCCCTCAAAATGGCGAAAAAGGCTCGCATTTTGCACACTCTGCCCGGTCTATCAGCAGACTGTAATTTTCTGGTTTCTTACACATAGGTGCCGATTTGGAAGACTTCTGGGCATCGGATTGGAGAAATTTTAGTTGCCCCAGAAATCAGACACTCAGAGCTTTCCAACGAGCTATCATGAGCCTCGTTTTGACACCGGGAAGGCTGCCAAATGTTTCCAGCAAGTCAGGGGACCTTTTTCTGATGTAAATTTGAAGTATTTTTGTAATTTTTGAACCTTTAAAATCTGCTTTTTCCAAATGTGCGTTTAGCTATTTTTGCACATGAAAAATGATGCAAAGTCAATTATTTTTCCTTTTTTATCATCTCTTAGATATTTTATGAGATATTTTTGTGCCTTGGGCTTTGCAAAGCCTCAAGGACAAAAATAGATATTTTGATTAGGCCAATGGGATAGCTAGTTGAACCATGAGGTTTTCCTCACTTGATCCTATTTATTCCAAAGGCTTCATTGTAAAAAAAGGGTTGAACTTGAGAAGAGAAGCAATATATTGGTCATATGAGCTTTGAAGGAAATACTTGTGTTATGCTTTTGGATTGACTCTTGGATGTTCTTGGATGAATGAAGAAGGATTGTTGATGGATTCTATGACTTGGTAGAATGGTATAGTGTCTCTTTCTATATTGTTGTCTTCTAGTTTTCATTCATGAATACATGTTTCTTGCTTGCTATAGATCAATAGAGAAAAAAATTGAGACCTGCCTTTGGAGGCACCTCAAGTTTCCTGTTTCTTCATAGCTTTCATTTTTTCTTCCTCCTTAGTCATACTAAAGAATTCTTAACTGCTCTTTAGTAACTTGAGGATATTGTTGCTTATTTCATTAATGGTTTTATGCTAGCTAAGTATGACTTACGGTACGCCCTGCTTACCTATGGCTAGCTATAGTTCCATTCATGAAATTTCTCTTTGACTGATTAGATTATCATTTTGTTTGAACCAAGGAGGCCTAGTTTCTATCTAACCCTTTGCCTAAAACTATGCAAATCTTGTTGTTCAAAGCGCCCAATAATTTGAAGTACTGTGTTTAGGCGTTCCGGAATAGTTTTTTGAGTTGTTTGTCTTCCTTAAGTGTTTTCCCCAAAGTTTGATAGCCATTTCCCAAAGTTAGAGGGTCTTATACTTCTATGCATGGCTTGAATGTTTATTTCTAAGTATTGATTAGCTTATAGTTACATTTTGCATGATTAAAGGTTTGCCCTACCATGTTTATGTTGTCTATCAAACTAGTTATGCTTGAAACTCTTTGTTGTTCACCAACTTGATGTTCATTTACTCCATTTTGCCTAAAGATCCTTTCTACCTTGAATCAAATCAGCCCTACAGCAACCTTGTATCATCATCTGATAGCTTCCTTGACCTTTTTGACCCCATAGCCCAGTTGATCTGACATCTTTTACCTATCTTACATCTTCGATCAGTTTCATCCCTCACAACCTAAAAAACCAAAAACCAAAACTTACTTCATAACTAGCCTAATATCAGAACACCATAAGCAAATACACCGATATCTTTTACATATAATAGAGAGAACCCTCTCTGAGTCTAGGAAGGCTAGGTCCTTGGGCTCCAAAGACTGGTTTGATGTTACACTGTCATTTGGTTTGCCAATCAGCCAAATCACGGGACACTAACATAATGGCGATCACGGTGGGACTTTTCTGAGTTCATTTTAATCTAAATATCCTACAAGACTCACGGAAAGCCCCTTTTTGAACTAAGTACACCTACCATTGAGCCACCTCATCGCCACACTAACATAATGGCGATCACGGTGGGACTCTGAGTGATAAACAAGCTTAGCTTCCCTTATCTTTAGAGACTTTTGAGAATACTATCTGATTGACTTATCCCACCGCTCCCTAACATAATGGCGATCACGATGGGACCTTCTGAGTTAGTGACAATCTAAGTACTCCTTAGTAACTCTCGAAGTCTCAATCAAACTTAGAAAACTTAAGCGTTGCTTGAAGAGTAGAAGCTAGCTCTTTCATCATCTTAGCAAATTGATGATTCAGTTATAGGAAACTCTTCCAAACCTCATAGGCACATAAAACTCAGATAAACCCCAAAATATTCCCAGATTGGCTTTACCTTAGTTACTGGTGGTGGACCATAGCTGAGCTTGTCTAAATTAACCAAGTTCCACTTGGCGACTCCACTAGCCTCCAGTAGGCCTAAAACTCCATAAAATACCAAAAAATTCATAAACCATACCTTTCTGCTCACTCATCCTTCCAAAACTCAAGCTTAGGGTGGAAAATCTATAATCATTAACAATCTAAGTATAACTTAGCGATTCATAAAACCTCACCTAAACATAGGAGATCAGCAGAAACCCTCTTGCCAAGAGAACCATTAGCTTGTACATGCAACCTAGCAAACTGTAGAAACCAAGTGAATCACTCTTCTTTGCAAGTTTCCATCTCAAAGTTGCTACTAAAACTTTTTCCATAAGCATTTTTGTTAGTATTGGTGGTGGACCATACACACATACCTCAAAACAACTAAAAATCCACCTGGCGACCCCACTAGCCTCCAGTAGGCCTTACTATTTTACCGAACTCTAGATTACTATCCGATCAACCTATCCCATCGCTCACTAACATAGCGGGAGATGGTGGGACATTGAGTACATGATAGTCCAGCAAACTCTTATAGACTCTTAGTCCTTTAGATACCATAAACAAGCAAGCAATCCATAAGATCATTTTAGAGTAAACTCTTTTTGTTATCACCACCCTAGCAAAGTGTTGAAACAAAGTTTAGAATACTTTAAAAACATAGGCTGCATATAAAACTCAGAAAATCCAAAATATTTCCAGACTGGCTTTACTTTAGTTACTGGTGGTGGACCATAGCTAAATCTTTTCAAAAACAAACAAGTTCCACCTGGCGACTCCACTAGCCTCCAGTAGGCCTTTTTCCCCACTAGTCCTTATAAAGACTCCTAGGAATGCAGTAAGTAAACCCAATCATCCTGATGGAGGAAGACATGGTTCAACACCTGAGGACACAAAGGAGATATGCTCTGATGAGTAGAAAACATATCCCTGGTTTCCCACACAAAATTCCCACAGATGTAAATTGGTTCGAAGATCTACCTGTCTTTCAAGATGAAAATATTGACAACCCATTTTTGCACTTCATCAAATTTCATATGCATGTATGGAGCTTAAAGGTTGAATGGCATGAGGACTGCCTCATGAAAATGTTCATGGGTACATTAGAAGAAGAGGCAAGAGAATGGTATGAAAACCTAGAACCTCGCACCTTGTTTTCTTTAAAGGATTTCCACAAAGTATTTTGTAAACGCTATATAGGGCATTGTCCATCTTTATCATTGGCTGAAAATTGTTGTGATCACTCTGAAAACCTCATACAACACATTGTAAACATTGAAGAACACTACGGAAATTGGCGTCCTGAGGAGTTTTTAGAGGAGCTCCATAATTTTCTTACCCAAGCTAACAATCAAGATGACCAAGAAGAGTTGATCCTAGATGAAATCCATCAAGAAATAAGAGAGGATCCACAAGAACTCTTTGAAAAGGTTGAAACAGATAACAATCCATCTGCCCTTTCATATAAAATACAAGAGGACATTCAGCCACAAGATCAACTTCCACAAAAGATGGAAAGAAATTGTTGCCCCATCCAAAGAAAATAGAAAATATCTTCTCCCTTAATTGAACAGGAAATAGATCAAATAATAAACATGCAGACAGCCTCTGAAACTTCATGTAACCAAAACTTCGCTGATTTTTCTCTTTTAAACCCTGCATATCATAAATCAGAAAATAGATTTGTAAATCAAGTTGATGAAAAGCAAGCTGATTGTCCAATATACATGGTTGGTGACATTACTTATGTTAATGATTCTCCAATGTTTGATCAATATGTTGATGATTATGACTTCCAAACAGAAACTAACTTTGCAGAAGACTCAGTTTTTGATTGCCAAGAGGAAGCTCAGTTTCATGAACTTGAAGAAAGTAAGCAGCCATTACAGGTCATCTATGACACTGATGAGGAGAGCTTTGAAAGTTCGGAAGTAAGTGAAGAGTCTCGGACTCTTTGCTCTACTTCACCTCAGTCCATCAGAGATAACATTCACATAATTGGAAATCAACAGTTTTTCAGCTTTGATGATGAGGTTGAGGAAGATGGTGAAATTCTTGAGCATGTTGTAAATGAGAAGCCTTTTCCTGAAATGGTTGAAGAAATCATTTTGGACATGGAATCTTCCTTAACTCCAGATTTTCAGCCACCAAGTTCCATTGAGTTACAAATTGAAGATGATGAAGTAGAGGTTGAGAAACAAATGAGAGTTGTCACACTATCCTTTGAAGATAATTTGTTGTCAAAGTGTATCCCTGCTCATCGACCTGATGACCTTCACACAGTTTTCAGCCCACCCTATCAAAACACATCAGCTTGGCAAGAGAACTACACTGCAATATATGATGAGTCTGATAGTTCAAGTAATCATGAGCAAAGGGAAGGGTTGCTTTACCAGGAGAGTCTCAAATACAGCCAAATGGAAGAAAAAGTAATCCTGAATGAAGCCCATATATCAAATCCTCTAGATCAGGGATTATTCCAAGATCCATTTGTTGTTTTCCTTGAGAAGTCTGAAAGAATAATCCTGAATGAAACCTATATCTCAAATCCTCTAGATCAGATATTATTCCAAGATCCATTTGTTGTTTTCCTTGAGAAGTCTGAAGGAGTAGTGGGTTCTATCATGAACAATTTGCTGCCTAGAATGGGGAAAAACTTACACACTATTGTTCGAAAACAAACCGAGTGGGAATGGCCTTTTCATTATTCCTACATCATAAAAGAACTAAACCAGAATGACCCATGTGAGCATCTACTTGACTGGTTGCATTGGAAAGAAGAGTTCACCAAGTGTATGTTGTGTACAGTTTAGGATAGAATAGATAAACAACAGTAGAAAATAAGCTCAGCCTTGTGAGCACTTTTTTCATTTGTAGTTTGTTTGAAGAAAAAGTGAAAAAGCAGAAAATACAAAAAACTGTGAAAAGTAGAAAAAGAGGGCAGTTTCTAAAAAGTAGTGGTAAGGCCCCATGTTCCAAAAAATAGTCCTTCGGAAAGCACGCAAGTCTAAACGCCGCTACTAGTACTTCAATGTCTTGTTCAGCTATCTAGCCTAATCATAGCTGAACATGTTTAAATTTAATTGCTGATAAGTTAGTGAGTGAAAAAGATGGTCAACATTGTGTAAGATTGACTTATCACAGAGAGTAGATTAGGAAAAGATTCTGGTTCCACACACCCAAAACAGAACCAAAGAAAGAAGTGAGGGATGAAAAACACATTGTACATCTTAGCCCCGCTTTTCTAAATTTCATTTTTGCAAAATAATATTTGTGTGCAGTTTGTCTTTCCATGCCGCAAATACATGACAAATTAGATTGTCTAATCCTGATTTGATCATCTTTTAAATTTCATGTTTTAGATTAGAGAACAAAATCCTGTCAAATTGCTTAATCTTGACAGTTGATCTAGCATAGGTAGAGTAAATAAGGAGTTCATCAGTTTAATCTGAGCTCTCGGAAGATATAAGAGTAGAAATAGATAGGTTCATTTTGGAAAAAGAAAAATATACATTGTCAAAAGGTTGCTAGTTCAAATGCGCCAAAGAGAAGAAAAAATGTTAGGAAAGATAGTGGGGTAGGTAGAAATATCATTGATGTTAACCATGCTGTCACTTTTCAGAAGAAGCATCAAAGAAGGGTGAAATTTTGCGCCAATGGGTAAGGCACTGGTCTTCATAAGCCAAAGATCTAAATTCTGGACACCTCTTGACGAGGATCTGCCCTCCCCAAATGGAGCCACTGTTAGTCATCAGTATTTTTCACTTGTTGGTGATTAATAAATCTATAGCTGAGTTTTCTAGAAGCTGATCTCCATATGTCAATTTGTCATCTAGAAAACCCTCATAAAACTTTTTTCGCCCTCCTACTTTTCAGTCCGCCCATGTCAAGGTGAAACCCCATTATCACTATCCTATCTAGCTTCAGCCCTACTAGTCTGCCCATCAGCTCTAAAAAGACAATCCAAATTTGTTCAAAAAAGCCTCCCCTAAGTTAGGAAGTGGCGCTTTAAGGCATCTCACCCTTGGCAAACATATAATAGCCAAAAAACCTCCATCTGCTACAGACCAGTCATAACAGACCTTCCACTCTGCTAATGAAATTGATCACAGCTCTAAGTCGCGCCACTTATACACCCCTAAGTCTCAGCAATGCATAGACCACAGTCTCAAGCTGATTTTAGGTGTTTTACAGTGTTTTATGGATTCTACAAAGACAGGAGACATGTCAGCATCTCAGAAGACTAAATGCTTGAATCCACATTAGAAGAACAGCTGCTTCTCAATGTGAACATGAGCCTGAGATACATCTGCAAGGCAAGTATTTATTCATCAAACTCTTACAGATTCATTTAGCATGATAACACAGTAGAAGAAAGACAACACTATCAAACAGACTTGTAAATTTGTCCTAGCCAAGAACCTCCTTCATCTATAAGCAGAGGGTTAAGGCGCCTCCTTCATCTACAAGTAGAGGGCGATGGCCAATGATGACTTGAACATTTGCAAACTGACTGTAAGCACAGGTTTGTTTTTAATAAACAGTGAAACAGTAACTAAAGGTTTCTAAGGGAAAGTGATGATGAAGAACAGGGCTAAGATCAGAAAATGTTCAAGTCAAGAGAAAGCAGAGTTTTTAGGTCTTATGTCTTAAGAAAGAGGATCATTTGAAGTTTCAAGCATCATCAGTATTGCACAACAAGAAGGGACTTCATTAATCAAAGCTATTATAACAAAACATCTCTGCAGGGGTGCTAGTATGAATGGCTTAAATCATTGCTGAGCAAGAATACATTTCAGTAAAAAGGACCTCTGTGTACTCTTATGTTTCTGTTGGGTTATGGTATCTAGTCTATGGTTTCTAGATACACATAGAGGAAAATAATGCAAGTAGTACACAGCCCCAGAAATAAACCATCTTGATGACGTTCAAAAAGCCAGTGCAAGTCTTGGTGTTGAAATCACCACAAGAACAAGTGCATTCTTCAGATGCAGCAAGGTTAGTGACTTCTGGAACAGCATGGGTTGTTTTCTCTAGCTGTTAAGAGCTCCATCAGGAGGAAAATGGCTAATGAGAGCCTTGGTATCTATGAGTCATTCTAATAGCCATTCCACATCTCATATACTTGTCTCCTCAATACAAAGACATAAACAGGTTATGGTCTGAATTTTAAAACCCTAGAACAGTATGCAAGGCTAATCAGGCATGTCTTCATTTCCACATCGAAGCAACTCCCTATAAAAAGTCAGAGGTATCATATCAGCACAATAGGAGTAGATGAAAGATTGTAAAAAGAAAGCGCCTTCTTAGACAAAGGATGATCAAACATGGGTGGGTACAACTACATTTTACACCTATAGTCAAAATTCAGTTCACAGTGGGCATCATTTAATTCCAAAAAACATTAAGAGCAAAGTGTTAGTTTATACTGCAAAAAGGAAAAAGGACCTCTGTCAAAATGTCAAAAGACACCCCTGCAGCATAAAATATCTTCTATGGATGTCCTCTTTCACAGCAAAGCACCAGAAATATTAAAAAGATGACAGTTTACCTTCTTCCTCCGCAACAGGCATTGTAAACAGGTATACAAGCTCATGAAAGGCAAGAAGGACTGTGGCATAGTTTTTCAGGTTCTGGAAATCATCGAAGGCAAAATCCACACACCACTGTTACAAAGAGAGACTTTTTTTTCCTAACTAAGAAACAGTCAGAAGTCTAAAGGAAAAATTTCCCAAAAGTTTGTGTCACTTCAAAAAAGGAAGGTTTGGCTAATTAAAATGAGCATTATCACCATGTTCTCATTTAAGAAGAAGGAAAGAGTCTTAACTATGATCTCACAAAGGGGTAAGAACTTCACATTTTTAAAAACAAAGGCCTTTTGAAATGTTTTTCAAAAACCCTCATTAAGAATACCAAAGGGTTTTTTTCCTTTTTTCAAATGCAAAGAGTAGGAAACCATTTCCCATGCGTTTTGCTTTACATCTCAAAGCATCCATAGAACCCCTCTTATTATCCTAGAGATCGGAGAAAGAGCTGGAGCAAATTCATAGGAGTTTTCGAAGGTGATTGGTTGTGTGGCATGCCTGTACAAGCGCGGTGCGTTTAAACACGAAATTTACACAGGGCTGAAAGGTAGCGCGACGCGCCTGTAGGTGCGCGCGGCGCGCCTGTGGGTGCCGGTCCTATCGGCCCGACAGTGACCCAACGGCTCATTTCGCGCGGCGTTCTCCACTGTAAAAGTGCCGCGCACATCTCCAACGATCAACACACCCCCTAAACCATCTAAAAGCTGGTCCAAAGTGCTCGAGCAGGCCTGTCATCGAGTTTTGAAGGTATTCCATATACTTCCCTTGTTATTTGCAAAATGTTGAGTGGGTAAAAGAGAAGAAAATCACAATGAGCATCACAGTCTAAGTTCTGTTTTTTTATTCAACCTAAAGGGGCAGTGTTTGGTTGAAGAGAGCCTTGATTGTTCAAAAACTCCTACAAGCCTTGGTTAACGCCTCAGAAGCATGTCAAAGATCTGCCACCTTGTCCTATGGACAGTAAATTTTGACTGTGTGTATATATAATTTGGTTGACTGTGTTTATGGTGAAAGCTTTGTTGGTTGAGTTGCATACTAGGACAAGGGCATGATTTTGAAATTGAGAAGTATACCTCAGTCCAAGACACAAAAATATGTTGTTGGCCTCCAAACTTCAAAGGGCAAGGTGACCCTATCATAACGCACAGCAATTTCACATTGACTGGGTATCTTCTTTTCACTGTATTTTCTTCTTAAAGGGTTTGCTGGTTGGATTACATAGCAAAAGTGGGAAGGCTTCATTTTAAGGACCAGAGGTTTTGTATTGAGAGGGATATTGTGCACAAACATCCAAAAACATTATTTCCCTATCAAAACAGTGGGATTGACAGAGTTTAGCTCCAAGAAGGCATTTTAAAGACAGTGAGACAGTTTGGTGCTTCAAAAGCATATTCAGCCCAAAATGTCGCCCAGGCAAGACAGCAGAAGCAGTTTACACAAGAGATATGAGCCAATTTCTACTGAGGAGGTCAATGCACATCCATCCATCCTCTTCAATTTTCATGAGGTAGGTTGTTTGGATTTCTGCCAGAGAGTGCAGGAGGTCAAAATTTTCTCGCCCTTAACACACTTGTGCGCCTTGAGATTCAAAGAAAAACATTTCCAAGTGGCAGGCCTTGATTTCAAGTTCTCTCTGAGGTATGTGTCCAAGGCAACTAAAATCCCATACATTGGCGAAAAATGGTTCAAGCAAGCATATCTAGACTTGGATGACTACAAGCCTTTCATCAAGCCCGAGCACAGAGACACATGCACTGCGATTTTTCCTTTCTCTCATCTTCTTGCCAGCTATGCTCCTCCTATGAAGATCATAATGAAATATTTCATCTGTGAAGGGATATTCTCCCGAGTATATGCATACCACATCCGACTGTTGATGCACTTCACTAGAACCAAACAGCTCAACCTTCCTACTTCTTGTGCAAAAGTATTGAGAAAATGGCCTCTTCTGTCCAAAAAAAGCCTCCATCACAGCAAGTAGCTTCTCTATGCCATCATTCTCTGATTAAAATCATCATCCTACACCAGCTAGAGAAGAAAGAGGTTTCCTGGGATGATTTCATTAGTCACCTAGATTTCTCCACTGTCCCTCCGGTCCATACATCTCCCACATCACCTATTCATCGCCCCTCACCTTCCTCTAGCAGAGCCACTCCTAGAAAGCTCAAATTCACTACAGAACAGTCAAAGGAACATGATGAAGGAGAAGGAAGTGGACAGCAAGAAGAGGAAGGGCATGAGCAAGAAAAAAGGGATGAAGAGCAGCAAACTGAAGATGAAGAACAGCAGCAGGACAGTAATGAAGGTCAGCAGCAGGAGCAAGAAGAAAAGAGTGTTGAACAGCAGCATCTCAGTGATGATGAACAGCAGGGACAAGAGGAAGAGTAGCAGCTTGATATTGAAGGTCATGAACAGCAGTTTGGGCAGAAATTTGAGCAGCAGCTTGAGCCACAAAATGAACAAGAATTCCAAGCACAACAGCAGCATGATGTTGATGATCAAGGGCAATAAGAATTTGAGACAGATTGGCATCATGACATTGAAGAGCAGAAGCAACCTAAAGAAGACACACAGCAGCCTCAAGGAGAGCAGCAGTTTCAAGAAGATGACAAGGGCAAAGCAATTGTGCCTCTTTCTCCTAAAAAGACAAAGCCCAGCATAGAAAGAAAGAAAGGGCCTAAGGCTGCCACTCCAAAAGTGACAAGAGTTGTCCCTAGCAAAATAAAATCGCCAAAGAAGTCTCCCACTAGCATGCCAAGAAGGAAGAGTGCAAGGTTAGCTTTCAAGGGCAAAGGGAAAGGCAAGATAGAAGAGAGTCAAGAACATGGAGGTGCATTGGCTGTCATTCCAATCCAAAGTGATGACAGTGATAATGAAGCTCGCATTCTTGAAAACCTTCTAATCCATCGAGAGGTTCAAATTGAAGCATTGGAAAATGACCTTCATCGGGCAAAGAACTTCAATCATTTCTTGGAGATCCAAAATAAACAAATGAGTGTCCATATGGCTGTCCATGAGGCACGAGCAATCAAATACAAGAATGAGGCTGCTAAAGCACAAGTAAGGATAGAGGAGCTCATCGGTGAGTTTGATGAAGATGAAGAAGAAGACCAGCCTAGGCGGAAGAGGCCTAGAACCATAGGGCTTAAAAGAGCCCTGGAAAAGCAAAAGGAAGAAGAACAAGCCCATTTTCAATCCTTTCCCCTCACTGCACTACTTGAGCAAGAAATTGAAAGTAATAAGAAGGCATGGCTAGAAAGAGCCAATAAACACTTGGAGATGAAGCTTGAAAAGGCAAACAAAGACCTGGAGCTACAAAGGAAGATGACACAACACTATCAAAAGCTAAATCAGTTTGCCCGACGCAAGCTAAAGGCCACCCAAGAGAAACTGAAGGAAGCAAAGGAGAAGCGCCCGGCACGGAAGGAGAAGAAAGGCACATCAGCACTCAACATTTTGGCTTCAGCTTCGGAACACATTGCTAAGGACCCTTGAGGGTCATGCACCCCAATTTTGAGCCCATTTTGACAATTTTTGGTTTTTTGGCATTTTTGGGTTTTTGGTCAAAAACTCATAAATTTTCCATTTCATTTTGAGGATTCGTCAAGGGAGGAGAATGGTATCATTGAATGCCATAATTTCATGAGTATATCCTCAGCGATTTTTAGAGCATTTGGAGATCATCTGCCCCCTCAAAACGGGGAAAAAGGCTCACATTTTGCACACTCTGCCTGGTCTATCAACAGACTGTAATTTTCTAGCTTTTTATATACAGGTGCATATTTGGAGGACTTCTGGGCATCAGATTGGAGAAATTTTAGTTGCGCCGGAAATTAGACACTCAGAGCTTTCCAACGAGCTATCATGAGCCTCGTTTCGACACCGGGAAGGCTGCCAAATGTTTCCAGCATGTCAGGGGACCTTTTTCTAATGTAAATTTGAAGTATTTTTGTAATTTTTGAACCTCTAAAATCTACTTTTTCCAAATGTACGTTTAGCTATTTTTGCACATGAAAAATGATGCAAAGTCAATTATTTTTCTTTTTTTAGTATCTTTTAGATATTTTATGAGATATTTTTGTGCCTTGGGCTTTGCAAAGCCTCGAGGACAAAATTAGATATTTTGATTAGGCCAATGGGATAGCTAGTTGAACCATGAGGTTTTCCTCACTTGAGCCTATTTATTCCAAAGGCTTCATTGTAAAAAAAGGGCTGAACTTGAGAAGAGAAGCAATATATTGGTCATATGAGCTTTGAAGGAAATACTTGTGTTATGCTTTTGGATTGACTCTTGGATGTTCTTGGATGAATGAAGAAGGATTGTTGATGGATTCCATGACTTGGTAGAATGGTATAGTGTCTCTTTCTATGTTGTTGTCTTCTAGTTTTCATTCATGAATACATGTTTCTTGCTTGCTATAGATCAGTAGAGAAAAAATTTGAGACCTGCCTTTGGAGGCACCTCAAGTTTCATGTTTCTTCATAGCTTTCATGTTTTCTTCCTCCTTAGTCATACTAAAGAATTCTTAACTGCTCTTTAGTAACTTGAGGATATTGTTGCTTATTTCATTAATGGTTTTATGCTAGCTAAGTATGACTTACGGTACACCCTGCTTACCTATGGCTAGCTATAGTTCCATCCATGAAATTTCTCTTTGACTGATTAGATTATCATTTTGTTTGAACCAAGGAAGCCTAGTTTCGATCTAGCCCTTTGCCTAAAACTATGCAAATCTTGTTGTTCAAAGTGCCCAATAATTTGAAGTACTGTGTTTAGGTGTTCCAGCATAGTGTTTTGAGTTGTTTGTCTTCCTTAAGTGTTTTCCCCAAAGTCTGATAGCCATTCCCCAAAGTTAGAGGGTCTTATACTTCTATGCATGGCTTGAATGTTTATTTCTAAGTATTGATTAGCTTATAGTTACATTTTGCATGATTAAAGGTTTGCCCTACCATGTTTATGTTGTCTATCAAACTAGTTATGCTTGAAACTCTTTGTTGTTCACCAACTTGATGTCCATTTACTCCATTTTGCCTAAAGATCCTTTCTACCTTGAATCAAATCGGCCCTACAATAGCCTTGTATCATCATCTGATAGCTTCCTTGACCTTTTTGACCCCATAGCCCAGTTGATCTGACATCTTTTACCTATATTACATCTTCGATCAGTTTCATCCCTCACAACCTAAAAAACCAAAAACCAAAACTTACTTCATAACTACCCTAATATCAGAACACCATAAGCGAACACACTGATATCTTTTACATATAATAGAGAGAACCCTCTCTAAGTCCAGGAAGGCTAGGTCCTTGGGCTCCAAAGATTGGTTTGATGTTACACTGTCATTTGGTTTGCCAATCAGCCAAATCACGGGACACTAACACCAACAATTTTCACCCAAAGCTTCTTTCATGAATGAAACCCTCTTCAAACTATGGTATGAAATAATACACTCCACAATCAACTTTCCAAGCATTTAGACTCACACCTCAATGGCATTAGAACCCAAATCATACTCTCACTATATGACTCTTAATAACATTCATTTACATAAATGTTTCTCTTCAACTTAATAGGATGGCCATTCTCTTTTTACCATATGGATTTGGGTTAAAATTCAAGGTTCCAACTCTAATACACATGCGCCCTTTAAAACTTTTAAGTTTGATATTTGCAAGCAAAACCAACGCACTTACCCATGGCTTTTTATACCGGAATTTAAAATCTAGGTTCAATAAAAGAAATGTGCCCATTGGCAAAGTAATACCACTGCATATCAGTGTTATACATCACAATATAAATAAAACTCAAACTTTCTTGTTTTAATGCCAACGCTCCACTTTATATTCAACCAGAATTAAATAACAACAATCTTACCTCTCGTCCAACCAGTAAACGCAGAACCTCAATGTATTTTCACTTCAAGATGCCACTCGTAAAACCCGAACGCTGCATCAATTTTTTTTTTTACTTCTGCGAAGGTAATTCATAATTAGATCTTCAAGTCTTAGCGCCTTCAATACGCGCCTCTGTTTTGCATCCATAACCATGCCATCACATTAATCATACATCTGGCTATTAATTATTAATTCAATTTGGATGTTTTCTCCACAACTCTATTACAAATTTTCCACGTGTGAACTCCGGCGTCTACCTCCAACGCATCATAGTTCAGTGTCTGCTTGGCGTTTAACTTAATGGCATGACAACGAATCGGCTTTTGAAATTACACATTCTCTGACCTGGTGGATTGGCTTCCACGATTTTAATTACAGTCAAATTGATCTCACACGCTCCCACGCACAATTGTGGATATCCAGTTCAATCTGAAACCTTCATTCAGCGCAGATATCATTCTAGCTAAAGTTCTTCTCCTTTCACTAATTGAACAGCATCGATGAGATTTCATAAATGATCACAGCATTTCATTCAATTCACAAATCGACTTTAAAAACTTTTCTATACACATCTATCGTTTGGTTCACTGTTTAGTCGATTCAAAATAGACACAGTTTTCAAACAAAACTCTGCGCCATTGAATTAATTACCTCCACGAGACTTTTTCGCCTATTTTATTCGGAATCTACATCCAGCCCATGAAAGAACACATCTCCGCCCAATTAACTGAGCAGTCCCTTAGTTCTGCAAATTGAAGAATCTCTCCCTCTATTTATTTGTCTACTCAGGCTTTGCGCCATTGTTGCATTCCATTTTATGCAATGCTGCCAATCAAAGCTGCAGACCGACAATAAAAACCAATTCACCCAACACACTTTAGTTCACACGGATTTATTATTCCAACTAACAACTGCAATTTCAATATTAATAATATCGATTTCTGCAACCATGTGCAGAGCCACATCTCAAAATTTATTAAAAGCAAACATATTCATACAGAATCGAATTCAACATACTCATATGTATATAAAAACAAAAATTTACAAAGAACTTTCTATTCATGGCCAGAAATGCAAATCAATGGCCTTTTTACAAAAACCTGTAGGCTTGCAAACTTGCTGTCCAAACCTCACTATCTATTTTTCTCTCTATTCTATTCTACCTGATCTATTTTTCCTTTGAGCTCACATCAATTTATACAAATTTTAATTGAACCAATTTTGGTTCACATCCTATAATAACTCAACCAGCCCTCAAATACCTCAACAAATCCTACAATCTAGATTTATCCCTAAAATCTTGCAACTAAATCTAATTTAAATTCATTTTAGGTGTAGACTCAACTAAGTCCCGTACATAGCATTCCTACTCCCTAATTTTGCTACCTAATTCTATTTTCTCTCATATCATTTTAATTAATAAAAGAATATTTACAAAATCCTCACTTTCTCCTATTTTATTTAAAAATACCAAATTAATTAATAAAACAATTAAAATGTCACACCCCCCTTTATTACATAAATAAAAAATGAAAATTGGCCTTGATGCTCCTGCATCATATAGAGTTCTTTAAGAAAATCAAAACCTAACACTTCAATTTGACTTTCTTGAACAGGAATGTTTTTTCTACTCAAGGCATCAACTACCTTGTTTGCTTGACCACTTATATGCTTCAATACAAAGTTAAAACTTTGAAGATATTCAACCCATTTTGCATGTTTTTTATTCAATTTAGGTTGTTGCATAATATACTGTAAAGCATGATTATCTAAATATAGCACAAATTCTTTAGACATTAAATAATGTCTCCACTTCTTCAATGACTGTACAATTGCATAAAATTCCTTGTCATAAGAAGAGTACTTCCTCCTTGTCTCATTCAGCTTCTCACTGAAATATGCTACAGGTCTATCTTCTTGACTTAATACAGCTCCAATAGCTTCCCCACTAGCATCACATTTTACTTGAAATGGCTTATTAAAATCAGGCAAAACTAAGACAGGTTTCTCAGTTATCTTTTTCTTCAAGAATTGAAAATTCTTTTCAGCTTCAGCAATCCACTTGAATGGTTGTTTGTCCTTCTTTATGGTTTCAATGATAGGTGCATTAATCTTACTAAAATTCCTTATGAATTTTCTATAAAAACTAGCAAGACCATGAAAAATTCTTACCTCAAAAACACTTTTAGGTGAAGGCCACTCCACAATTTCCTTTATCTTCTCTGGATCCATTTTTAATCCTTCAGCAGAAACAACAAAACCTAGATATACCAATTCTTCTTTCATGAATGAAAATTTATTTAAATTTATCAGTAACTTCTCTTGATGTAACTTCCTTAAGACATAATTAAGATGTCTCGGGTGTTCTTCCTTTGTTTTACTGTAAATTAATATATCATCCAGATATACTAATGCAAATTTACCAATAAATTCCTTCAATACTTCATTCATAAGCCTCATAAATGTGCTAGGTGCATTTGATAAACCAAAAGGCATTACCATTCATTCATACAATCCCTCATTTGTTTTAAAGGTTGTTTTCCATTCTTCTCCTTCCCTTATCCTAATTTGATGATACCCACTTTTCAAATCTAGTTTTGAAAAATATCTTACTCCACTCAAACAATCTATCAAATCTTCAATTCTAGGAAAAGGAAATCTATACATGATTTTTATCTTGTTAATTTCTCTTGAATCAGTGCACATTCTCCAACCTCCATCTTTCTTTGGACTTAATACTATAGGTACTACACAAGGACTCAAACTTTCTCTGATCAAACCTTTTTCAACCAATTCCTGCACTTGCTTTCTGATTTCTTCATTCTCTGTAGGAGTCATTCTGTAAGCTGCTTTGTTTGGAAAATTTGATCCTGGAATCAAATCTATCTGATGGCTAATTTTTCTTACAGGTGGTAATTCATCAGGCAAATCATCCACAATAATATAAAAATAATTCTCCAACATTTCTTGAATTTAAATTGGCAAATCAGAAATTTTAGTAGAAGTAAATACTACCTTAGGTTTGCAAACTAAAGAAAAATTTACCTCATCATCTTCAATCTGCTGCAAGTATTCTTTTCCACTCAGCAATAAAGCCTTTGGATCAGACTTTTTACTTGATGCATCTTCTTCTTCCATAGGCAACAATGTTTGATTCATACCATCTTTGAAAAAATTGTAAGTGTTTCTCTTTCCATCATGTACTGCTGCTCTGTCATACTGCTAGGGTCTACCCATCAATATGTGACACACATCCATAGGCATCACATCACACATGATTTTATCTTTGTAATTTCCCATTTGCAATTCTATTTCACATTGTTCCCTTACTATCAACTGATGTCCTTTCTGAAGCCATGACACCTTGTAGGGTGTTGGATGTTCCCTTGTCTTCAATTTCAACTTCTCTATCACCTCTGTAGAGACCAAATTATCTGTACTGCCACTATCAATTACAAATTGACAACATTTCCCTTGAACTTTGCACACACTTCTGAACAAAGTCTTTCTCTGTTTTGGTTCAGCAACTTCCTTTGTTTGTTTTAACAAAACCTTGTTAACCACCAAAGATTCTCCTTTCTCTGGCACAATTTCTTTCTCTGTTACAGGAAACTTTGCTGCTTCTTCTTTAGTGTGAGCAACAATTTCATTTCTCTGGTTTGTCCCCACGTTCTTTGGACACTTATAGGCTCTATGTCCTAATTTGTTACATCTGTAACATCTGACTTCTATTCCTTTGTTTCTGCCTCCTCTTCCTCTGTAAGGACTCCTTCTACCACTTGTATCACCTTCTGTGGGTGCATACTGAGGTGAGTTGCTGCTAGCTCCATCTCTTGGTGTTATAGATCTTCCTCTACCACCTTGACTTCCTGTTCCTCGGAAAGTACCTCTTCCTTTGGCAGATTGCTATTTTATGAGTTTTTCTTCAGCTTTTAAGGCCATTTGGTAAGCCTCTTCTACTGTTTTAGGAGAAAATATACTTATCTCATCTTGAATCTCCATTCTGAGACCATTTATGTACCTGGAAATCTTCTCTGTTGTATCTTGAATTTGTCCTGCTCTTATGCTCACTTTGTAAAATTCTTCTGTGTATTCTTTTATTGTCATTAATCTCTATCTAAGATTCTGCATTTGTCTAAATAATGAAAGCTGATAATCACTAGGCAAAAACTTACCTCTCAACTTTGCTACCATTATGTTCCAATTCTTGATTGGCTGCTTACCAACTCTCCTTCTTTCTGCTTGCACTCCATCCCACCAAAGTGCTGCATGTCTTTTCAACCTTGTGACAGCAAACTTAACTCTCTTTTCTTCACCCATCTGTTCATAATCAAAGCATTTATTCATTTCATTGATCCAATCTATCAACTCTTCTGGATTCAATCCTCCTGCAAAAGCTGATACTTCAAGTCTAGGCTTAGATGTAGATCCTAAAACTGATTTAAAGAATCTCATATCAGGAGTAAACTCCACATTTTCTTCTTATTCTTCTTCAGCTTCAGGTTCACTAACATCTTCAGGATCTCTCTGTTGTCCTGCTTCCATTGCTTCCAATCTTGCTTGAATTTGTTGCATAGTTTCTAGTACTTCAGCATTTGCAACTGGTCTATCTCTTCTTCTACCAGCACCACCTCCTCTACCAATTCAGATAGCCATGTTGGATTTTTTTCTGACTTTTGGAAGCTTGTTTAGTGTCTGAAAAATGCTCTGAAGACTGCTCCGATACCACAAATGATGGCAGTGTGGGTGCAAGCATTAAGGAGAGCTGTTCAAATCTAGTTACAATGCTTTCTAATTCAGGAGGAATTTGTTCCTGGTCTTTATTTCCACTCTCGGTCATCAAAATTTATCAAATTTGATTGGATAATTTAATAAAAATAACATGCGGAAGCAAAATCCCCTTTTTCCCTTTAGAAACATTATGATGTACTTTAAACAATGTTTAAAAACTTTCGGGTCCCCTTATACATTTGATACACTTAAACAATGTTTAACCCTTTCGGCATCATATATTCGGATTTCAAACGTTTTAATAAAGCTCTGTTGAATAAACTATAGGGTCCATACCTTTTTAAAACTCCATGTGATTTCCGATGCGACCACCGTTGGATCTCCCACAGATATGATCGGACGACTATCGCGTTCAATCAACCCCAATGACTTATCGCTCCAAAGCAACATGAAATTGGTGGTTTTAACACTGTGACATGTCACAATATTATTCGATCGCATTCGATTGAAATAAAATCGCTCGCATGCCAAAAGTTGTGCGAACACAGAGACCAGTTTTTCCCAAGACTGCTTGTCTACAAAATTTTGTTTTCAAACGTGTTTAAACACGGAATTTCACTATTTCTTTGTTTTGTCTTCAACTCCTCTTGGAAACCTCTTTTTCCGCTGCGCAACTCAATAACCATAGATCAATTATCACTACCCAATCCCAAGCAAAGAAACCAGAATTCCCTCGATTTCCTCTATATCTTTTACACAGAAGTTTAATACATGTAAATTCTTCTTCGCACAGAAGCTAATCACTCTTAATTTCTACACAGAAAAACATAAATCCAGTGGATTCGAAGGGATGAAACCCTTCGGGAATTTGCCAAGCATACAATAGATAAATAAACTCTGCAATTTTATTAAATCAGAGGCCAAACCCTCTCAATCAATTCTTTTATGGCCCAATTCGATTTCCTCCTTCTCAGAGGTTACATTTATAGTTTTTTACATAACAGTCGACATCTTCTTGAGGATCGAATTGTTCTAATTTAGATAAAAATCCTAATTACATAATATCTTCCCTAAATCTATCAACTGACAGCGAAATATGCTGAATCTAATCTAAAACTGCTCAATCTTCCTAATTACTAGTTCAACCTTATATAGTACAACTGTAAATTGACAGCTAAAGGTACCAACACCTTTGCTTGTAACTTTTTTTTGGATTTTTGGAATAATTAATGAAGCCTTTGTCTCTAAGCCTCATGCTCCTGCATCACTCAGTGTGGCCATATTTTAAATACACATTTTAATATTAACGGCTGCCACATTGAGCTCTCGGATTTGAAATAAGGAAAAACTTGAGAGATCTTTGAAATCCGATATATATTATCACATTTACACTGCATTTCCTCGCTTGGCAGGCCAAAGCAAGGGTGGAGAGAGGAATATTGGAGAGAATGTGCTTTTAATGGCCAGGAGAGGAGATGGTATATGGTGGGCATTTTCTAGCTGGGCCGACAGAGCAAGAGTGGAGAGGGGAAGATCGAAGATATGGCGGGCTTATTTTTGGCAGGGCAGCAAATTTTGGGGTTTGTTGTGTTAGCCCCCCTATAAATTTTGA
Source organism: Pinus albicaulis (assembly GCA_034641835.2). Taxonomy (NCBI): domain Eukaryota; kingdom Viridiplantae; phylum Streptophyta; class Pinopsida; order Pinales; family Pinaceae; genus Pinus; species Pinus albicaulis. The sequence goes on along the minus strand of CM076571.1, from coordinate 194,967,193 downwards.
CAAGCAAACAGGGGGATAAATTGGGTTTAAGCCTTCAAGGAATGCATCTCCCCTGGAGACACATCATCCTTGAAGTCTTTTGTGCCTTTTCCCTGTGATGTAATCCCCTCTGTTGAAATCCCATTATAAAGCCTCCCTGATTGTGACAAATTGTGTTCCTAAAAGCCTTCATTTACCCCTTGTACCCCTGCAAAATATCCCTTTTCATCCCTTTTTCCCTTTGTCAAAGTCCCCCTTTCTTACCCCCCAAATTCCCCCTAAACCTTCTAAATCATTCCTATGCCCCTCTTAAACCACGCATACACCCTTGGTTTAGTTTTATAAACCCTCATTCTTTCTATCGATACCTTTGTTTGGCCTCGAATTGCATTAAAAAGGGTTAAAAACCCACTTTTAACTTTATAATAGGCCTTAGCCCCTTTCAACTAGCCCCCGCACGTTTTCCTCCACGTAACCGGCCTCTAGAACCACCCGCCAGCCCAAAGAGTGCCTATCTCATATGTTCATCGGGCGCAGTTTCAACCGTTGATCTCTGTAGATCGGACAGCGATCATTAACTCCACAGCACCCGTGTTTTCTCCGTCTAAACCCCCGATCGCGCCATCACCGTCCATTTACACGCAGATCCGACGGTTCGGACTTTACCCACCCCTGTGGACCCCACGCACTGTTCATAAACCAGCCTGTTTCTATCGCACCGCCTTTGGGCAGTAGGCGGTATTTACCGATCGGCCAGCGATTCCATACATCGCGTGACACACGTCCCCTGTACCTTTTCAAAACCGTCGTCCTCGCGCGTTAACCGTCGTCCATCGCGCATTATTGTTCGAACGAGGATGCCCAGCGATATTATCGTGGACCATCCGATCTGGGGCGGGCCATCCAACAGCTATCGCTCGCCGAAGATGCACGATAGTTAACTCAGATGCACACGCGATAACTCAGGGTGTGGCGCGCCATCCAGTTAATCTCCGTCATCGATCTGATCTGTAGATCGACAGTCCACATTCAATTTCCCCCGCCGTTTACTGTCTTGCCATCGTTCGGCCCTCCACGTCATTCCCCCACGTGTTCCATCGTATATTCAGCCATCTATCCATATATTCATTCAAAAGGCCAATGTTTATGGTTTTCATTTAAATTCTGTCGCGGTCCGCCACCTTTCACCATGAAATCTTCTGTTGTTCGTGGCATTTTTCTCCGCCATCCCACACGATTCAAACTCCCCACTAGTCTGCATGGTCTTCCGCGTCATCCCTGTTACATCCACCACCTCTGTACATGGTTTTCTTAATTCGTTTGTGTGTTTTTCAGGGTTACAGGGAAAATGGAAATTCGCCATGGTTCGTATGCACTGCGTTAATGGCACAGTGCACAGAGGAAGCTAAATCCAGAGCCGGTTTTACAGAAAATGTCCGGAAGGGGGCTACATCATAAATTTCATCAAAGGACAGAGTTTGAACTCTACAAATCCCCTCCAATGCCATTAAAGCTCGAATTGCACAGACAAAGACCATACGGGAGTAGCAGAGAGCTCGAGACAAGAAATAGAAGACTTTTGAGCTTCTTCAAGGATTTTCGAAGGCAAAGGTGCCTAAATCAAAGACCCCGTGGATCGCGCAGAAAGTCCATAGCACATAAATCCATACCATCAAGGTTTCCATATCAGCAGAGCATTATTCTATCAAAGGACAAGGTACCCATACATTTCTCATCCTATGCCGTGTTCTAGAGATATTTTCCAGCATTGTCAGCAGTCCTACACCATCAGAAGCATTTTTTACGCGGTATGGCAGACCCTAGCATTATTATTCTGCCTTTGAGCAATTCACCAGAACACTACAACGAGTACCAAAGATAAATGCTCAGATTAAAACCAGATGGGGCCTCGGCCCTCCTACTGCTTCAGATTGTTAATGTTGCATTTAAGATTACAACTACCATTGTCTTTCTTTCCTTCTATAAGAATCCAAAAGAACATATTGTAAAGGGTTGTTGTTGGGTCGTTGTTGTTCGGCTGCTGCCGTTGTAGTTTGAGGGATTCATTCTAACTGTTAGAATAGTCTTGGGAGGGAATAGCAGAGTAGTTGTTATGTAGTAGGCTGGGAGGACAAGTTTGGATTGTAACAACTATTGAGCTCAATGTATGTGACTGGTTTTGCATCAATTAATCAAAGCACGTTTCACAGGATCCTGGTCTATTACTATTGGTGATGTTTTTCTAAATCTTTTTATTACATTTACATGATGTTTCATGTTCTACTGGCTTGCATCATAATATTGGCATAGGATTCACCCTTGTTAGGTGCCCTATGTTTCTGCTCTCCTTGCCTTCAATGTTTTCTGCTAAATGTGTTATCTAAGGATTGATTTCAGATGATTTAACCAGTGTAGTAGTTCCTTATGCTGCTAGCTGATGTATGAGTTAAATGGAATCTATCTTTAGTTGTTCTTGTTTGGTTTAAGCTGGAAGATTTTGGAACACTAGGGATTAGAGCTAGCCCTGTCCACTAGGATCCTTGTGTGACCAACTGACCTTTCTGAGATCTCTTCGTTAAACTTATCTCTTTTTTCCCTTGGAGCATGCTAAAGCTGACCTAGAGTTAAATGACCTCTGGTCCGATCTATAAGCTGCCCCTTTTTCCCTCTTTGAAAGTTTCCTAGGAGTATGTCCAAGCAGGTCTGGAGTTAAATGACCTCTAACCTGATCTATAGACAGAAATTAGGTTGCTTTCCTTCTCTCACTTTCTTTCCTTAATGTTCCATCCCACCATCTAATCTAAAAGATCCTTTAGTATTAGATGACTTTCCCTTTGGAGGCTTTGGCTAGTTTTTGCATGTAATTACCTTTCATGACTCCATAGCCCAATGGATGGCACTTTCTTGACCTATCCTCTTTGCTTAAACATCCTGCTATTTTGTCCTTTTCTCCCATTACCTTCTCAGTCTATGATCTCATGACCAACCCAACAACCAACCAACCAAATCATTTTAAACCCCCTTTTGTGCTTCATACCTAGCCTAACATCTCAATTTGAGCTTCAAAGATATATCATTCTTTGTTTTATTGGAGAGATCCCTCTTCGGGTCCAGGAGGGCTAGATCCTAGGGCCTCAAAGCAATTCTAATGTTGTCTCATCTTTTGGTCCCTCCAATCTGGCCAAAACATGGGAACCCCAACATGTTGGATTTTTATATTCTCTATTTTTTTTTTCCTTGGCTCATGGCCATGCTTAATTTATGTCTGCATTTTCTTTTCCTTTTTTATTTATTTTGTATCTATGTATTTTATTTTCTTTGTTGTTCTAGATTTGGGTTTGTTGGTCTATATTTGGGTTTGTTTGTTGTTCTTTTGGTTTTAGTTTGAGAGGGTTGGTACTTATTTTCTTGTTGGGGTCAAGATGGTTAAGAGAGGGGGCGAAGTTGCAATGAATATAAGACAGGATGATTGATTTAATTGTGAAGAATGAAAAGGTAAGTATTGTTTTATATATTTGTTATTTAAATTTTTGATGGTAGTAATCTATCATCTAAATTTTCTGATGACAATGTATTCCAATATTTCCTAGATAAATTAGTGCTTTTTACAAGACATTTATCATACATTTTTTCTTTGGGTTAACTTTCTGGGTTTGCGGTTTTATTTTGAAGTGCAAAAGGAGAATTATATGACCAATAAATAGTCCTGGAAAACACATATGTTGTCTATTTTGATATTAGAGGTGAGCTTTAGTTTTAACTTTTAGTTTCTCTAATATCTCATTACTAAGTTTTAATGGGGATAAGGTAGGTGTAGTTCATAAGATTAGGGCTTAGATGCTTCTTATTTCCAATCGCATTTGCATGTAAGGGTTGGGAAAGATTTCATAATCTTTAATGTGTTTGGTTCTTCAATGTTTTTTGGTTTTATTTATTTTTGTATTATTTATTTTAATAGGGTTTTATTTTTTAGTATGGTTTATCAAAGTTAAATAAATTGATAGTGATTTAATTTTAGCATAAAACCCTTTAATGTTTTATGGTTTCCATAATTTTCTTCTTAGAAACTGTTTGTAGAAGTTCAATACTCCACTAAAATTTTAATCCATTTCTATTAGAGTTATTTTCCCCTAATCTTTCATAATATTTAATGTGTTTGATTCCTTAATGTCTCTGATTTTTATTTTTTTGGTATTTTTTATGTCAATAGGTTTTTATTTTTTAGTATTGTTCATCAAACTTCAATATATTTGTGTTGATTTAACATTAGCATAAAACCCTCTAATGCTCAAGCCTAAAGAATTTTTTGGGGTTTCCATAATTTTTTTCATAGAAACTTTTTTTAGAAGTTCAATATGTAAATAATATTTTATTGCAATTTTATTATAGTTCTTTTCCTCTAATCTTTCATAATCTTTGATGTGTTGGTTCTTCAATGTCTCTTCCTTTTATTTTTTTGGTATTGTTTATCTCAATATGCTTTTAATTTTGAGTATTGTCTATCAAAAACTTCAATATATTGGTGTTGATTTAAAATTGACATAAAACCCTCTATGATCATGTCTCTAAAGAAGATTTTGGGGTTTCCAGAACTTTCTTCTTAAATTTTTTTTGTAGAAGTTCAATATGTTAGTAATTATTGCAACTCTATTATAGTTCTTTTCTTTTAATCTTTCATAGTCTTTGATGTGTTTGGTTCTTCAATGCCTTTGTGTTTTATTTTTTTGGTACTTTTTATCTCAATAGGGTTTTATTTTTTAGTATTGTTTATCAAACTTAAATATAATTGGGGCTGATTTAGCATTATCATTAGCATGAAAATTTGTAATGTTTAAACCCAAAGAATTTTTTTGGATTCCAGAGTTTTCTTTTTAGACAATGTTTATATAAATTCAGTAGGTAAGTTAAATTTTATTACAATTCTATTATTATTCCTGTAATCCCTGCACTTTTGTAAACATAGAATTTGGGCATTGGATGTTTAGTGTTTCACTCCAAGCCATGTTGAGCTTATAAACCAATAAGCTGAGCTCACACAGGTTTGGGGTCATATTATTAACCATTCCATTACCTATAATGGTCATATTCATCAATCTCCATTTATTATTTTTCTCAACGAGCTTGAACAAGGTGTAAGGAGTATGGATAGACTTACTAGGACCCTGATATTCACCAATCTCCATTTATTATTTTTCTCAACCAACTTGAACAAGGTGTAAGGAGTATGGATTAACTTACTAGTCCTAGGGAGACAGTGCTGCCACACCTGCATTAGATGGAAACACATCACATAGGGGCACATTGAATCATGACCTGTAGGAAGGCATTTGGATTTGACAAGAAAAAGTTATGTAAGAAAACACATCTTAATCAAGACCTATTTAAAAAAAATATGGTTTTCACAAGTAGTACCCTTACCTATCTAAGTTTAAGTAAGTTTCCTAGGGTTCCTTGATCACAATTTGATAGCCAAAGAAAGATTTCAAATGCTTGGCAGGGCTTGCATCTTTGTTTACTCTAAGGTAAGGTAAGTTCTAGATATGTTATTTGTTCTAATAAGTAGTTCAGGGTAAGCTCTTTCCTTTCATTCTATACAATATTAAGCTTACGAAAATTCACATACCTTTATCCAAAGTCAATCCCTACACAAATGGTTTGGAAAAGGTTGAAAATAAATGTACTTCCTACATTTTCCTTCCTACTGAGTCTACTACTACAAACATTTTTGTACCGGAGGCCTAAAAAAATTCCTTTTAGATTTTTTCAATTTAAAAAAGTAATACACTAGAATTTGTGCATTGCATTCCCTTGCATATTGATCTTAGAAGGACAAAACCCACCTTATTCCTTATGTTTCTAGTGTGTTTATTTATGCCAATGAGGGCTAGTCTTGGAGATTAAGACTAGTAAGACTAAAGTTTCATGCATCAGTTGCTAATCTCCCTTTAGGGATAGAAATAGTTAAAGCCAAAGAAATTAACCTATCTCCCAAACATAATAAAACATTCTCTTCCATAAAAAAAAAAACTCCAAATTCAACAACATTATCGGAATTATAAGTACATTTTTATCTATGGAATTCTATCCATTCCATTTTTATCTATCAAATAAATGCAGAAAGTGGAATGTCAATTAAAAAGATCTCCCATGAAGAGCTATGTGCAAGAGGGGTATTTTGAATGAGAAAGAAATGGTGCAAGAGCATATGGCCAGTAAACATTCAGATGAACCTGAGCATTCTTATTAGTTGCATGCCAATGGTGAGAATATTTTTATTGACATGATCACTTATTGTGGCCCCAATAATTAGGAATGGAGGGATTTAGTAGCGTACAATAAGCAGTATTATTGATGTGTGTATCTATAATTTTATGGAAGAAAGGCTTAATTACTTTATTAGCAGGCTTTTTAGTTGATGACACACAAGATTAATCATAGTCACTTTTCAGGAAGAATGGGTGTAAGGACTGCTTTATGGCACACAATTCTAGTGATGTGTTTTCACAAAGAAAGGGTGTCAGGATTGCTTGGTTTGGGGAAGGTTGGGGTTTCTATATATACCTGTATGCTAATGGTTGTTATTCTATAATCAGTGGAGTAGGTTGTGTATCTTCACTTTGATTTAAAATTGGTCACTTAGTGATCAGTCTGCCCTACTCAATGTTTTGATTTGATAATTGGTTGGTCACTTTGTTATTTGTCTCTAACACTCAATATTTTGATTTGATAATTGGAAATTTGCATAATTTGATGCCATGTGGAAACAAGGTGTCAGTATATATACAAATGTGTAGTTCTGATTCAAAGTCTAGTTCCCATGAACAATCATTTAGATCCACTCCTAAGTTTAATTAGGGTAATTTTTTCCTATTGCAATCTACTGACACTCAATTATCATCTTCTTTCCAATCTAGAAGTTCTTTAAGTTTTGTCATCTTCTTTCCAATAGAGAAGTCTTTTAATTTTAGGGCCATATTTAAGATGGCCAATCTTTGTTGGTGGATCAAGAAGTTGCCCCAAGAAGTTGGTACTTTTGCAATGCCTAATTCTCCTCATTTATCAAGTTTTTCATTGAATAGCTTGCATGAGAGTTCCAAATCCTTCAAATGTCCATGTACCAAAATAATGTTACCTTTTGACCAACGGCAATTGAGGATTGGCATTCTTCTATCATTGCCTTGTTAAAATATAGATTTCAATACTAGACATGGGCAATTTTTATAAAAAAAAATTAGATTGAGTGAAAATGCATACAGAATGTCCTCCTGGGTCTTTTTGTTGTTTTATATCATATCATCTTCCCTCTCATATTTTGCACATTCAATTAATAGTTCTATTTTTCCATCCGAGTTCTACCATAGATATGCCATGCATCACAGATAATATAGATAAGAAATTGGCTGAAGGATTATTTATGCCCTTCTTGTATTGAATCTCAAAGAAAAATCCTTGTAGCTTACTTGACCAACAACAGTTGAGGATTGGCATTCTTCCATCACTACCTTGTTAAAATATAGATTTCAGTACTGCATATGTGCAATTCTTATAAAAGGAATCAGATTGCTTGAAAATGCATACGGAATGTCCTCCTCTTGGGTCTTTTTGTTGTTTTGTAGCATATCAGCTTCCCTCATCTTTTTCACATTCAATTAATAAAAAAAAATTGCATCCCAGTGCTACCATTGATATGGCATGCAGAACACATAGCATAGATAAGAAATTGGCTAAAGCATTATTTATGCCCTTTCTGTGTTGAATCTCAAAGAAAAGGCCTTGTAGTTTACTTTCCTGCTTGTTCACTAAAAGTTCATTGAGATAATGAATATTTCAAAGTTTCATGATTTGTTGTGTAACCAGCTCCAAAAATAGAAGAAAAGAGATATAAACACCTTAGAAATGAGCCACTTCGAGGGGGCAACCTCCAATACATTACATGAATGAACAATTCTTTGATGATACAAATGAACAAAACCTCCTTTCTATATATAGGAGTCCATGGGGCCATAATGTAATCCTAGTGGGCCACAATGTAATCCTAGCCGACCTAACAATACTAATTTAAGGGCACAATAATAACAAAATGGGGGTTACAAGGGTTCAATAATAACAATAAGGGGGTTACACTAACAATAATAAGGGACTATACTAGTGATATAGGAACCTAACATGCCCCTCTCCTTCAAAAAAGTGTTGTCCTCAACGCTTGAGTAGCTCCGGGTGCTTCTATATAAAATTCTCATCCTCCCATGTAGAATCTTCAGTGGGTAAGTTCTTCCACTTGATGAGATACTCTGAAATTGATCGATTCCGTAGCTGCCGAGTTCTTGTTTCCATGACCACTTCAAGTTCCAATATTATTTTTTCTTCCTCATCAAGTTCTGGCAATATTGTTTGAACTAGAAGATTTTCACCTATAACCTTCTTTAAGCATGAAACATGGAAAACTGGATGTACTCGCGAAGAAGTAGGAAGCTCCAATTTGTATGCCATAGTACCAATCTCTTGCAACACCTTGTAAGGACCATAGTACTTTGGCGATAATTTATTATCCTTCTTAGCTTGCTTGAGGGACATTTGTTTATATGGTTGTAGCCGTAAAAATACCCAATCTCCTACATCAAAACTTCTCTTGCTACGATGTTGATCTGCCTGTTGTTTCATTCGATTTTGTGCCAAATTCAGGCTATCCTTTAAGAGTTGGAGAACTTCTTGCTAATGCTCGATGTGATCTTCCACTGCTTGAACCTTCGAATTTTCCCTTAAAGATGATGTGATCGATGGTGGATGATATCCATAAAGTGCCATAAATGGGGTCATTTTTGCTGCAGCATGGAAGGAAGTGTTATACCACCATTCAGCGAGAGGTAACCACTTGACCCATTGTGTTTGTTTATCAGATACAAAACAACGAAGATATCCTTCCAAACATTTATTTACTATCTCAGTTTGACCATTCGATTGAGGATGATAAGATGAGCTATGAGCTAATTGAGTACCCAAACAAGAAAATAACTCCGTCCAAAAATTTCCAGTAAAAATGGGATCTCTGTCGCTCACAATAACCCTTGGGCTTCCATGTAGCTTTTGAATTCTGTCCATAAATGTAGTAGCAATCGTACTTGCTTTAAATGGATGAGATAATGCACAAAAGTGTGCATACTTGGTAAGTCTATCAACTACCACCATGATGACACTCTTTCCTTCGGACTTAGGTAAACCCGTGATAAAATCCATTGAAATCTCCTCCCAACGTTGACTTGGAATGGATAAAGGTTGTAGAAGTCCCGGGGTCTTAATTGTTTCCACTTTATTCTGCTGGCAAACCAAACATTCCGCCACAAACTTTTGAATATCAGATTTAAGGCCATCCCAAAAAAATTCTTTCTTCACCCTCTGATTGATACCAAATGTTGTGTAACCAGCTCCAAAAATAGAAGAAAAGAGATATAAACACCTTAGAAATGAGCCACTTCGAGGGGGAAACCTCCAATACATTACATGAATGAACAATTCTTTGATGATACAAATGAAAAAAACCTCCTTTCTATATATAGGAGTCCATGGGGCCATAATGTAATCCTAGTGGGCCATAATGTAATCCTAGCCGACCTAACAATACTAATTTAAGGGCACAATAATAACAAAATGGGGGTTACAAGGGTTCAATAATAACAATAAGGGGGTTACACTAACAATAATAAGGGACTATACTAGTGATATAGGGACCTAACATGATTTGTTATGATTTTGAAGTGGTCTCCCTGCAAATATGGCTTGACTTTCTTTACAACATGCATAAGTTCTAACATTTCAACATGCATAAGTGCTAACATTTCCTTATCATATATGCATAAAAGCTTCTCCTTGTGATTCAATTTCTACTTTGAAAAACAATAGGCTGTTGATTTTTCCTGACCACGTTACTGTGTTCACCTGCGCTGAAGGAATCATCTTTCACTTCAAAAGTCTGAGAAATCTAGAAGTGCAACTACATGGCTGGGCCTTTTTTAGTGGTCAGAAGGTAGCCTCTCTGCATCCTCCATCCATTTAAATCAATCCTTATTGGTAAATATTAGTGAGGTGTGTCATGATGCTTCCAAAACCCTTGTCAAAAATTCCTATATAAATAGCACATATTATATCAAGTTCTTCTAACTGAGTCACATGCTTGGAGTGAAATTCAAGAAATAACTAGTGAAACAGAACCAGCCCTGGATGATTGAAAATTTTCAGGCTTCAGGTTCATTGATCACAATTTGATAGGAAGCAAAACTAACGGTTTATTCTATAAGCATCCTGTGTCCTTTGCCACAGTAATTTTGGGATAAGTAGAAATATAGTGAAAGAATTAATTGTAGGTAAACTTAAGTTACTAATGAAGTCATTTAGTTCCATATTCTTTTACAAGTATTTGATAGAAGCTTGCTTGAGTGGTAGAGTTTACATAGATAAAAAACAGCTCCGATGCAACCTTCATCCATTTAAATTGATCCTTATTAGTAAGATGAGTGAGGTGTTCTATGATGCTTCTAAAACCCCTTTACAAACTTTCCATATAAATTTCATATTCTATTAAGTCCTCTCAACTGAGTCACATTCTTGGGAGTTTTCCAGTCCAGGAATAAAGGTGAAATAGGACCAGCCCTGGATGATTAACAAAATTTTCAGGCTTCAGGTTCCTTGATCACAATTTGATAGGAAGCAAAAATAACTAATTTTCTTTTTAAATATCTTAGTGTTCTTTGCGACAATACTGTTTGGGGTAAATGGAAATACAGAATTGATTGTAGACAAATTTAGTTACTAATGAAATGTGGGTACAAGTATTTGACTTAAGCCTGCTTGAGTGTTACAGTTCGCATAGATAAGAAGGTAGGGTTTTAAGATGTTTTTTATAACATTATCAATTTATTCCAATGAGGCTACTACATTTTTATGTTTTAAATATATTTTGATATTGATTTGTTTTTCATTTAAATAATGATTTCTTCGAATACATCTATCCAAATCCATATAGAGATACCCAGTAGGCAAAACAGACTCAATTCAGTAGTTTGTTTACCATGGAATTTCTTTACAATTTCACTTTAATTTGTTGTTTTTTATTTTATTTTATTTCTAATTACTTTATAGGCTATAATTGAATTGGTGAAATTTACAATGAAGGATATTTAATTATTCTTTGTTTTTATTATTTAATAGTATATTTGTGACTAAAAAAAATTCTTATTTTATCAAACAGGTATAAAACAAGTCAGAAAGGCTTTGGACAAATGGGAAGATGGAATTGCTTTTGATATGAAGATGTAAATGAGAAGATGGAATTTCTTTACAATTTCATGTGAGATGGTGGGTGAGTTTTTTTATTATAACCATTATTTAAAGAAAATATTTAATTAATGGTTTTTGTTATTTATTATTTAAAATAAAATTATTATTAAAATTTTAAAACTTTTTATGACATGAAACAGTACGAAGAAAATAGATGGGAAAACCCAGATGCAAAGTGGTAAACTGAATTGTTTTGCAATTTCATAATGCATGTTTAGTGAAATTTATAATGTAATAATTTTGATTACATCTTAAAAAAATATTTTGTTGTTTGTTATTTATCTTAAATACTATAATCTTTTAATGGTATGCAGGGATCTAGAAGGTAGATGGAAAGAATAGAAGAGGGGAGGGGAAGTGCTTTTGCAAAGGGTTAAGCTATGACAAAGAATCAAAATCTTTGTAATTGTAAATTGTATATATATATATATATATATATATACATATATATATACATATACATATACATATACATATACATATACATATACATATATATATTTATGTACACACTCAAAAACTATACTTTAATACATATCAGATTTTTTTTTGGTGAGAAGAGATTGACCCTTCTCACAACCTTCAAAGATAGCATGGCCAAAACTATTTTGGAGGAGTCTCTTTGTCTTGGATGAGTGTTTTTTTTTTAAGTTTTATTTTTATTTTAACTCTTTATTTTATTTGTAACATTTTATTTTAGGTATTTTTGCAAAGAATAAGTTTATAATACAAGTGATTTAATAATATATTAATGATTTCTGAATTTTAATTTATTTAATTAATAAATTTAAAGTTAATTTAATTAATTATGTTTTTATAAAAATAATATTCAACTTCACATTTTAAAAAACTTGATTGAGCATATTTATATCTTTGTCACATTTACATTACTTACACAATTTTTTTAGCATGATAGCCTTTTTATACCAACAAAAATAAATGACTCTAAAAATTAACTCAAAACTATATTTTAAAATTTAAATTTGTTTAAGCATACTTATATCTTTTCACATTCACATTACTTTTACATGATACTTTACATGGCAAATACTTTCACATGATACATTAAATACGAAGCACAAATCACTTCTAAAATTAAGTCATAAAATTACATTTAAAATTTTGTGATTTAATAAAAATCAATATTTAAAATTAATACAATAAAAATCTTAATTTCTATTTAATTTAAAGTTATTCTAATTAATTATGTTTTTATAAAAATAATATTCAACTTTACATTTTAAAAAACTTGATTGAACTTATTTATATCTTTGTCACATTTACATTACTTACATAATTTTTTAGCATGATAGCCTTTTTATACCAACAAAAACAAATGATTCTAAAAATTAACTCAAAAAATATATTTTAAAATTTAAATTTGTTTAAGCATACTTATATTTTTTCACATTCACATTACTTTCACATGATACTTTATATGGCAAATACTTTCACATTCACATTCCTTTCACATGATACATTAAATACCAAGCATAAATCACTCCTAAAATTAAGTCATAAAATTACATTTAAATTTTTTTATTTAATAAAAATTAATACAATAAAAATCTTAATTTCTATTTATTTATTTGTGTTGTTTTGTTGTGATATGTGATGTTGTGTTATGTGTTGTTTGTGTATATATAATAATACACAAACATTGTGTAATATGGTGTATTTTAAAATAATTTGAAGTTATTGAGATTAGATGTTTCAAAAATTTTGTAAAACAATGTTATGTTATATGTTTATGAATATTTGAATATGGATTTTAAAAATTAACTCAAAATTATATTTTAGAATTTATCTCTTTTCACATTCACATTACTTTCACATGATAATTTATATGCCAATTCCTTTCACATTCACATTGCATTCACACAATACTTTATATACCAAGAAGAAATTAATTTGAAAATCAACTCATGAAATTGAGATTTAATGATACAAAATATTTGTACAACAATGTTATGTTATGTTTAGCATGATATCCCTTCCATAGAAACAAGTGAAGTATTAAAAATGAACTTGTGAACTTTTAAAGACTGATATTTTTGTTTTAAAATTTTAACTTTGTTTATATTAATTATGTAGTTTTACAAATAAGTGATATTAATGAATTTCAAATTTATTTATTTTAATTTTGTAGATTTACAAATAAGTAATATTAATGAATTTCAAATTTATTTATTTTAATTTTGTAGATTTACAAATAAGTGATATTAATTAATTTCAAATTTATTTATTTTAATTTTGTAGATTTACAAATAAGTGATATTAATGATTTCTTACTTGTACTTTATTTAATTAATTGATATAAAATTAATTTTATTTTAAATTTGTGATTTAAATAATAAAAATAAAAATTCACTTTACATCTTCCATATTGAACTCCTTATTTTATTTTCAAACATTTTATTTTAGGTAGTAATTTATACTACAAATGATTTAATGATATATTAATGATTTTCTGAATTTTAATCTATTTATTTAATTAAGTTTTTATAAAAAAATTATTCAACTTTATATTTTAAAAAATTTGATTGAGCATGTTTATATCTTTTTCACATTTACATTACTTACATTATTTTTTCACATAATAGTTTTTATACCAACAAAAATAATAGTTTTTATACCAACAAAAATAACTGTAAAAATTAACTCAAAAACTATATTTTAAAATTTAAATTTGTTTGAGCATATGTATATGTTTTCACATTCACATTACTTTCACATGATACTCTATGTGCCAAATACTTTCACATGATACTTTATATACCAAGCACAAATAATTGAAAATTAACTCATGTTTTAATATTAGGAATTTGACTTCTGTGATCCATAAATTATGTACCAAATCTTTAGGTGAAAATTATATTTAAAATTTATACAATTAAAATCCTAATTTCTATTTATTTATTTGTGTTGTGTTGTGTTTTGTTGTGTTACGTGTTCTATAATATGGTGTATTTTAAAATGAATTAAAGTTATTGAGATTCAATGTTTCAAAATATTTGTACAAGAATATAATTAACTCAAAATTATATTTAAATTTTATCTTTTCACATTCTCATTACTTTCACATGATACTTTACATCCCAAGTACTTTCACATTCACATTACTTTCACAAGGAACTAATCACTTTCAAAATTAACTCATAAAATTACATTTAAAATTTTATTATTTAATAAAAAGTAATATTTAAAGTTTATACAATTAAAATCTTAATTATTATTTATTTATTATTTATGTTATGTGTTGTTTGTGAATATATAATTATACACGCAATCTGTAATATGGTGTATTTTAAATTAATTTATAAAAAAATACATTTAAAATTTTAAAATTGTATTATTTTAATAAAAAATAATATTTAAATATAATTTACTTTTTTAAAATTTTACATAACATTTTAAATTTGATTGAGCATAGTTAACTCTTTTCACATTGACATTACTTTCACATGATACTTTATAAACACATTACTTTCACATAATACTTTATAAACTGGACCACAAAAGACTGTAAAAATTAACTCAAAATTATATTTAAAATTTTAAAATTGTGTTATTTATTAAAAAATAATATTCAAAATTAAGTCATATGTTTAAAAAAAAATGTAACTTCACATTTTAAATTTGATTGAGCATACTTATTTATTTTCACATTCACAATTTGATTGAGCATGCTTATTTATTTTCACATTCACATTACTTTCACATGATGCTTTATAAACCAAGCTTTATAAACTAAGCACAAAATTATCTCATAAAATTACATTTAAAAAGTTGTAATTTTCCAAGAGAATCTACTGCATCACTAAATAGTAGAAAATAATATGCACCACCTAGTGACCTAGTCTGCCTAGGTCCGCATATGTGTGTATGCACCAACTCTAGAATATCTCTTTCCTTCCTATGAGCATGCAAAGGAAATTCTTCTCTATGCATTTTTCCTAATGCACATCCATCACAATCAAATTGAACAAAGCAGGGAGTCCATCAAGCATACCTTTTCTTTAAAGTAGCATGAGATCTTGTAAGTTAAGATGACTGAATCTCTAGTGCTAGATATTCTCGGTTGTCAACCCTGTTGAAACTAGAGCTTGGTGTGGAATGCTCTTGACATTCAATTTGTATAGGCTCCCCACACGCACTCCTGATACAATTGGTTCCATCTTGTTGTTTTACATGACACAATACATCACATTCTTAATATGTCTGATGTCACCGCTAAGCAACATCATGAGAATATTATTGTACCCTTTGATCTGATAACCTCTGTCATCTCCTAGATAAATTTTAGATCTGCAATAATTTTCTTCAAAAGACTCAAACCAATTTCTCTTACGTGTCATATGTGAGTCATATGTGAGGATGCGCCAGAATCAACATACCATATGTCGTCCTCATCCTCAGAAGCTGAAAGAGCACAACCACCTGCAAACAGTCAAAGATCATGAGTGTGACCTTCATCGGAAAAATGTCCCGTGTGCTTTCTCTGCTTATTCCTAGCCTCATTTACCTGCCTCTTAAACCAGAACTTAGCTTGATGGACTTTTTTCCCACAGTAAAAAAATTTAATGCCAGAAAATTTATTTGTAGACATACCTCTAAATGGTCTATTGCTGATGTGGTTGTTTCCCTTTGTACGACTTTTTCTTCACCATCATAGCAATATCGGCACTCTGAGGTATCAAAAATGTCGTCGCTCTTCTCCTTGAAGAATAATTCTTGTCAGTTCTTCAAATGCAGGGGCTTTATCCCTTGCGGCCAAGCCTGTGATGAACATCTAGTATTCATCTGTCATTTCGTTTAATGTAATTGTGACTAGATCGGAATTGGACACCTTTTCCCTGATGTCACCCAACTTGTCCTTCAGGTATTTAACCCTTGCAATTAATCCAAGAGTGGATTCATTCTCCTCCATCCTCATTGAAAAAAACTTGCCTTTAAGGGGCAAGATGTGATTTGTGTTTTGTGTTTGGTATAAGTTCTTGAGCATTGTCCAGGTCTCAGTGGACGATTTTCCATTTGTGATGTGTGGGATAATATTTTATTTAGCAGACATCTTCAGTAATAATTTTTCTGTGTTCTCCCTTTTATCTTAGTCTTGCATGAGTGTGGTTTTCCATGTTACAATGTTCAGCATCTGCTCATCACCGATAGCAATCGACCACGCATTCGCTCCCTCAAGCAGTGTCTATAGCTTGAATTTCCAATTGGTATAATTAGACCCATCGAGTTTGCTAAACCCGTTGAGATATGTTTCTGTAAATTTATTCATACTAGACTAATCGAATTCCAAACTGTCCGATGATTCTAACCAATTGAATCATTACAAGCTACGCTAACAAAAAAAATTCAATACATACCAGATCCTAATCACAGATCTGCGACCGGTCTGGCACGATCTCTGTGACTGCAACTCAAATCCACCACCGATCTGAAGAATTGTTGTGAAAGTAATGTGTGCGATCACCAGTGACAAGTGACAAGAAATCAACAGGAAATCAGATGTTTTTTTGCTATCTCAAAAAAAAATTAGTACTCGGTACAGTTCTCGATTGATAGTTTACATTGTTAGTGTTACAAATGCAACGATCTATAAAGCCTTGAAGGATATCAAAATGGAAATAAAATCATACTATCACCATATTTTGTAACAATAATAGTAGAATCAATCTCTCCAAAAACCCAATCATGCACTCAAAATCAAAACCTATGATGATCTAGTACCTACTTGAGAATAGGTTGCTGATCAAAACATAAAAATTGAATATGTCAACACTAAAGAACAAATTGAAGACATCTTCCCGAAAATTTTTCCTCAAGCAGCATTTGAATATATTTGTCAAAATATGGGTGTAAACTCTCTTGCATCCTAGTAGAGCACCCCTTAGATACTGATGACAAAGGAGGAGAACACGAAGTTAGGAATATAACCACAAATTCAAGGGGAGTAGTTATAGTAAAAATGTTCACGTGCACAAGTACTTCATATTCTCCTCTAACCCGCCAATTTCTCGCCATTTAAGAAAAACAAAAATTTCAAGAAGAAAAACAACCTATATTGACCTTGTCAACTCACCCTTCTATAGGATAGGTTGGGCATGTTTAATGAGCAACAAGGCCTATAAATAGAACAATATTTCCCTCAGTCGAAAAAAACAACTCATTCAATAAGAGACAAGAGGAATTTGAGCTGATTAGCTGTCTTGAATTCATATTTGTTCTCATTAACCATTTGGCTTATTTCTGCCCCAGAATTTAACATAGTTCAACCTCAATTTGGCCCAACAACTCGGCTTATTCAGCGCTGGAAATTTAGCCCTTGCAACTCAACCTATTTATACCTGTGATTGTGGGCCTTGCAACTTAGCCCATTTAGATATGTAATTGTGACCCTTGCAACTTAGCTTATCATTCAACCAAAACAATCCATTCAACAAGACAAGGAAAAAGATGGTTAATGTAGGAGCATCTCTTAAAGACACTCTGCTATTGACTAAGGTTTCTTGGAGGGCTTCATGGTCAATTTTTGGAATATTCCTGGAGCTATTTATTTGTCTTGAATTCAACCTTATTATCATTGATAATTCAACCTATTTCTACCCTATAATTCAACGTAGTTCAACCTCAATTTAGCCCTCCAACTAAGCCTATTCAAAAATGTAATTTCAACCCATGCAACTCAACCCATATAGACCAGTGATTGTGGCCCTTGCATCTTAGCCTATTTAGACCTATAATTGCGAGCCTTGCGACTCAGCCTGTTCAACCCTATATCTCAACTTATTACTACTTCAGTAAGGCATGAATTCATACCTTTTTTGGGGCTTTGTTTGGGTATATTATTAGTGGTTGATTTTATCTTTCCTTAAGTCACTTAAAGAGAATAGTTAGAGTTGACTTTGGGACCATATTTGGATACATACTTGAAGTAACTTTTTCTTAAATTTTTTAATGCCACTTTGGAGTAGCCCCTTAAAGCTACTTTGGAGCAACACTTGGAGCCATTCTTGAAGCCATTTTGGAGTAGCCATTGGAGACACCTTGAAATAGTAATTTGGAGCTATCTTGGTAGAGTTTTGAATCATTGTCTGAATTATATTTTTAAGTGTTTGGTGGCTAGAATTAATAAATAAGGTTTCTTTTCTTAAACCAAGTTGGAGCCTTTGGTTTATGAATGGATTGGAGTCCTAATTTTAAGCTTTTAAAAAGGATTGGTGCCCATGGTGTCCTCGTTGTTATTTAATAAATAAATTAATCTAGGTTATTTTTTATTCTTGTGATGTGGTGCTAGTGCTTCTCATTTGTGAAAGAATATTTAATTAGCACGATATAACAATTGAAAAAAATATTGATTCACCCCCTCTTAATATTTCCAACAATTACAAATGTACAAGTAATTTAAAAGCTAATATTTATTAAACATCAAATTTTAACTTTAGATTTATGTAAAATACATCAAATACATAACCAACAACACATAACATAACACATTTAATACATAACCATATTCTCCTGCCCACATTCAATTCTATTCAAGCATGTTGCTTTTGTAATAAATACATGTCTTACTGTCAAATAAGGAGATTGAAGTTGCCTTCAAGCACTGATTTCAACCAATGCATCATCAACCATGAAGGCATTAAATTTCCAACTATGATCAACTTGGTGACACCTATGCATGAGGTGCTCAAACCATAGGGAAATTCCATGTGATGTATTACATGATGCCTCCACCGATGCAACTGGCACCCCAATTTGTTCCTCATCAAACACCACGATAGTGTACAACTGATATTATCACATTAAAAAAACATATGAAGTCAACTTCAGGTCATTAATCATTATCAATCATTACTAATCAAATTATTGTACTAGATCAATCATTCTTAATACACTCACCCCATATTTATTCATGATGAATCTTGAATCCATGGATATTATGCTATTATTCGATAGCTTCACCATGGTTTCCAACATCCACTTCGTCTAAATTCCAACTATAAAATGGATCTCTCCACCATTGGGCTTTTGATAAAAGAAAAAATCATTTGGGTGTTATTTGTACCAAAGGTTCACACACATTTTGTCCTTCTTATGCAACTGATACTTTCCTTTCATTAGAGGATTATAGATGTTAACAACATATTTTCTACGCAAAAGTAAATCCCTATCTAGAATTGAAGCATCCATGTCAACATATTTTTTAACATGCATTTTGCAAACCAAGTCAACTGCAACTTCCAAGAAGAAACAACTCACTACATGGTAAACCATGTCCCTTGATAACTTTGGTTGATGTAGGGACCAAGCATGACCTGAAGTGTCATCTTGGCCATGATAAGGCCATCCTTGGCTATCTACATAATCATACGTGTTATGTTTTATTATCACTCACTCAAGGATTTGAACTATAACTTTTACAATGAAATGGCATTGGCAAGCCCTCTTTTTCGCAAATGAGGATGTTCGCTTCATTTCATCTTGTCCTCTTCTGTCCTTGGGGCCATATGAAAAAACATAGTTGCATTAAAATGTTTGAAAATCCAATACATATGAATACATGAAAACTGATCAAGCATTATTAATACCAACATCTAAACAATGCATCTCTAAAACTTGCACTTCATATAGAAAGGAAGAATTAGGCCTTGAGCCTGGGTGTTTATTTTGTACCCGGGTGAAAGAACATGGAGCATCTTGGTTCATTTCCTCTCCTCTAATAAAGTCTCCAATTCAAGTTGAAGGGATTTTTGCAATTCAATAAAACTCGATTTGTTTTACATGTAATTCAAACAAATCTAAATCCTTTCTAGAAAATATGATCTTTCCTTTAGCATCTTGCACTAGAAGGTAAATCATTGTATCCCATTTGACTTTCTTTACCATTTTATAACCCAATGAGTTGTTGCAACGCTAACCCAGAATGTGTTGCAACAATGACCCATCGAGTTGCCACAATTGTAAGGACTTCCCACTCTAAACCAGCATTTTTCCATAGTAGTAACGAGTGATATGCCTCAATGGTCAGGCTGTGAGTTGCTGCAACAATTAAC
Organism: Pinus albicaulis; assembly: GCA_034641835.2. Taxonomy (NCBI): domain Eukaryota; kingdom Viridiplantae; phylum Streptophyta; class Pinopsida; order Pinales; family Pinaceae; genus Pinus; species Pinus albicaulis. The sequence goes on along the minus strand of CM076571.1, from coordinate 194,946,815 downwards.
CAACGAGTTTCCGCAATGGTGGGGGGACAATCACTATTTCCTTTTACAAATGTTATTTTATCAGTTAAGATCACTTTAAACATAACCTAAAAATAAACAACAAAATAAATATTTGTATTATCAAATAGAGGACTCCAAAAGATGTTACAAAATAAGACTTTAGAATGCCTTCAATACCTCTTCACATTTCCAACTTCTGGGAAGATTCATTATACATGAGTAGTGTTGGGTCAAGAAGGTGACTATTAAAGGTAACCTTAATGCTTCACATTAATCATCAACCCAGGGAAAGTCTTTTTATTTCAAGAGTGCGAGAAAAATATATGCGAGTGAAATCAGAGGTTAACTACTCTAGATCATTCTAAGAAATATTATCTAATTCTCGAAGTTCAATCAAACCAACTCAAAAGTAAACTATGAAATACTTCAAATCAATCAAAGGAATAAACCCTTAATCTGAACCTATGCAGAAGTAAACACTCAAAAGATGAAATAAAGTATATTTTGCAATTGAACAACACGCTTGATGAATTGAACAACAATCTTGATGAATTGAACAACAATCCTAATGAATTGAACAACAAACAATTATTTAACATTTTTCAATGGAATTATCTATAATTCAACTAATAGAAACATTGGGAATTGAACAGAAAACCATACATTCACACTTATGATGGAAAAACTTAAGAAATAACCATATGCAAAATTGAACAACTACTTAACCATGTTGAAATCAACCTAATGAATGTAAAGGCGTCACTTAATAATAAAGGAACATCAATAATAAATTCAACTTATTGAAAAGGAAATTGTAACACATAACACTTGCGATTAATGAATCAAATGGTAATGCTACAAAGCACAAAGAATAACTAAATTGCAAGAATCGGGAAATAAAAATATAACACAAAATAGCAGGAGAACTCCCAGGGACTGGGCCCGAAGCCTCTAGAAGTCTTATGCCAAGAAATACTCAGAATCTGCTTATAACGAAAATACCAACTTCTTCATTAATCAATGGAGCATTACATCATCACGAGTTCGAAGGTTCTATCTGAACAAGTTTATTACAGAAAATTATAATACATGAACAACTCCATGTTTCTTTCACCTACAACCTTTTATAACTTAAAGGCGAGGGGGGCCCGCGAATGGTGATGTCGGGTTCTCACTGTTGAATACACTGTTCTCCATGCTCTATTCATTTTGGTTCTTGGCGATTTAGCTTGGGGTTTACCTACTCCGGTCTCGGGAGGTTCAAGGACTGGGCGCCACGGTATATTCTCACCAAGTTGGGACTCTGTTTGGCATACTACCCTGTTTGGTGTGCGCGGCGATATTGGAAACGGTCTTCGACACATTCTGCGACGAACATGAACCGGCTCTCTACCTCTGCTTGTCTTGGGATCCCAGTTTGAGCTATCGTCTCTCTGTCTGGTAGGGCATTCACTGATCTATGGACCCTGCAGGATTGGACTTGGGTCCAGTTATTTTGGTGTTAACCCTGACCTACTCTGGCACTGTTGTCACTAGCCTGTCAGCTGGTCTGTTTTACTTCGTATTTTTTGTGGGTTCCTAAATATTCCTGCAGGTTTTGCTCGAATCTCGCCTGGCAGCCTTCATTCCATCATGAGCCACTATGAGGATGAGGTGGATTACTCGATGGATCCACTGGAGGGTGTTGATATTTGGGGCCTAGGCTCTCACGGTGACGTAGTTGGGGAGTCCGACCTGGACACAGCTCCTGGGGGGGCACTGCCTACTCTGCCCGAACTATCCAACGTGGAAGGATGTTGCTCACCCATGGGGGACACGTTGCAGTTTAGATTTGGCACGCCTTCGGAGGTGGACACAGCACTATTGGATTTCTCGATGGCTCCCCATGACACCCTGGAGACTGTTACAAACGGAGGTGCAGATCATTTCTCGGAGGTAGTATTCCATGACATCGGAACAACTTCCCAATCGTTGAATCAGCTAAGCACTGGGGGCCCTCTTACTCATTGTATTACCCCGTCGAGCCTGTTGGTAAGAGGTGATTCGCTTCCAGATAGTTCGGGGCCCAATGTACAGACAGTGGCCTCCGGGGTTTTTTCCAACATCCCGGAGGACTTGACCCATTCGGAGAGGCATCAATCCTCCGATGTATCTGACACTCAGGCGGAGCCGGGTCTAAGAACTAGTTCTGCTAAACAGAAGCACAAAGTTACCAAATCAAAGCTCAGTTACCTCACTAACTTTGGCTATGAGAGCGGCATGGAGGATTGGGGCCTCATTGCGGCCAAGACTTTGGTTGGAAAGGTTCGGGGCAGAAAATACTCTGCGTCGAGACTACAGAGATGGATCAGTGAGATCTGGAATGGGACCCTCAATCAGCTTCCGGAGGTACAGGTATTGACTAAAGTTTGGTTCTCCCTCTCTTTTTCTCACCCGGACCAATCCGAATGGGCTCTCAAACACTATTGGCATCTTGAGATGCACCCCGTCTACCTCAAAAGATGGGTTCCGCTGTTTGATCCTAGGAAAGAGAATGCGAGGGCTGGCCCCATTTGGATGCGGCTGCCAGGATTGCCCCTGCAATTTTGGAATGACTCTGCCCTTCGGAACATTGGGGGACATTTTGGGCTTTACTTGGACCACGACAGATCCTACTTGACTTCAGGCAGTAGAGAAGTGGCACGCATACTAATCTTCCTGGACACCAGGGATGGGCTATATGAAAACTTTAACATGGTTTTTGATGAAATGATGTGGCAGCAACCTCTGGACTATGAGGGCATGCCATTTCACTGCAGGAAATGCCATGAGGTGGGGCATTTGTATAAAGATTGCCCAAAGAAGAGGTTGGGCAAGTTGGCCTCAAAGAAATCCTTTTCTATCGGCACACAGACTGAGCCTGTTAATAGATCCGAGTTGGGAGAGGATGATCTGCCAATGAATGCTCATGTTTCTCCGAACGCCTCTGGATCGGTGCAGACTACTTTCCCTACTTGGACGAACATGCTCCCCAGATCTCGGCCACAGTCCTTGCCGGTGCTTTCTCTTGGAGTTTCGGCCATCCCGGGTACTGTTCCTTCCACTGTCTCTTTGTTTACTGATCACTCTGCCTCTCCTTTAATTATTTCATCAGATGATGTTGGCTTTAATCTCTCTCTTTCTACTACATTACCTTGCACTACTTCGACCTTGCTCAACCAGTCACTAAAACTCCCCTCGATCTGTTGTTCTATCGCTGAGGCCCCTCCGTCTTACTCCCCTGTCATTCAGCACACATCGGCCAAACTATCTGACTGCAACTCGTCCCCCTCATCAAAGACTACCTCATCGAAGCATCATTACTACCTTAGATCCCTTTCCCAGCCACTCTCTAGTGAGGCATTTGGCATCGGCTCGGGCCCGGGTTTAATCCCATCCAAATCCCGTGGTAGACCGTCGGCTTTGGCTAAGGCAATCAAAAGAGCCAACCTAGAAGTGGAAGCTGGAACTCAATCATCTCTCATGCAGGTCCTTAGAGCTAGAAGACCCTTGGTGGATGTTTCCTCATGATCTGTCTCTCCTTCAACTGCAGGGGACTGGCCAACCCCGATAAGAGATTGGCCTTGAGGGAACTAATTGCAATTAAGCCTATTGATATCCTTTTTCTCCAAGAGACGCTTGGTGTTGGCTTGGAGGTTGTGGCTACCTTGAAGCCCTTTTTACCTGATTGGTCCTTTATCACTCTAGATGCACATGGCATATCTGGGGGATGTGCATTGGGCATAAACGACAGAACCACCCGGATGTGCAACTGTTGGGGCCGGTCGGGTGTTCTTTCTATGGAGGTCTTGTTTGGTGCCTCTGAGACTGCGATTACCTTGATCAATGTTTATGGGCCCTGTATTAACAGAGAGCAATTCTGGAACTCCCTTTTGTCTTGTACCTTGCTGGCTACTCCCCACATCATCATGGGAGGTGATCTTAACTTTTATATAGGCAATACGGAGTCTTGGGGCCCCCAGGCCTCTCCAGACCCTTTGGCTGAGTTCTTCATCTCGAAACTTGGCGCCTCAAATTTTATTGACACTCAGACCACGTTGCTTCAACCTACCTGGAGAAATAGAAGGGTTGGTAATGCTGTTGTGGCTCGCAGACTTGACAGATTTCTTATCAAGCAGCCTCTCCTTTCTATATTGGCCTGTGTCCGTCAATGGGTTGGGACAGGTGGAAAATCTGACCATTCTCCAATTTATCTTGAATTCGATTGTGGTCCTATAAAGGCTCGTTCCCCCTTTAAGTTCAACTCCAGATGGTTGAAAGACCCTAAATATCACATGCTGGTTACACGGGCCTGGAAGCACTGTGACCCTCGGGATAATCTTGATCCTAGCCGGATCATCAACGAAAACCTCATCCGAATAAAGAACCTCACTATACAGTGGATTCGGAACAAAAGGAGATTGGAAAGGGAGGCATTGCACAATATAGACATAAAAATTGCCCAACTCAACAATGCGGATCTTTTGGGATTTAGATCTGTTGATACCAGAAATCAGCTATATGCTCTTGAGGCTGAAAGGGAAATTCTCCTGAGAAAAAAGGAGGAAGACTGGAGGCTAAAAAGTCGTGCCATTTGGCTTCAGGTGGGCGATGAAAACACTATATTCTTCCAGCAGCATGCAAATGGGCGCAGGGCGGCTAATGCCATTTGGGAGCTGACTGAACCAAACGGTTTCACCGCAAAGACACAGACTCAACTGTCAGATATGGGTATCAGACATTTCACTAATCTCTATAGGGCTCTTATGAACATCGATCTCCCCGAAATTATGCATATTACCCAGTAGCTTAAACTCTTTGTGGAACACGAGCAGAGGGATGATCTCAATGTGCCAGTCACTTTGGGCCAATTAGAAGGTGTTCTGAAATGGTTCAAGCGAGATAAAAGCCCTGGGTCAGATGGCTGGCCCATTGAGTTCTTCATTTGTTTCATTGATCTCATATCGACTGACCTTCTTCTGATGATTGAGGATAGCAGAATTCGGGGAAGGATTTATGATGGTTTTAATACCACTTTTCTTACTCTTATCCCTAAATCAGACAATCTGACCAGTTTCAATGATTTCAGGCCGATATCTCTATGCAACTTCATATACAAGATCATTTCCAAAATTATCGCAAACCGCATCAAGCCTTTCCTATCCTCTCACATTGAAAAGGAACAATTTGCATTTCTGAATCATAGGAAAATCTATGAAGCTGTTGGGTCTGCACAGGAGGCCCTACATTCCATCAAAACTCGGCATCAGAAATCCACCATTCTCAAGATTGATCTTACAAAGGCATTTGATCAGGTTAACTGGAGTTACCTTAATCTTATACTTATTCACTCGGGCTTCCCCCATACTTTTATAAACTGGATTATGGGATGCATCTGCCATGCCACTTTCAGCATATTGATCAATGGCACTGCAACGGACTTCTTTCATGCTGGGAGGGGCCTCCGCCAAGGTTGCCCACTATCTCCATTATTATTCATCCTGGTCATGGAAGGACTATATGTTCTCATTAAAAATGCAAAAGAGAGCGGAGTTCTACAGGGGCTCCGGCTCAATGATATATTATATCTCACTCACCTATTGTTTGTGGACGATGTTCTTATTTTCCTTAATGGTTCTACACAAGACTCTGTACAATTTGATCTACTCCTAAAGTGTTTTTGCAGGGCCACCGAAATGTCACCTAATGGAACCAAATCCTCTATTATCATGACCGGATGCACAAGATTGGAACAAGGCACAGCATTAAATTTATTTGGATATATTCCCATTGATATCAACGATGGGCTCAAATACCTGGGGTATCATATTAAACCAAACAATTACATGATCAAAGACTGGAACTGGATCATAGCAAAAATTGAGCGCAGAATTAATGTCTGGTATAACAGATGGTTATCCAGAGCTGGTCGACTGACTCTCATCAAGTCTGTACTGGAAGCCATTCTGGTCTATTGGATGACCCTGGCTTGGATACCTATAGGTATTACTAATAGAATCAGGAACATTTGCAGACAATTCCTCTGGCGCAACCAAGGGAAGGCTTCTACTTTTGCCTGGATAGCCTGGGACCGCATTAACATCCCCAAGAAATGGGGTGGTTGGGGGTTAAAATATCTCCACCTCTTTTCTCGGGCCCTCGCGGCTAAAATGTGCTGGCACATTATCAATGGACAAAGCCTCTGGAAAGAGGTCATTGTGGCAAAGTATATCGCGCCACAGAACCCTCTCGATTGGATCCGGGGCAGAATTAGCCAGACACCAGGAGCATCTATCATTTGGAAGGCTATCACTAAAGCGGAACATATTATCCAAGAGGGCTTATCATGGAAAATTGGCAATGGGGCTTCAATTCGCATAGGCATTGATTCCTGGTCTGGGAGTGGGGTCTATTACAAATTGTCGGATTTCTTTATTGAGCACCTTGCACATAGAAATATCCTCTACCTTGCGCAGATCGCGGACTGGGTCAACTCCTCTTGGCAGGGTCAGGCATGGCTACAAGCAAATGATCTGGAACTCCCACAGGTTGTCATTAGGGAATGGAATAAATATATCTGGGCATTAAAAGCAACAAATATCTGCATCAATGATCAGGCTGATAATTTGATTTGGGTTGTGTCACCAAATGGTCTTTATTCTCCAAAATTGGGTTATCTCGCCCTCATACGTCAAAAGGATCCCCCAACTCTGGCTTGGTGGTGGCATAATATCTGGAAATTAACCGCACCACATAAGCATCGCTCTCTATTTTGGTGTATCCTTAATCAATGTATACCTATGATGGAATATCTCCACAGGCGGGCGTTTCATGGGGCCTCTCGTTGTTGCTACTGTCTTGCTCACGGTGAGGAGACGACCCATCTATTCCTTCAATGCAATTCCATCCAAAGCATTTGGCTGCGGGTAAGCACGGGTCTTGGCTGCCGTTTTCTTTGGCAGGGAGAAACTTTAATTGAGGCCTGGACAAACTGGTGGCAGCAGCACGTTTCCAGCCCAAGACTGCGCAATCTCCCACTGATTGTTGCTTGGGAGATTTGGATTGGGCACAATAAACTGATAGTTAATAACACTCCTATTGACTTTGATTGCATAAGTGCTGTCGATATTGCAACTTTTCGACTCCTGCCTGAAGACCGTATTCACAACAATCCTTCTCTCATCACAACTGAAACAATCGACCATGACCGGGCATGGGCCTACTTCGATGGTGCATCCAACGCACAGGGTTGAGGGGGAGGCGCCATTATATTTTTAAATGAACAGCGCTATTATGAAATCAGAATGGGCCTGGGGCCAGGCACAAACAACTTTGCCAAACTGCAAAGCCTTAGACTTCTTCTCACATTTGCCCGGGATATTCAATGCAATTCCATACAGATTTTTGGTGATTCTCAACTTGTGATCAATTGGTTCAACAATCTTGCATATTGTCACTCGCATACACTGACTTCATTGCTGCGTGAGGTCCATCATCTCAGAGCCCTTTTTGACTCCATCTCTGTGACTCATATTTACAGGTCTCGGAACAAAGTGGCTGACAAACTGTCCAAAGAAGCATCGGAGCTAATTTGGGGCACTTGGCATATCACAGAACATTCTAGAGTGCAGATTTACAGATATTTTCATTGGCCTTTCATTGAGGAGGCACCTGCAGTTTTGGCTGTCTAACTATATAGCTTCTTGGGAGCATTTTTGGTTACTTTCTCTCCTGTTTATATCTATATATCAGTTGTACTTTTATATTTTTTTTGCTTATTAGTAATCTCGGCAGTAAGTTATGCACCGAACTTACTTCATGGACATGGGATTCATCCATACTTAGTTGGGACTGTTTCTTGGCCATCACACAGTTTTGTGACAGCTTGTATTAGTCTTTGGACATAATAGTAGTACATACTACCAGATGATGTAACATGTAACCTATCTTAATTGAAAAGTTACGAAATTTTTTCTCTGTGAAAAATAACTTAAAGGCAAAACAAAATAGAATAATGAATCCTCATGATCATTAGATCTTGAGGCTTCATAGCCATCAACCTAATGCTTCAAGAATAGGCGTTTTGTTGATTCATAGGAACCGACGCGATTCTATTTACTTTTCTTGACTTCTATTGTTTGGTTGTTTTGGTCAGCAGTTGGTTTGTTTCGATTCACTATCAATAAAGACATCAAAATAAAGTTTTCATGCTATTAAGCACACCTTTTATTAATAATTTGTTTTACCCTACTTTTACATTATTCTCCTTTGATTTATTTCTAAAATGAAGGAAAACATATAAAAGTTAATGATAAATCACACTAAAGATAGGGGTAAAATGTACCTTTTCCTCGGCCCAACATACTCCCCTGCTTACCTTTTTTCATGTCCTCGTGAAAACAGATAATTGAGGTGTAGTTGAGTTAAGGAATATGCATGATATACTTCTTCCTTTTAAAGTCTAAAACCATGCTTTTGTTTCACTTTTGAAAATGTTGAGTTTGTATGTCCCTCTGGTAATTCATAATCATGGTGGTAGTCTTCAAGAGGGTACCATATGATGGGGCATCTATATCTTCATCATATCCATGTAGGACCCATGTTCAAAATTATATTACTATACATATGAAAATGACAAGCAACACTTTAAAATTCCTATACCCAAATGGCTCTTTGTTCTTAACGTTATTGGTAGAGGCTTGCCATCTCTGTTTGGCTGCTAATAAAGCTTCTTCCTAAATATCCTTGAAGTACGCTCTTCCATTTTGCACAATATCTTTGTGAATTGGCCCCAACTTAGCTATCACTCCTTCCCATTGCATAAACTTCTTATGTTGAGTAAAAAAATGTAGGGGGTTTGTAGGCTCCCCTCTGACCCATAGATCTAACCCATGTTCTATTTTTCTAAAAGATATTGTAGGCTTTAGCCCATTTATTCTGATTTTTGGAAAAAGACAAAAAATCTTGGAATTGAATGTCCCCGATGAAGGGACTGGATTTACTATCTCTTTCCTCTTCTAAAAATAAATTGTGCAAATACAATTCGCACAGAAGGTGTTGGACATGTTTATCCTGATCATTACAACATTGGAAAAATTCTTCAATGGTTGTAAATGTAGTAGGCTTCCCTATTCTGACAGCTTTGATCTTCAACAACAAATACCTTTCCACTAAAAATAAGGCATAATTGATGGTCGATGCTCTGCAAGTCAATACATATAAATAAAGAGAACAAACAACACTTGTTTGCTTCTTAGCCTGTTCCAGTTCATCTTGTGCCCTTTTCACTTTTACTCTTTCTTCCCTAAGTTGGGCAAAGGTTTCGCCTTCAGTTGCAGAAAGGTCTTTAAATCCTTTTAGTAATGCCTGATGTTCTTACAAAGGCACTACTTCCTTATTATATTGGGCCAATTCATGTTGAACTTGAGTTAATTCATTGCGAAGCTTTTGATTGGCAGCTCTTTCTACCAAAGGAGTGTAAGAAGATGTTTCCTTTGTTTAAGTTTCTTTGTCTTCTCTAGGTATCAAATCAATATGCACAGAGACTTCAGTAGTATCTACCGTTTGAGTGACAAAATCTATTTGGGTTCCCATGGTATCTAATTCCTTCTTAGGCTTCCAGGCCCTATCTTCTTCTTTCAACCATTCCCTTAACTGTTTTACTGTTTTCCTCAATTTTCTGCACTTCCTGCTCATTTTTCTCAACTTAACCCAACTGATTTTTCTTTCGAAGGCATTTTGGCAGGAGAAGGAATAGCGGCGGCTTCAGGTTTAGGAAGGGTTGTGCTAGTATTAGGGTTATCATTAAATGAAATAATGTTTTCTTCAGGTGTCCAAGAGGTTATTCCAACATTGTTGTCTTGACTGGGTGGAGAAATATTTTCTTCAGGTGTTAGAGGAGTTGTCTCAATACTTGTGTCCTGTTCTAATAGAACATTATCCCCTTACTGGTTTCCAAACATAGATGCTCTCGCTATCTGATCTTCCCTATTCACCCATTCATTATCAAAGGGAGATAAAATCCTCAAATCCTACAATTCATCATTGGAAGGTAGGATTTCAGTATGGCCAGAGCTACCAGCAGAGGCAGGCTAGTTCGAATGGTCCCTCTGTTCCTCGAATTGTTTAGATGGGTTCCTAATTTCGCAACATGCTCTCATTTTTTCTAATACTTGAGCCATTTCCTCCTCATAGTATTGTAAAGATACATTTTGAGGGTTCATAGGTGGTGTATAGGATGGCCCTGTCTCATCTGGCAATGCTGAGGTATTTTTTTGTAGTTGTAATCTTTCATACCGTCTCCGTTTTACTGGTTCTGAGGTCGAAACATGGGTTATCTTCCCTCTAGCTTTCCTAGGCATGATTTTTCTTGGAAGTTCAATTTTTGCTCTGTCGGGGTTTTCTTCAGGGGCAAGTAGGGCAAGATTGACAAAGCTATCCCATGTTAACTGATGTTTGTTTAATTCATGAATAATAATCAATTTTATCAGGCCATGGTGGCTGACAACTGCTTGAGGTTTTTTAGCTTTCCTAATCCGAACAACAGTGTCATGCAATATAGAATTCAAGAAAAAAGGAAAATTAACTTAAATATTTTGTTTGAGAATAGCTAACAGTTTGAGTTGACAAGACTTTATTGCATCCTAGAGTCCGTCACATGTGATATAATTTTGGATGAATACAGTCAGTTCTTTATAAGGCTGCTTCAAGGACGCGGGGTCAATACCTTTTCCTTTTTGTACCAGTTGGTCATCTGGATCCTGATACACTGAAACGGATTCTTGTATGAGGACATGTTTATCAGTCCATTTTTACCCTTCTATTGGAAGTCCAGAGACCTCAGCAATTACTTCTTCGGAGACTGGTATAATTCTGCCTTTAACTATGGTGTGCCCTTCCCACAGGTTCTACAGGAATTCAATTGTTGTCGCTATATTAAACCCTTGTAGTTTGTTTAGATATGGAATCCAACCAGCTTGCTGGAGAATGGTGCAAGCTACTTCTGAGACTTGAAATATTGTTGGTTCATTGCGAAGAGAATTTCCACCCATGGCTACTATGTTTTCGGAACTAGTTTCTTCACCCTTCTACATGCGCTTCTTTCGGCTTTGTTAGTTAAAAACAATATAAAGACTGCATGCAGATTTTATAAAATATATTATTATAAATGTGACTACATGAAGTTAATGCAATGATTATATTTTCAAATCATTATATCCGAACAGAGTCGCATGGTTAATTAGCATGCCTGTTTATTATGGATATTTGTACCCCCTCCAATGAGAGAAGGTGTCCACAACCTTCAAGCACAAGAAAAGAGGAAAGGTGGTAGTAATCATGAATTCACACGAACTAGAAGTCATAAGTTGGCAATCATCACAAACGTACATCAAGTGGAAATGACCAAAAACGGATAAAAGCAGAGTAGCAAAGATTTCCTATTTTGACGGCATAGTATGAGGGAAGCATGATAGGTGATAGATTATGATTGATGTTTTTATCACTTAATTCGGCATGATTACTTAATTCATATAAAATCATAGTTAATTGTGCGTATAGATTTTGATAACGATGACACTTAGTCAAACAATGCACTCGTCTTCAGGAATGGATCAATAGGAAATAGGGGCATATAAAAATAATTGGTTGCTATCATAAAAATACTCCAATACCACAAGTAGAGCCACTGCTGCCAGCAGGCATCCATAGCCTTGATAGGGTTGTTGTTTTAACCCAGAAATGAGCCAGAATCCTCTATTTAAGAGTAGACATTTTGCTTGTTTTGTGGAGAGACCACTATGTTGGCGTGGTGGCCAGATAGTCACAATGCCATTCACGGGGATTTAACAGAGTGATCAAGCCAGCTCGTGATGATACCTCCTGTCCTTCAAGCATTTTAGTTGTGGAGAAGGTCACTACCCTAGTGTGGTGGCCATGTGGGAATTTCACTTGTTAGGTCCTCATGATCATGGTAGGCTAGCTCGTAATGAGACCCCTTATTCTCTCTTCTTTAAAATTTGCACAAAGATATCTTTTATTTTTATTATAAATGGAGGGATGCTCATTAACTCCTTAAGGGTTTGGGATGGTGTAAGAAGTAAAAATAATGCCAACACAAATGATGCTCTTATTCCTATATCCTCATGCCGAAGAGAATTACCACTTGAGAGTGTAAAAAGATACACCAGCATAAGACTATGGTAATGAATTGTGTGATAATATGTCTGAACATGATATTTCCAACCATTCATTATATATATAAACCATGTCAGCTTCCGAAGTAGAGATGTCCATCAAAGTTTCAAAAAAAACATAATATTAGTAATATCACTGCTTTTCTCTTCTTTAGGTGCAAATTCCTTTTCTATAAAATGGGTTTTATGGGAATAATGTGTAAAGGAAGAGTGGATATTAAAAGGAAATCATCAAAAGACAAAAGACAAAAATTTGCTACTTTGATCAATTTTTTTTTTTTTTTGAAAAAGAAAAAAAAAACATGCTAAAAAAACACAACCGTTCAATTGGATTGAACGACGGCTTGTTCAATCAATTGAACAACAACTGTTCAATGGATTGAAAAAAAAAAGATAAAAAAACCACGCTAAAAAACAGCTATTCAATTGGATTGAACAACAAATATTAAAAAAAAAACACGCTAAAAACAACAACAGTCGTTCAATTGGATTGAACAACCGTTGTTCAATCAATTGAAAAAACAACTGTTCAATAGATTGAACAGAAATTGTTCAATGGATTGAACAGAAAAAATAAAAATACACTAAAAACACAGTCATTCAATTGGATTGAATGACAGTTGTTCAATCAATTGAACACTATGGATCGAACAACAAAAACAAAAACATGCTAAAAGAAAAGTTGTTCAATTGGATTGAACGGCAGTTGTTCAATCCATTGAACAGTTGTCAAACATACAAAAGAAAAAGAACGTGGTTGTGAACAACAACAAAAATAAAAAATAAAGAAAATGGAATTATTGTATACAATGATGGAAAGAACTATAAATTACCATTAAATGCAGGAAGCATATATACACTATTTACAAGAGGAAGTAACATTTTTTTATGAACTTAAAACTATCGAGCCATTATTCCTTGTAGCTAAAATTTGGATAGTGGGATCGTCATGCACCTGCTGGCAGAAAGAATATTTTGTGAGTGTTTTATGATAGAGGCGCACCCATTGTCCATTGACTCGAAAGGCAGAGCCAGATCCATCTATGGTGGTCAAGGCAATGGTACCGTTGTTGTGCGCTTCTTGAATTTTGTATGGCCCAAGCCACCTTGTTTGCAACTTACCCGAGAATTCTTGGAATCTAGAGTCGTAGAGGAGTGCCCAATCTCCTTTCTGGAATGTATTCTTTTTTATGAGATTTTCATGCCACTTAGCCCGTTGTTGCTTAATAATTGCAGTGTGATGTAGAGCAAGTAGTCGTGCTTCATCTAATTCATTTATTTGTTGGAGTCTTCTAACTTGGGCCTCTGTCAAATCCAGCCCCACCTCTTGGGTTGTTGTAAGAGTCTTTATCTCAAATTCAATGGGGAAAATTGGTTCTTTTCCAAATACCAGGTGGTATGGAGAATATCTGGTGTTGTTTCACCAAGTTGTGCGCTAAGCCCACAAGGCCTCTAGCAGTCTAGTAGCCCAATCCCAGCGATGTGTTGAGACTATTTTAGTGAGAATTTCCTCAATGACTTTATTGGTGCTTTCGACTTGCCCGTTCACCTGCGGGTGGTAGGGAGAAGTGACTCTATGAGTGACATGGTGGTTCCGTAGAGTGGCCATAATTTTATGTCCTACAAATTGTGCCCCTCCATCAGTTATCACTTCCCTAGGTAAGCCATACCGCACAAACAGCTCAAAAAGAAAATTAATCATAGATTTTTATGTAGCTCTTAGAAAAGCCATTGTTTCTACCCACTTCGTCATGTAGTCTGTGGCAACCAGTATGTAGGCCTTCTGATTCGATGGTGGGTTGAATGGCCCAAAAAAGTCCAGCGCCCATCGTTCGAAAGGTTCTACTACCAATTGTGGCTGCAATGGCATTTCATCGGATTGGCAAGGGTGGCCCATTCTTTGGAAACTATCGCAGGCTTGTACATATTTCTTTGCATCTTTAAAAATTGTGGGCCAATAGTAGCCCATTTGTAATACTTTATTCCCTGTCCTGCGATCTTCAAAATTTCCGCCACATGGTTCATCATGGCAGGCCTTCAAGATGTCATGAATCTCGTCTTCTCGAATGCATCTACGTATATGCATATCAGCTCATGTATGGAAACTTTATCCACCAATCTAGGAGAATATAGCACTGCGTTGAACAATCAACTTCCATTCTTTCGTTGTCAAGTGTCTAGGAAGCTTTCCTACTGCCAGATAATTTGCTACATCTGCGTACCATGGCGCTTTTACTGCCACAACAAACAAATGCTTATCAGGGAACTGATGATCTACCTCTAGTGTGTCATTTGTCTTTAGAACTCTAGACAGGAAATTTGGAACTACGTTCTCCTTCCCTAGGTGGTCCTTAATAGTTATATTGAACTCCTGTAAAAGCAACAACTAACGAGTCACTGTTCCATTTTTAATAGGTTTGTTAGCTAAATATCTAATGGCAGAATGATCAGTATACAGGAATACTAGATAGCCAATTATGTAATGTCTAAATTTATTTCTAGCGTAAATGACAGCCAAGAATTCATTTTTGGTCACTATATAATTTAGTTCAGCAGGACTGAGATTCTTGGTGATATAGTAAATAATGTAGGGCTTCTTTTCCTCCTCTTGACTGAGAACTTCTCCTATCATTGTATCTAATGCATCCGAAGAAATATGAAAGGGTAGCTCCAAATCAAATAGATAAGAGCATAGGCAAAAAGAAACTTTTGATAAACTAAATTGCTTGACCCAAGTTGTATATTCCCTACCCATTGGTGTCATAGATATACCTTCTCAAGGGGTCCAAGAAAATATACCCCTTGGAAAAAAACAGATTGATGACATTGTTGTGCAAACAGAGGACCAAAAACCAGAGATGAAAGTGACAAAAAGCATAGTTGTGTAAATAGAGAAACAAGAATCACATATGAAACTAACAAAATAAATAGTTGTACAAACAAAGGAACATGAACGGGAGATGAAACTAATAGAGGATCAAGAACCATAAATCAAACTGACCAAAACACATTGTTGTGCAAATAGAGGGTGAGGAACCAAAGGATAAATTAGTCATGTGTATACCCTCTTTTAAGGGAAAAATAATACCTTTACATTTGCATGAAAAATGAATTTGTGACCTTTGCAAGACATGAGAAAAATATATAAACAAATTTGAACATAAAAACACAGTGGCTGGGATGGAAAGGAAAGTGAACAAGATGGAGAATGATAAGAAGCAACTCGGATGGATAATGGATGGTGTGATTAGTTACAGGGCTCCTTCAACCAATTACAACTTGTACTTTATAGAAATATTGTTGAAGTTTAAAAATAATGCTATCATCAACAATAAGCCTTTCCAGGTTTAATACAGACAGGGTTTCATAGAAGCATATAGGGCCTGCATGAATCTAGAAAAAAACTTGCTCTTTGAACTGTAACAATCATAATTTTCCAGTATCTCTTGACAAAACATGGAATCCCAACCCTGATGTAGGGGATGTCCAATTGAGATCATTTTTATCATATTTGAGAAATCAAGTCAGTTGGGTGGAAGCTCTTAAAAAATTTAAACGCAATTATGAGAGAATTTTGTGGGTTAGAGGAGAATATGAAAAACTTGGGTAGTTAAGACAAGAAAAACAACAGTTAGCCAATTTTTCATAGGTAGCAGAGTATATCGCCAGGAAGAGGCAACAGACCATTGCATATTGTGTAGCCTAGATTCAAATATTGGATATTGTCGCACAAGAAGGATGTAAGAAATGTGGGATTCCTCAAGAAAACAAACCTGAAATAAAGATCCATTTAACCACCTAAACTTAAATATAGCCTTAACAAGGGTTGCTCATTATATTATTTACATGGAACAGTGTGGGAATAACTAGATCAGTCCTAGATTTCCCTATCCAATGGTTTGGCTGCCAACAAGGATACATAAAAAGTCCTATACCCTAAAACAAATGAATGCTGAAATGAAATTATGGAAAGAGGAGGGTATCTTTGTCGTGGTGAAGCAAGAAATATTGATTATTGTATCAACAATATTCATTAAAACCCCCCTTCATTCTCAGATTCAAATCGACCCTTGTGTTCTTGGTGATATTAACTCCCTCATTGGTGTTGGAATTCTCCCACTCATTGTTGCTGACACACCGGCTCATTGTTGCTGGCCCTCAATGCTTTAAGCCCTTTTCAATGAGGTATAGCACACCCTCCAATTCCTCTCCATTTAAGAAAAACAATATTTTCAAGAAGATAAACAACCTATGTTGACCTTGTTAACTCACCCTCCTATAGGATAGGTTGGCCTTGTTTAACGAGCAACAAGGCCTATAAATAGGCAAATATCTCCCTGATTCGACCAAAACAACTCAGTAAAAAAGAGATGAGGAATTTGAGTTGATTATCTGTCTTGAATTCAGACTTGTGCTCGTTGAAGATTCAGCTTATTTCTGCCCCAGAATTCAACCTAGTTCAACCTCAATTTGGCCCAGCAACTCGGCTTATTCACCGTTAGAATTTTAGCCCTTGCTACTCAACTTATTTGTACCTATGATTGTGGCCCTTATAACTTAGCCTAATTAGATATGTAATTGTGACCCTTGCAATTCAGCCTATCATTCAACCAAAACAACTCAGTCAACAAGACAAGGAAAAAGACAATTCACATCTCATGAACCTAGAAGCATATTGTAGGAGCATCTCTTAAAGACATTATGTTATTAACTAAGGTCTCTAGGAGGGCTTCATGGTCAATTTTTGGAATATTCTTGGAGTTATTTGTGTCTTGAATTCAACCCTTTTCTCATTGAAAATTCAGTTTATTTCTACCCTAGAATTCAACGTATTTCAACCTTAATTCAGCCATGCAACTCAACCTATTCAGAACTGTAATTTCAACTCATGCAACTTGACCTATTTAGACCTGTAATTTCGACCCTTGCAACTCAGCATGTTCAACCCTATATCTCAAATTATTACTACTTCAATAAGGCGTGAATGCGTACTTTTTTTGGGGCTTTGTTTGGGTATATTTTTGGTAGTTGATTTGATATTTCCTCAAGTCACCTAAAGAGAATAGCTAGAGTTGATTTTGAGACCATCTTTGGGTTATCCTTGAATTTTTTCTTAAAGTTTTTGAAGCCACTTTGGAGTATCCCCTTGAAGCTACTTTGGAGGAGCACTTGGAGACGTTCTTGAAGCCATTGTGGAGAAACCATTGGAGACACCTTGAAACAGTACTTTGGGGCTATCTTGGTAGAGTTTTGGATAATTGTTTGAGTTATATTTGTAGTGTTTGGTGGCTAGAATTACTAAAGAGGATGATTGTCTTTCTTAAACCAAGTTGGAGCCTTTGGTTTATGAATGGATTGGATTCCTAATTTGAAGTTGTAAAAAGGATTGGTATCCTTGGTGTCCTTGCTAATCTAAGTTATTTTTTTAAAAGCTAATACTTATTAAACATAAAAATTTGACTTTAAATTTATTTAAATTACATCAAATACATAACCAACAACACATAACATAACACATTTAATACATAACCATATTACAACACAACATAAGCAAAATATAAATTTAAAATCTTATTTATATAAATTTTGAATTTTTCCATTTTTTATTTTTATTAACATTTTAAATATAATTTGTGGTTGGTATATAAGGTACTATATGAATGTGAAAAAATTGTGAATGTAACCAATACAAATTTTAAATATCATATATAAAGTTGATTTTTTTTTATTTTTTTTTAATCACAAATCTAAAATAAAATTAATCGTATTTCATTTAATTAAACAAGTTGAGTAATTGATATTTAATATAACACTTAAATAAATCATTAAATCAAAGAGCATTTTTTAATTTTATAACAAAGAGCACTTTGTCATAAAAATATTATTTTCAAATACAAAATTATAAAAATTAAGTTAAAATTTTATAAAAATAAAAATAAAAAACAATAAACAATAAAAGACTTCTCCCATGCTTTGGCCATGCTATCATGACTATGATGACTATGTATTATAATAGATTTTTACAATTTTATAAGTTCATTTTTATTAACTCACCCATGGTTGGTGTAGATGGATATCACCTTAAAGAGGTTAAGAATTCAACTTTGAAATATAAAGAGTAGTTGGTATAATAGGATAAGAATCAAACTTTCAAATATAAAGAGTGGTTGATATAATGAGATATAGTGAAAAAGAAAAATGAACATGCTAAAATCAAACCTTAAGATGTAAAGTTAAAAACCATATACATTTATTTACCTTACTATTTTAAGTAATCTTTACAAATAAATAAACTAAAGTAAATCTATTAATATATACAAATAAATCAAATTAATATATATATATACTATAATAATAATAATAATATATATTTTATTAAATATATAATAAAAAACAAAATTATTATTTATCCATTGTCCAAATATTATAAAAGCCAATATTTATTAAACTTCAAATTTTAAAAGGTTTCAATTAATTTAATATACACCAACTTATGGACAATATTATATGTATACAATCAAATATCACATCACCTAACACATTTCAATACATCACAATATCACATAATACATTACAACACAACTTAAATAAATGTATAAATTACAATCCTCTTTGTATAATTTTTTTTATTTTCTAATTAATAATTTTTACTAATATTTTAAACATTATGTGTGGTTGGCACATAGGGTATTATGTGAAAACCATATGAATTGTGAAGATTAAAATAAATAAAGTTAAAATTTTAAAACTAAAATAAAGAGTAAAAAAAATTACTCAAAATAAGAGACTCCTTTAGCCATGCTATATTTAAAAGTTATAAAAAAGAACCCCTTTTTAAAAAGAAAAATAATATAGTCTTTGAGAATTACAAGCTTATTTTTAATACTTCACTTATTGCTATAAGAAGGATATCATGCAAAGGGGAATTGTGTAAGTACAATTTTAAAATGTAAAGTTGAAATCTATATACATATCTTTGTATAATAAAAATACGAATTTACATATCCATAACATATAACATAACAATGTTCTACAAATATTTTTAAAATATTAAATCTCAATAACTTTAAAATAATTTAAAATACATCGTATTACACACAAAGTTATGTGTATAATTATATCTACACAAATAACACATAACACAACATATAGAGCTTCGGGGGGGAACAATCAGAGGCTCAAATCAAATTTGGAGGGGCAGCAGAAGCAATATCCTCGTCCGTCATCTTCATTGTGAGCGCCCACAATAGTTCAGCAAGCAACCGAACCGAAGGCTCCACCCCTGCAAGAGGACCTCAGCCCCATCACGGGTACTGTTTCCTCTCCACCCTTACCTTTTCATTTTAATGTCCAGCTTTCTTCTACTTCATCTGTCATTTCTCATGTTACTAGTCCACTTATTTTGAAAAACAAGATGGTCCCTCTTTGTTGTCCAAGATGGTCAAGATAGTCCCTCTTTGTTGTCCAAGATGGCCCTCGATCTATCCTTTCTGGACCTTTCACACTCTGGATGTGCGGGGTCTCTCAGGGGGAAGCGCCATTGGTTTCAATAATCATACTATTCAAATTCATAATGTGTGGGGCTCTAATGGAATCCTAGGGGCTGACATCATCGCCTCTAAGATTGGCACCCCCCTCAGAATTCTTAACATATATGGGCCTTGCCACAATAGACCTGCCTTCTGGGATAAGCTGTTGCAGTCTTCCTTTTTGCAGTCGAAGCATATCATTGTGGGAGGTGATCTTAAATTTTTCTTTAGGTCATGGGGAATCCTAGGGACCCCATGCTACGCCGGATCCTCTGATCAGTTACTTTGAGAAATATTTGGACAAAGCCAACTTGATAGACTTAGTGATGGCGAATAAAATGCCCACATGGCGTAATCGAAGAATTGGGGAAGCAACTCTTGCTAGGCATCTAGATTGTTTTTTGTTAGATGGACAGAGCTCGTGAGTGGGGGGCTCTAGTGGTTTGTTGGATCACTCTCCAAATTTTCTTGAGATACTTGGTGAGAACAAGAAACCCCACTCCCCCTTCAAGTTTAACTCCTCTTGGCTCGATGAACCTGAATTTCGACAGATTGTCAAGGCGCATTGGGATCATTGCCACATGCTCCCCAATACCCTGCCTACCACTGTTATTGCCAATAATTTTTCTTGTAAAGGAGAAAAGGACTAGAGATGAGGAAGAGTTGAGAAGGATCGAGAAGGAGATCGCACTCATGCTTGATGAATATGGAAGGGGTCACTCCTCGACGGAACACAAAGCTTCTCTCACCCTTCTGGAAACCAAGAAAATTCAGCTTCTTAGAATCAAGGAGGAAGCTTGGTGACTCAAGAGCAGAGCCATCTCGCTCTAGGGAGTGGATAATAATACCAAAATTTTCCAGTAATGTTCCAAATGTAGAAAAATTATTAACACCATATGGTAACTTAATGATCAGCATGGCATGGTGGCCAAGACTCATCAACAACTTTCAGATATAGGCATTCAACATTTCTACCATCTTTATAGAGACCTTGGGGTTGCTAACATCGGTGAGGTGGTTAGTATAGCAAGGCAGTTGCCCCAATTTGTGGAAGAGGATGATTCGGACTCAGTCAATGCCCCTGTTACCCTTGCCGAGATTGAAGTTGTCATAAAGTGGTTCAAAAAGGATAAGAGTCATGGACTGCATGGCTGGCCTATCAAATTATACCTATCATTCTTTGATCTCATAGGTGTGGATCTGATGTTGGTCATTGAAGAGTGCAGAACCTCAAGCAGAATGTATGATAGCTTCAACTCTACCTTCATTTCCCTTGTCCCCAAGGTGGACAAACCTCTTTCCTTCAATGACTATCAGCCTTTCTCCCTATGTAACTGCCTTTACAAAATCATTGCTAACCGAATCAAGCCTATCTTATCTCGGCATATATCCAAGAAGTAATTCGCCTTCCTTCATAACAGACAAATCCATGAGGCCATCGGCACCGCTCAAGAAGCCCTTAACTCTATCAAACTCTATAACCTTAAATGCTCTATCCTCAAGATTTATTTGGACAAAGATTTTGACCCTGCCTATTGGACCTATCTCCAATTGATTCTCACTCACATTGGATTCCCCCACTCTTTCATTCAATGGATTATGTGTTGCATCACTAACGTCTCTTTTAGTTTACTCATCAATGGGGATGCTACACCTTTCTTACATGCAGGGTGGGGGCTTCGTCAAGGATGCCCTTTATCCCCTCTCCTCTTACTACTTATAATGGAGGGCCTCACTACTCTCATTTCCTCTGCTATAAATGAAGGTTAGCTTCTGGGTGTCAAACTCATTGACACTATATTCCTGACACACTTGCTTTTTATTGATGATGTGCTCATATTTCTAGACGGCTCCTTGCGAGATTCCATTTGTTCAACAACATATGTCCACCTTCTTTACAGCTACTGGAATGCTTCCCAATCATATAGAAAATCCATCATTATGTTTTCAAATTGCTCCATCCAAGAGCGGCAGCATGCACTTCAACTACTTCAATTTGAACATAGGAACATTGAAGAGGGCCTAAAATACTTGGGATTCAAACTCAAGCCAAATTATTATAGAATTACTAATTGGAATTGGCTCATAGCTAAAATTGAGCGGAGAATCTGTTGGTGTCTCGTGTTTTGATAGTTTGGCAAATCAAAAGACAAGGAAACATCAAAACCAATCTTTAGAGTTACAGGATATGGTCCTCCTGTTCTCAGAGAGGGATATCTCAAATGTTTGTTTGCAAAGGTTTATCTTGTGTGCTTGGAGTATTGGTTTTAGACTAGTTATTAAGTGCAGGTGTTTGTTTGTTTGTTTGGTTGAATTGATACAGCAGAATATGAGAGATCTAAGAAAGATATGTAGCGAGGAGAAACATCTGATTCATTGGGAAATGGAGTCAAGAAGAGGTCATGACACACTCATCAATGGATATGGGATATCAGAGGGCAAATCTAACTTGGCCGCAGGATCCTTTGGTTTTGGAATGAGATGGACATCAATGATTTGGAAAGAGAAGTTTAATTCTCAACAAAGGGAAATTGAAAACACTACTTGAACAATAAAGAGCTTTTTGATAAACAGGGCTAACCATGAATTCTACAAATCACACCTCAAGTAAATAATGACTTCAAAACAACTTTTAAAATGAAATCTAAGATTCAGGGAACACCCTATTTCCTCAAAGATTTCATTTCAAATGACTTAGAAAACATAAAAGATTCACTGATAATTGCAGTCATAGAAGAGGGAACACCTAAATACATCTATGATCACAACTATAAAGACATTTAAGCCAACTGTTCAAGCAAGGACAAGGGGCAAGATCAGAACAGACCTCCTTGGCTCACTGTAAACAAAGGAATTTCAAAGGGAGACTTCAATAGCAGCCCTTAAGTGGCAGCAGCAAGCAGGGAGAACCATAAATCATGTTGAAACCAACTATTCGAACTATTAAGGAAATAAACAAGCATGAAGACTAAAGAGAGAGATTAAAGACTCTAAAATACTTCAGCAGAAGAAAACATAAAACAGTGAAGGATGAACAGGTCTAAGGTGCTTCCATGAGTCATTTCTTAGCCTAAAACTTTCATCCTACTGTAGTAAGAAATTATGGAACAAAATGAAAACAGGAGAAAACATTAAACAATTCAGAATACTTCACCAACAGCCAAGCTCATGGATCTAATGATAGAGCCTTCTCAAGAACAAGCATGCAACAACATCATCAGGGCTTCCAAGACTCCAATTTCTTCTTCAACTTCAACAGGTTATGTATTATTTCAGAGAGTTTCAGTATTACAACTAGTGATCAACCAACCAACCAACCAACAACTTCTCATCTTCTACAGCAGTGTTTATAGAAGAATGAGAGGGTGGGAGAGGATGAAAGATCTCCCAGGATAATTAATACAGTCTTTAAGGCTTCTCGGCCTTTGAGGGGCTCAATGGAGAAGCGTACAGATATTCTCACTGTATTAATGGATTTACATTTAATATTTAAGCTCGGTGGGAGATTTTGTTGACTTTTAAGGTTCTGTTTCAGGATGTAATAACTCTGCTGATATTTTTTGCATTAAGTTCCCTTAACAGAATTAAAACTTTGGTTGCGCTGAGGCAAATATCTTTGTTTGATCAATAACTTCAGCCTCTGTTTGAATGCTTTGAGGCACAGGTGGCTTTGTGGTAGCTGAGAGGATTTAATTTGCCTCAGATGCGGCGGTGGAGGCCTTTCTGTTTGATAAACACTTTATGATTTTCTTTAAATTGTGTTTTAATTTGAAGGATTAGGATTTTGATAATCAATCTTAGCCGTAATTCCCCAAATTTGTCTTTAATCTTCTGTTCTGTTGTGTTCTGTCTTCAATACTAATACTCTTTTAATTGTGATTTAATAACACTGTGTCTTGTTGATGTGCAGGCCGCGCAGGGCTCGTATGGCATCAATGCCTCATGAAGAATTGACGAGACGTGGAAATTGAACCCATGGATGGTTTCCCTTTAATGAGTCGAAGGCGTGAGAATTGTCACTCTCAGCCTTCGGCTTTTTCTTCAATATAATGGAAAACATTTAATCGCTACAAAATACACAAATGTTATAAAATCTTGTGTAGTTGGTAAACTACTTCAGAGGTTGTTGGGAAAAAGCGTGGCCATTGGATGGCAACATCCAACGATGGAGATCTACTAATATAAGGTTAAAAGAAGAGCGGAGGAAGAATAAGTCGGAACCGTCGATCACGCAATGATCAACAGTGTTGAATACGTGCTTAAAATCCTCTTGGTGGAAAGCAGAGGGCGATGAAACCATGAGGAAAGATATGGGATCTTCCGATCTGGACACGTGGACGGTCCAGATCTAATCGAAAGATCGCAATTGGCAAGGAAAAAAAAATGTTAAAAACGCACCCGATGAAAAGATCCGATGCGATTAAATGTAGACCATCGATCTGCAGATCAGATCGACGGTGGGAGATGCATCGGGAGATCGCAATCGGCGGTTTTGAATAGAACCTTTTAATCGTGCCAACAAAAAAGAAAAAAACTCTAATGCGATGATTTGTGGAGGATGGATCGGGGAATCACAATCGGCGGGCACTAGGCGCGGGCTTAAACCTTTGTATTTTTCCGATGCGATGGAAGAAGGCCGATGCGATGGTGCAATCGGGTCATCGCAATCGGAGGTTTCAAAGAGGCGCAATCGGAAGGAACCTTGAAGAAGTTTCTGATGCGATGGGCGGGGAAAACGCACTGACCGTTGATGTGTTTTTAAAGGATCAACGGTGGAAAATGGTTTAAAGCGATGAATGGGCGGAACCCTTTGTAACATAGAAAAAATGGATTTTTCGTGAAATACAAGGAAAAAGCATCGTGAAGGGCTTATATAAGAGGGCCAATCGCAATCGGAGGTCGGGGTTCGATCTTTCAATCAACCCAGTGGGTTTTGTGATGCGATTAGCGCCTAAATGATTTGGTGCCTGGTTCCAGGGCCAGGGCTCATGGAGGGGAAGTGGTTTAAGGTTAAGCCCAAAAGGGCTTAAGCCTTTATACAAAAATATGTGTATTTTTATTATTTTTCTGGTTTTCAAAGGGTTTTGAGGGTTTTGATAAAACAAAGAAAGAGTCTTAAAGCTTATCAAGGGGTTTTGATGGAGGGGAAAGGGGAAAAATATGAAAATGAAGGATTTTTATGGGGATAAAGGGGTAAAAATGAGGTTAGTTTTGAAGTGGAAGTAGGGGGAAAATGGCCTTTGGAGAAGTATTTCCTCAATGAAATCAGCAGAATTTCAGAGTTTTTAAGATGGAAACAGCAGTGAAGATTTGGACAGAGGCATGAGGCCTTCAAAAGTCTTCAAGAGATAACATTTTTTAGCAACAAAACTTGTTTCTTGAAGGCTCCAAAAAATGATTTAGCCAGCATTTGATATAACAAATTTTATAATTAGCTAACAGAATCAACATTTGGTAGCAAAAATGGCTCTCGAGAGCGGGTCGACCGGTCTTTGATCAAATCTGTTGTGGAGGCGATACCAGTTTGGATGGCGCTGGCCTGGATTCCTAAAGGTGTCACCAACAGCATATAGCAAATTTGCAGGTGTTTTATCTGGTGGGGCAAGGAGGAAGGTCACACCTTTGCTTGGGTGAGATGGGAGAAAATCTCCAAGTCGAAACATTGGGGGGCTTGGGGCCTCAAGGATCTTAATCTCTTCGCAAATGCACTAACTGCCAAAATGGGTTGGTGTCTCTTGACCTCCAACAATCTGTGGTAGGAAGTCACCAACTCTAAATACATTGCTCCAGTCCCTACACTTGATTATATTAGAAGCCCTCATCATCCTCGAACATGTTCATCTGTTGTTTGGCACACTATAATGAAATCCATAGCCCTCATCAAACAGGGTCTTACCTGGCATATTGGTGTGGGTACACAGGTCTGAATTGGTTTGGATCTTGGTGAGGTTGCGGCGAGGGTCTTACCTGGCGTATTGGTGCGGGCACATAGGTTTGAATTCATTTAGATCCTTGGTCAGGTTGCGGCAAGGGTCTTGCCTCATGTATTAGTGCCGGCACACAGGTCCGAATTGGTTTGGATCCTTGGTCAGGTTGCAGCAGGAAACATCTGCTTCATCAGGACATTAGACTCTTCTTATGCGAGATTAGGTTCTCTCAGCTCAGTCAGGTTGCAAACACGGATAACTCTAATTGGATCACACAGGCGTGGAAAACACCAGCTGACCTGAATATCCCTAAGCGCTAGTGAGGGGTTTGGAATAGATACATTAGAGCTCTCAAGACTTCTCATATCAGGATCTCTGAAGATATCTATCACCTCTTCCTCAATTTCCCTTTGTCTCACAATACATGGATGTTAATTATTAAGGAACTTGGCATAAATTGTCCATGGCAAGGGGACACTATCAACATGACTTGGAAAAACTGGTGACACTCTTGTACCTCGACTAAGGCCCGCAACCTGCCCCTCTTGATCTCGTGGGGCCTTTGGCTGTCTCGGAACCATATCGTATTCCAGAGCACTCTAATATCTCAGACCACCATTCACAATCCCATTTTAGCCCTCTATCACTCCATCCCTGAAGAAGGTTGTGCAAAGGTAGAAAGGGTTATTGTGCATGAAGTCATTGACAAAATCTCCCTTGGACTTATTTTTATGGTGCGGCTGAGATCGATGGTTGTGGAGGAGGGGCCATACTGTACCTTTTTGACAATCACTTCTATCAAATCAAAATGGGTTTGTGCCCGCTAACAAATAACTACTCTGAGCTCAACACTGCTCCTAATATTTGCCTTAGAAAAGAGATGCAATAGGATACATATCTTTGGGGACTCTAAGATCATTATTAACTTGTTCAATAATATTACT
This sequence comes from Pinus albicaulis, assembly GCA_034641835.2. Lineage (NCBI taxonomy): Eukaryota > Viridiplantae > Streptophyta > Pinopsida > Pinales > Pinaceae > Pinus > Pinus albicaulis. Next base: position 194,920,203 of record CM076571.1, on the reverse strand, counting down.
ACATGTCATGTACACACTCTTAGAAATTTTCTAGATGAAGCACTTGCTATTAAAAATCATTTTGATATCATTACTTTCACTCACATTTATAGGCAAATGAATGAAGATGCTCACTGCTTGTCCAAAGAAGTCGTGCACATAATATGTGGACAATGGCATGAAGAGTCTGTGTGATCAAAGGCCTTATTTTTTGTTTTTTCAGCTTTTTGCATATAGACTTCTATATTTTTTTACTATCATACGTCTATTTGGGCATGCACACCGCTTATTTTGTAAATATTTGTTTTTCACTGTTGAACTATTATGTTAACATAACTCTACCATATATTTTTTCATAGCTTAGAGAGCTTGCTTGAAGCAATCCACTGAAAATGCAACATGTAATTTTCCTTACAATTAATGAAAATTACAACTTTTTAAATGCAATTTTATGAGATAATTTTCAGTCATTTGTGCTTGGTTTTTAAAGCATTGTCTAAAAGTAATGTGAATGTGAAAATAAATAAGTATGCTCAATCAAATTTAAAATGTAAAGTTGACATTTTTTTTCCAACATATCAATTAATTTTAAATATTATTTTCTAATATATAACACAATTTTAAATTTTTAAATGTAATTTTGAGTTAATTTTTACAGTGTGTAAAGTTGACATTTTTTTTCAAACATATCAATTAATTTTAAATATTATTTTTTAATATATAACACAATTTTAAATTTTTAAATGTAATTTTAAGTTAATTTTTATAGTGTTTTGTGGTTCGTTTTATAAAGTATCATGTGAAAGTAATGTGAATGTGAAAAGATATAAGTATGCTCAATCAAATTTAAAATGTTATGTTGGATTTGTTTTCAAAAGCATCAATTAATTTTAAATATTATTTTTTATTAAAATAACACAATTTTAAAATTTTAAATGTGATTTTAGATGTGATTTTTTATAAATTAATTTAAAATACACCATATTACACAATGTGTGTATAATTATATATACACAAACAACACATAACATAACACAAATAATAAATAAATAATAATTAAGATTTTAATTGTATAAAATTTAAATATTATTTTTATTAAATAATAAAATTTTAAATGGAATTTGAATACCATAGAGACGGGATGGGGTGAAGGATAATCTCTTTCTTTCTTGTTAAGGGGGAGTGTTGAGATTCAACAAGAAGATCCTAGTGAAAATTATGCACCTACACTACGATGGAGCCTCGGGCTATTTTTAGGTGGAAGTCTATTTATAGATGACGTCTAAGTATAGATGGTGAGCAAATTCTATTTATAGATGATGTTGGATTTTTAGATGTATGTGCAAGTTCTATTTATAGATGCATATCGACTATTATTATCCCTTAATAATAGTTGGACAATAAACATTAATCTATTGTGAATGAGCAAGATATCAATGAATTAATTATTTAATTAATTTACAATCGGTGGTCTCACATGAAAAGATCTAGTGGAGACCCAGTTGAGATGTCGGTGAAGAGGATTTATTAATGTTAGCTACATGCATGTCAAATCCAGTGGAAAACCAGTTGAGATGTAGGTGAAAGTGGCAGTTTGACTATAGTTGTGATATTAGTGGGTGCACTCATGCAACCACACACATTGGATGTGCCCATGCAGATTGCGCATTCAAGGCAAGCAGAATTCCATTTTTCCAGGAATTGTTATCAACAGGAGTTGCGCAGTGGATGAAGGTTGTCAAGAGGTAGTAAATTGGCACATGTATTTGCCAATTTTTGTATGATAGTGTGAAATTATTGATATTGTACTAAGAGCTCTTGGATTAGAGTTTTGTATGAAATTGTTCCATGATATATACATAATATATGATAGTGGGGTTTTAGCTTTATGCTTTCCCGGTAAAAACATATATATTCTGTGTGATTGAACTTTTTTTCTTAATATTGCAATTGGCCATCGTGTTAAAATTCCCCAAGAAAATTTGTAGAAGTGATTTTAAATTCCCCAAGAAAATTTTGTAGAAGTGATTTTGTATTTAACACTTGCATATAATTATTAGATTAGGAGAATCCACACAATACATAATTGTATTAAAATTTCTACAAAAACCATATAATCCATACAAATAAATAAACTAAAGTAAATTTATTAATATATACAAATAAATCAAATTAAATAAAAATAACAAAAAAAAATTAATATCAATTTTATTAAAATATATAATAAAAAAATAAAATTATGATTTACTCATTGTCCAATATTTATTAAACTTCAAATTTTAAAAAGTTTCAATTAATTTAATATACACCAACTTATGGACAATATTATATGTATACAATCAATTATCACATCACCTAACTCATTTCAATACATCACAATATCACATAATACATTACAACAACTTAAATAAATATATAAATTACAATCCTTTTTTAATAAAAATTTTATTTTCCAATTAATAATTTTTACCAAAGGCCTTATTTTTTGCTTTTTTGAGCTTTTTGCATATATACTTATATAGTTTTCAACTATCATATGTCTATTTGGGCAAGCACACTGCTTAGTTTTTCATAGCTTACAGAGCTTGCTTATGTAACATGTAATTTTCCTTACAATTAATGAAGATTACAACTTTTTAAATGTAATTTTATGAGATAATTTTCAGTCATTTTTGCTTGGTTTATAAAGAATCATGTGAAAGTAATGTGAATGTGAAAATAAATAAGTATGATCAATCAAATTGTGAATGTGAAAAGAAATAAGTATGTTCAATCAAATTTAAAATGTGAAGTAAACATTTTTTTTAGAACATAGCAGTTAATTTTAAATATTATTTTTTAATAAATAACATATCATTTTCATCTTGTCCTGAAGATGGATAATCCAAAAGTCTACCAATGTTTCTAAACATCCACCAATGTTTTTCAATACTATGTATTCATGTGAAAGTAATGTGAATGTGAAGTGAGATAAATATGTTCAATCAAATTTAAAATGTTAAGTTGGATTTCTTTTCAAAACCGTCAATTAATTTTAAATATTATTTTTGGAGTTGTCATTAGTGCGACTTTTTGGAGTTTCCTGTGCCAAAATCCTGTGAAAATTTTGATTTATGTTATTTAGACTCTATGGTCAATGTTACCCATGAAATTCCTGTTTCAATGAATTCAAGCCACATTTTAGAGAAAGGAAAATTCCACGAGAAAAACCTTCAAAAAGTAGCTAAAACTACTCGATTATTTTTTATTAAAATAACACAATTTTAAAATTTTAAATGTAATTTAAAATTAATTTAAAATAACCCAATTTAAAATACACTAAATTATGCACAATCAAATAAGCACATAACACAACACATTTCAATACATCACAATAATACATTAGAACCCAACTTATATAAATATATAAATTATTATTTTATTAGTATAAATTTTTTATTTTCCAATTAATAATTTTTATTAAACAACTTTTTAAACATAATTTGTAGTTGGTACATTGGGTATTTTGTGTAAACCATATGAATGGTCAAAATGGTCAAAAATAGGCTAGGATATTTTATATCGATTAATTAATTTGTAAAAAATCATAGGATATTTTGTACTAGGAATTTGGCTATTGTGAACCATAAAATTGTATAAAACCTTTTGGTAAAAATTACATCAAAGAATATTTTGTGAACCAACCAGTGTGGTTCATTATCAAAACAAGATGAGAAATGTGGTTCATTATCAAAACAAGATGAGAAATTTGATGTATGAACCAGTCTAAATAGATGAGGAGAGCCCTAATTAGCAATTGTTGTCTGACTAGAATAAAAAATAATCACAATGGTAATAAAAAAGAATCACAATAGCAAAAAAAAAGGTAGTATGACTAGAATAAAAAATAATCACAATGGTAAAAAAATAGGTCAAAACAAAGTTCAAAATGTAATAGCCCAAAAAACCAGTTAGTTTGACTAGAATAAAAATAATCACAATGGTTAAAAAAAAAAAATAGGCCAAAACAAAGTTCAAAAATGTAAGATGATGTAAAGTGAATTATTATTATTATTATTATTTAAATCACAAATTTAAAATTAAACTATTTTATATCAATTAATTATTTGTAAAAAATAACATATGATCACCACAATGGTTCATCAAAAATATGCTTTAGAAATCATTAATATCCCTTATTTGTAAAATTAAAAAATTAAAATAAATAAAGTTAAAATTTTAAAACAAAAATAGAAGACAACCCTTTTTAAAATGAAAATTAGTAGTCTTTAGAAGTTTATAAATTAATTTTTATTATTTCACTTGTTTTTATGGAAAAGATATCATGCTAAACATAACATAACATGGTTGTAGAAATATTTTGCAATATTTAAATCTTAATAACTTTAAATTAATTTAAAATACACCTTATTACATAATGTGATTATATATACACAAACAACACATAACAAAACAATAACACAAATAATAAATAATTAATAATTAAGATTTTAATTGTATAAATTTTAAATATTAATTTTTATTAAATAATAAAATTTTAAATGTAATTTCATCAGTTGATTTTCAGAGTGATTAGTTCCTTGTGAAAGTACTTGTGATGTAAAGCATTATGTGAAAGTACCGTGAAACTAATAAGAGATAAATTTTAAATATAATTGAGTTAATTACATTCATGTACAAATATTTTGAAATATTGAATCTCAATAACTTTAATTCATTTTAAAATACGCCATATTATAGAACACATAATACAACACAAATAAATAAATAGAAATTAAGATTTTAAGTGTATAAATTTTAAATGTAATTTTATGAGTTAATTTTCAGTGATTTGTGTTTGGAAAAAGTTATGTGAATGTGAAAGCATTTTCCATATAGAATATCTATGTGAAAGTAGTGCGAATGTGAGAGTATTTGGCATATAGAGTATCGTGTGACAGTAATGTGAATGTGAAACTAAAAATAGATAAATTTTAAATATAATTGAGTTAATTACATTCTTGTACAAATATTTTTAAACATTGAATCTCAATAACTTTAATTCATTTTAAAATACACCATATTACAGAACACATAACACAACACAAATAAATAAATAGAAATTAGGATTTTAATTGTATAAATTTTAAATGTAATTTGATGAGTTAATTTTTAGTGATTTGTGTTTGGTATACAAAGTATCATGTGAAAGTAATGTGAATGTGAAAACATATAAGTATGCTCAAACAAATTTAAAGTTTAAAATATAATTTTTGAGTTAATTTTTACAGACATTTTTGTGAAAAAGCCATCCTGTGAAAAAATATAGTTTAAAATATAGTTTTGAGTTACTTTTGAGTCAGTTTTGCTGGTATAAAAAGCTATCATGTGAAAAAATAATTTAAGTAATGTAAATGTGAAAAAGTTATAAATATGCTCATAAAAAATTTTAAAATATAGAGTTGAATACTTTTTTTATAAAAACATAATTAATTAAAAACACTAAAATTCAGAAATCATTAATATATCATTAAATCACTTGTATTATAAAATTATTCTTTGCAAAACTACCTAAAATAAAATGTATGAAATAAAATTAGAAGGTCAATATGGAAGATGTAAAGTCAATTTTTGTTTTTATTATTTAAATCACAAATTTAAAATAAAACTAATTTTATATCAATTAATTAAATAAAGTACAAGTTAGAAATCATTGATATCATTTATTTGTAAATCTACAAAATTAAAATAAATAAATTTAAAATTCATTAATATCACTTATTTGTAAAACTACAAAATTAAAATAAACAAAGTTGAAATTTTAAAACAAAAATATTAGTCTTTAAAATTCACAAGTTCATTTTTTATACTTCACTTGTTTCTGTGTTAGGGATATCATGCTAAACATAACATAACATTGTTGCACAAATATTTTGTATCATTAAATCTCAATTTCATGAGTTGATTTTCATATTAATTTCTTCTTGGTATATAAGGTGCAATGTGAAAGGAATTGGCATATAAATTATTATGTAAAAGTAATGTGAATGTGAAAAAAAATTAATTTTAAAATATAATTTTGAGTTAATTTTAAAAATTTATATTCAAATATCCATAAACATATAACATAACATTGTTTTACAAATATATTTTGAGACACCTAATCTCAATAACTTCAAATTATTTTAAAATACACCACATATTACACAATGTTTGTGTATAATTATATATACATGAACAACACATAACACAACATATCACAGCACAACATCACATATCACAACAAAACAAAACACAACACAACGACACATAAATAAACAGAAATTAAGAAATTTATTGTATTAATTTTTATTAAATAACAAAATTTTAAATGTAATTTTATGACTTTATTTTAGGAGTGATTTGTTGTTGGTATTTAAGGTATCATGTGAAAGTAATGTGAATGTGAATGTGAAAGTATTTGCCATATAAAGTATCATGTGAAAGAAATGTGAATGTGAAAAGATATAAGTATGCTCAAACAAATTTAAATTTTAAAATATAGTTTTGAGTTAATTTTTAGAATTTAGCTTTGTTGGTATAAAAAGGCTATTGTGAATGTGAAATTATTTGCCATATAAAGTATCATTTGAAAGTAATGTGAATGTGAAAAGATATAAGTATGCTCAAACAAATTTAAATTTTAAAATATAGTTTTGAGTTAATTTTTAGAATCATTTAGTTTTGTTGGTATAAAAAGGCTATTGTGAATGTGAAAGTATTTGCCATATAAAGTATCATTTGAAAGTAATGTGAATGTGAAAAGATGTAAGTATGCTCAAACAAATTTAAATTTTAAAATATAGTTTTGAGTTAATTTTTAGAGTCATTTATTTTTGTTGGTATAAAAAGACTATCATGAGCAAAAAATTTATGTAAGTAATGTAAATGTGACAAAGATATAAATATGCACAATCAAATTTTTTAAAACGTAAAGTTCAATATTATTTTTATAAAAAACATAATTTATTAGATTAACTTTAAATTAATTAATTAAAATTCAGAAATCATTAATATATATCATTAAATAACTTGTATTATAAATTTCTTCTTTGCAAAACTACCTAAAATAAAATGTTAAAAATAAAATAAAGAGTTAAAATAAAAATAAAAAACTTTAAAAAAAAGACTCATCCAAGACAAAGAGACTCCTCCAAGATAGCTTTGGCCATGCTATCTTTGAAGGTTGTGAGAAGGGTCAATCCCTTCTCACCAAAAAAAATTCAGATATATATTAAAGTATAGTTTTTAAGTGTGTACATCAAAAAAAAATACAATTTACAATTACAAAGATTCTGATTCTTTGTCCAAGTTGAGCCTTTGCAAAAGCACTTCCATCTACCTTCTGTTCTTTTGTTCTTTCCATCTACCTTCTAGATCCTTGCATACCATTAAAAGATTATAGTATTTAAGATAAATAACAAACCACAAAATAATTTTTTAAGATCCAATCAAAATTATTACATTATAAATTTCACTAAACATGCATTATGAAATTGCAAAACAATTCAGTTTACCACTTAAGCATCTGGGTTTGAGTGGAAACCCTTCCCATCTATTTTCTTAGTACCCATTTCATGTCATAAAAAGTTCAAAAATTTTAATAATAATTTTATTTTAAATAATAAATAACGAAAACAATTAATTAAATATTTTCTTTAAATAATAGTTATAATAACAAAAATTCACTGACCATCTCACATGAAATGGGAAAGAAATTCCATCTTTCATTTACATCTTCATGTCAAAAGCAATCCCATCTTCCCATTTGTCCAAAGCCTTTTTTACTTGTTTTATACCTGCTTGATAAAATAAGAAAATTAGTATTTTAGTCACAAATATACTATTAAATAATAAAAACAAAGAATAATTAAATATCCTTTCATATTTAATCAAAATAAATATTGGTTCATTGTAAATTTCACTAATTCAATTATACTTCATAGGAATAAAATAAAATAAAAAACAACAAATTAAAGTTGCTGCCTTGGAGACAAGATAACTATGGAGTATCACCATTAGTGACCAGAATCCCGGTAAAATCCAGGTTGCTCCTATGTGCTTACTTAGGCCGGGGTTACTGCTGTTACCCGACATCCTGGGGCGTTCTCTTTGCACACCAGAAATAACCCCTCCTTCGATACAACGAAACTACTAAGAGTGATCTTCCACTTCCCTTCCCTTCTAATCATGCATAAAAAAACTGAAATCAAAATATATTTAAAATATGCAATACATTCGTGTGCCACGATCTCTGAGGGGCGGGTCATTGGGCTCAAACAAGTCCCGCCTGGCCACTTTGAATGAATCTCTGAGGGGGAGGTCGTTGGGCTCAAACAAGTCCCGCCTGGCCACTTTGAATGAATCTCTGAGGGGGAGGTCATTGGGCTCAAACAAGTCCCGCTTGGCCACTTTGAATCTCTGAGGGGAGGTCATTGGGCTCAAACAAGTCCCGCCTGGCCACTTTGAATCATGAGGGAAGTAACTCAGTAAGTTTGATGCTAGAGAGATAGAGGCCCTACAGCTCAAGACAAACTACTGAATTGAGTCTGTTTTGTCCCAGTGAATTTGCATCAGAGGATATGTGGAAATTACTTTGAAGAACAATAGAAATAGAAATATATTTACCTTAAAGAATTTACTCATGTTATAATTGTAGAGAATGACCAGAATTCCTATAAGGAACCCTGGGAAAAGCCAAGTAGTTGGGATGTAAGAACCAGAATTCCTATAAGTAACCATGGGAAAAGCCAAGTAATTGGGATGTAAGTATCACCCTCTTAAAAAATGGTGACCATAATTGGCCCGAATGGCTCAGTAAATTGATCTTCCCCGGAACTCTCCAATTATTGGCCATTTACTAAAGACAACCAATTTTTGAACAAAGTGGCCAGGCGGGACTTGTTTGAAACCAATTTACATTACTTACATTATTTTTTCACATAATAGGTTTTTTATACCAACAAAAATTACTAAAAATTAACTCAAAAACTAATTTTTAAAATTAATATTTATTTTTTTTAACAAAAGACCTGATTCAAATCCCATTATGTTGGATGATATTGATCAAACATCAGATTGGGTAGTGGAGACTCATCCACCAAAGTTTGACTCTGATGAGGATATTTATGTGGGGTTGGACTTCGATTTACAAGTAGAGGCTCAGCTAAATGTAGATCCACTCATAGCAGTCGCAGGTCTAGGCCCAAGTCCTCCAGTTGCAGTTGTAGGCACTTGCTTGAGTCAGCCATGACGCAAGTGCATAGCTCGTCTATCTCAGGCTTAGCGTTCTAGTGCTAGAGTTCTAGTTGACGATCTTGATGAGGAGGAGGAGGATCCATGTGTTTCCCCCTCTCATTCATATTCTAAGCCATAGGATATTTCCTTGTCTAGTAGTAGTGACTAGTCATGTTTTGTTGTAGAGGCCATTTAGAGCCTCTTTGTCTATGTTTTTTGTTCTGATATATATATCATGTATGTATTTGACAATGCACTGGGTGCCATTTTGATATAATGGATATATTCATGAGCCTGCTGGTGAGCCCTGGTATTGCACCAAGAGTGTTGCAACTCCTGGGACTGTCCTACTTTACTTTATCAACCCGGGGTTCGTAGAAACTTTGAGGTGATAGTGTTATATACACAGCAGATGCATTATGTTCATGTCATCCTCTCCCGCTTTACGAAAGGGTGTTATTTCTAAGGGTTCTCAGTGAAGTCTGTCACACTTCAATGAAACTAAACTAAATTGTAGAAAGTAAATGACAGAAATGAAACTATGTTAATTTGCAGAAGAGGAAATGATTGAAAAAAAACTAAACTATATTTCTGAAAAGAAATGGCAGAAAGGGAACTAATTCTAAACCACACTTAACTTGGCAAAACGGCTAAATTCACTCTAATTATCCTATGACTTATCTACCATGCTTCTATCCATGCAACTGAGCTATCCATGACTTAATTTTAACTAAAGAGAGTTAATTTTCAGCTTGGAGGAAGAAAAAGGGTAAAAGAGGCTATTGGGAGGTTTAACACATGAAATGAGGTTTGGAAGCAGAAAGAGGGGGTTAAACCCTTAGAAAAATTTATTATAACGTGACAAATGATTTTGGAGCGGAAATAATTGAAAAAGGCTTAGAAGTGGAAAGAGGGGGTAAAAAAAACCTTATAAAACCTTATTATAGTGCAAGAAATGGCCTTGGAGCGGAAGAATCAAAAAATGCGATGGCGGAGACAAAATGGAGGTAAAAGTTGTGATATGTGATGTCGCAATCGTAATATCGCAAGTTTAAATGGATAGTGGTAAGGCCTTAACGGAATGAACTAAAATGTGCGACGTGTGATGTTGCGGTAAATTTTGCGGGCTACGATTTTTCAATGCGGCAAGTTCTACGAGATGCGATGTGTGAAGCGGATGAGGTGGCGGTGAAAATAAAAAAGGAAAAGGTTGCGGGATGCGATTTGCGATGTGGTAAGACCTGCGAGATGCAATCTACAGTGCTTGACATGGCGGAGGGTGACGTGGCAGACTTATCGCATCAGTAGAATAAGCGGTAAGTGTTATGCAAAAAGGTAAATGGTGTGATTTGCGATTTGCGCGATCGCAATATCGCAATCGGCTGGAACAAGCAGTAAGTGTTTAAAGGTAAGAGCTAAATGTTGCGATTTGGGAATTGCGATTTATGATGGCAGGAATTTCAAGGAGAAAGGCATAGGCCGGGTTTTTTTATGTTTTTCGTGCATTTTTACGTTAATACAAGTCCGGAGACGGTGACCGATAGAACAAAGGAATAAGGCAGGAAATCGGTGAAGGAAAGCGGTAATTCTTCAAGGCAAAAGGTAAGAGCAGCGAAGTGCAATTCATGATTTCGCGATATGGAAATTGCTAGGAACAAGTGGTAAGCATTAAAGGTAAAAGGTAAATGTTGCGATCTACGTAGTGCGACGTACGGTGGTGGGAGACTCGAGGAGAAAAGTTAGAAGACGAGTTTCAATGGTCTTTCAAGTGTTTAGCGTTAAAAAGGTAAAGTAGTCGTGAACGGAGGAAACAAAGAAATGAGGCTGAAGGGCTTATGTGCATTCGAAAAAAGGGTAAGTGCATCATTAAGGTGAGAAGGAAATGAGGGGAATGGAGGCGTAAGAGCAGTGATCAGTAGTGAAGCACACCTGCGAATTCATGAATTGGAAACAAACAAAAATGTGAGTGATATAGTGAAGGAAAGGCTTGGACTTGGTAATACAAATTCTTCCCTGAACTCGAACAGAAATAAATTTTGGCCCGTGGGAAGGTCTGCCCCTACACAAACTCTATTGACAGAAATGAGAGGGGGAAGAATTGACCACGGTTTTGGATTTTTCCCTCTATTTCACTATGCATAAGAAATTAAAACTACAGCAGAACAAAAACTAAATAGCAATGAAACTTATCAGAAGTAGATCTAACTTAAATGACAGAAGAAAAACTAGCTAAATAACATGAAGGAAAAGCATGAAATAGCATAGAAGCTTAGGCACATGGGTTGGGCCCTAACCCACGAGTCGAGTTCTCTACAATTAAATCAGTAAAATGGATTTTTTATACTCATTGCATTCAAAAATGAAATCTTATTACATCATGAAGGTATTAAAACAACAAAACCCTAATAACTTGCAGCAAAAGTTCTGAATGGAATTGAATCACTGACTAACTAACTAACTCCTAGCTCTATCTCTGATCTATTTATTCTACAGGGCAGCTACCAATAGCTCCCTTGAAAATGGTGACTGAGTCCACTTTGACTCCAAGTAAACATAGATTGAGTGCCCTTCATCTTCAGTTTCTTGGATGCCTCTTGGAATTTGATTTGTTGGAGACTCCAATTGAACTATGGCTTGAGTGAACTTGGTCTTGAGTTGCTTGGTTGCCTCTGGAATTCGAATTTCTGGAGAGGGATCTCATGAGGATCCTTTGGCTACCTTTGAGAGTTAAGGAGGGTGGAAAATCCCCTTGAATCTCTCCATGATTTCTCCCTAATTCCCTGAGGTTGTGCTCATTTATTCTCCAATCTTGATCTTCCAGTGGCAGGGACAGAGTCCCTAAATCATCTCCTTCTCCAAATCTGTATAATCTGCCAAATATTCTCACAATATTCTACAAAAATAACCAATATTAGGCAAAAATATGCAATTACCTTTAAACCTTCCTAAGAAAATATTAAAGCATAATAAAACGTTATTAAGTGTAGAAGGAGAGATTTAATATATCATTTTATGTGCATAAGGAAGGTAGATGGGCTTAAGAAAGGTTAGAAGAGCCTTATTTTATGTCTAATTTAGAGGCCCATCATCACTCCCATACTGAAACTGTTGCTCATCCTTTGAGCAACCTATTCATCATCCCTGCCTTATGGTTCTTCCTGCATGTTGACTTATCTTATTTTCTGTGTATTTTCCCATGCGCTGCTCCTCCTGCTGATCTTCCTGCTATTCTTCTTGCATTTCTTCTTGTAGGTGCTTCATGGAGGTCCTGAGATGCCTTAAGAAATTATGTTTTTCATGCCAAGGGGTGGTTGATCCACCTTTTATTTGATTATTTTCTTTTCTTTTCTTTTCCTTTTTTTTTCTTTATTCTTTTTATTTCTTTTTTCCTTTTTTTTCTGCATGCAAAGTAACTTCACTGGCTTTTTTTTTTTTTTTTTCCTCTCTCTGTGAACTAAGTTCACCCTTGGTTACCACTTGGCACTCCTTGTCTTCTATTACAATGAACTGCTTACTACCCACTTTCTCAAGTCCTTTTATTTTTTCTTATTCCTTTTCTTGGTGGAAAAAGTGAGGCTAGTTTCTAGATAAGGTTGAGGTTCCTCTGCTACTGATTTTGGCTATATAAAAAAATTCCTTCTCACAATTTTTAATGTTTTATTAAGCTAAAATAGATTCAAATAAATGGTTAGATGATTGTATACCTCAGCCTTACCAATGATTTGTTTTTTCATGTGATATTGAAGCTGTTGATATGGTTGTTGAAGATGTTCTGAAGCTGCATATAATAATCTGCTTGAGGTCCTTTTGGAGCTTCTGAGCACAGGGGGAGGAATTCTAAGTTTGATTACCTTTGACTAAAGTGTTGACCAAATTTTCTCTTTGTACCAACTTGTTGTTTTCTGCTTGCAAAGGTTGGAGAGCACCTGCATTCATTAGAGAGAGATACATGGAGAAATACATTTTTTCTCTCTTTTTTTTTTTAAGGCCTAGTAGCTGCCTCAATGAGGTTTTCAACTAGAAGGTCTGCCTAGGTGCCTCAAAGGAGGTTTTCATCTAGGATATTTTATTTTCCTCTTCTTCTTTTGTTCAACCCAATGGCTACCCCATGGAGGTTTTCAATCAGTGATCCAATCTCAGATGCTTGAAAAAAGGTTTTCACCTGAGATTTTATTCTTTTTCCATTTTTTCTCATTTTTTTCTTTTTGTTTTCTTTTTTTTTTAGTTTCCTACTCTACTTGAAAAAAACAAAACCTTTTTCAAGTATAGGAATACCTCCAATGGAGCCATGTGCACATCAAGATGACACATAAAATCAGGTGCACACTTAGAATACATGTTTTGACATGTACCTGAATATAAGAGATGAATTTCTTTGATTGGGATTGTATCAAGTAATGTTGGAGAAGAGTGTGTCGCTGCAACTTAATGACTGTTTGGAACCATATGTCAATATCGTTGTGATGCCCCTGGTTCACTTGCTGAGTTGGATCCCCTTGGATGGAAGTCAAATATTCCTATTTTTGTTGATTGTTCTCTTGAACACATGGAGGAAATGCTGGTAAACATGAGGGAACTCTCTCAACATCTGATTCTGATATCTGCTCTTCATCAAGTGCATCACTTGATTCTTTGATCTCCTCATTTGAATATCTTTCTTCTTGAGGTTGTCCTACAATGACATTAAGAAGGTCTCTTCTTTGCAATCCCTCTCTTGAACTAATATGCATACCATTTAGATCAAGAGGATATGTTGGGTAGTGTTGTACCTCAGCATTGTGAGTGGGTTGGGATACTTCATGGTGTGGGTTTGGAAATGGTGGTACAGGTAGTTGAGTGGGGGCGGATATATGAGATGGATGTGGTTGAGGTTGTGGTTGTGGTGGAGGTGGATGGGAGGGATAGCATGGAGTTGGGTACAGAGGCCATTGAGGGAAATATTGAGGGTATTGTGAATTTCCCCAATAAGGACCTTGCCAACCATGTTGCCAAGATTGGTTTTTGGGGTGAGATGGCCAAGGTTGCCAAGGAGGGAGTGTATCCCAATTAGTTTGAGATGGATGTGAATAAGCTTGAAATTGTGAAGTGTATCCTTGCATCATATCAAGTTGACTAGGCTGCCAAGGTCTCCTTGGAGCTACATAACATAACTTCTTTGGTGATTGCCCTGCTCCATTGTCTTCCTAGAAAAATTCCTTAAACCTAGGGAATGATGAACAACAATTAGTAGCATATGATTATGCATGGATAACAAAAATATCGGCATCGTGTTTTTGTTCATTTTTCATTCTTAACATTTCTTTTTGTTCACTTAGATTACTAAGGACTTATGTTTTAAATTTGTCAAGAAAATTTCCAAGTTCATCTTGCCTTACCAATGTTGATGCTAGCTTACTTACTCTTTCCATTTTTCTTGATATGTGCTTTCATGTTTCACAAATTTCTTCAAATGAAAATTGATGTACATATCATTTTCTCATGAGATTAAGGAGATCAATCCACTCACCCCTAATTGTTCTAAGTAAGAGGGTTTTTAGTGTGTCAAATCCTAGATGATGCAATTTTTCCCTCTTAACATTATACATTAACCTCTTTATTAGATCCTTAAGGCTCTCATCTTCTTCTTGGTTCATTCTAAAAATTTCTTCTCTAAGATCACAATCTTTATATTTTTCTAGAAATATCTTTTGCATATCATTCCATGATCTTATTGAATTAGTACCTAGACTCATGAACCATTTAAGAGCTCTACCCTTCAATGTTGCAGAAAAAATCTCAGTTTTTAAGTGTGTGATAAGTAGCCATAAGACCTACAAAGTATCTCAAATTCAAAGAGAAATGTTTCTCGATCCTCTGTCCTTATACCATGGAAGTTGGGAAGGGAAGATGGAGGGATGTTCTTCATAGGTACATTGATGTCCATATCTTGAATGGGAAACCCAATAATAACTTCCTCATTGTCATCATATCCATTCATCTCTTCTTCCTTCAAAAGTGCATGGTTATGTGGTTCTTACTGCACCACGAGGTCAAGTGGGGGGGTTGGTATTGGAAAAAAAAAATCTGAGTATCCCTACTCCTATGAGGCATGAAAATCAATTTTTTTTTCAATATTTAGGAAACAACATGAAAAGGAAAGCAGAAAAGAATGCTTAAAACAAAATCAAATCATCTACTACACACCTCCCCGGCAACGCGCCAAAAAGTGGTGAGCCCTGGTATTGCACCAAGAGTGTTGTAACTCCGAGGGGATGCCCTACTATACTTTATCAACCCGGGGTTCGTACAAACTTTGAGATGACAGTGTTATATACACAACAGATGCATTATGTTCATGTCATCCTCTTCCGCTTTACGAAAGGGTGCTATTTCTAAGGGTTCTCAGTGAAGTTTGTCACACTTCAATGAAACTAAACTAAATTGCAGAAAGGAAATGACAGAACAAACTAAATTAAATTGTTGAAAAGAAATGACAGAAATGAAACTAACTTAATTTGTAGAAGAGGAAATAACTGAAAAGAAACTAAACTATATTGCTGAAAAGAAATGGCAGAAAGGAAACTAATTCTAAACCACACTTACTATTGGCTAAACGGCTAAATGCACTCTAATTATCCTATGATCTATCTACCATGTTTCTATCCATGCAACTAAGCTATCCATGACTTAATTCTAACTAAAGAGAGTTAATTTTCCGCTTAGATGAAGAAAAATGGCTAAAAGAGGCTAATGAGAGGTTTAACACATGCAACGAGGTTTGGAAGCGGAAAGAGGGGGTTAAACCCTTAGAAAACTTGATTATAATGTGAGAAATGAATTTGGAGTGGAAAGAATTGAAAAAGGCTTAGAAGCGGAAAGAGGGGGTAAAAAAAACCTTATAAAACCTTATTATAGTGCAAGAAATGGCCTTGGAGCGAAAAGAATCGAAAAATGTGATGGCGGAGACGCGATGGAGGTAAAACTTAAGATATGCAATGTCGCAATCACAATATCGCAAGTTTAAATGGATAGTAATAAGGACTTAACAGAATGAACTAATATGTACGATGTGTGATGTTGCGGTAAAGGTTGCAGGCTGCGATTTTGCGATGTTGTAAGTTCTGTGGGATGCAATGTGCGAAGGGGATGACGTTGTAGTGAAAAGAAGAAATGAAAAGGTTGGGGGATGTGATGTGCAGTAGGATAAAAACTATGGATGTGATTTTCAATGTGGTAAGACCTGTGGGATGCGATCTGTGATGCGTGACGTGGCGGAGGGTGACGTGGCAGAGTTATCGCATCGGCGGAATAAGCAGTAAGTGTTATGCAAAAAGGCAAATGGTGCGATTTGCGATTTGCGTGATCGCAATATCGCAATCCACCAGAACAAGCAGTAAGTGTTTAAAGGTAAGAGCTAAATGTTGCTATTTGTGAAGTGCGATGTACAGTAGTGGGAATTTTAAGGAGGAAGGCAGAGGTCGGGTTTTTTTATGGTTTTCGAGCGTTTTTACGTTAAGACGATTCCAGCGATGGTGACCGATAGAATGAAGGAATAAGGCAGGCAATCGACGAAGGAGAGCAGTAAGTCTTCAAGAGAGCAGCAAAGTGCGATTTGTGATTCTGCAATATCGCAATCGCCAGGAACGAGCGGTAAGCGTTAAAGGTAAAAGGTAAATGTTGCGATCTGCACAGTGCGACGTACGGTGGTGGGAGACTCAAGGAGAAAAGTTGGAAGATGAGTTTCAATGGTATTTCAAGCGTTTAGCATTAAAAAGGTAAAGTAGCCTTGACTGGAGGAAACAAAGAAATAAGGTTGAAGGGCTTATGTGTGTTCGAAAAAAGGGTGAGTGCAGCGTTAAGGTGAGAAGGAAAGGAGGGGAAAGGAGGCGTAAGAGCAGTGCTCAGAAGTGAAGCACACCTGGAGATTCATGCATTGGAAACAAACAGAGATGTGAGTGAGATAGTGAAGGAAAGGCTTGGACTTGGTAATACAAATTCTTCCCCGAACTCGAACATAAAGCAATTTTGTTCTGTGGGAAGGTCTACCTCTACTCGAACTCTATTGACAGAGATGAGAGGGGGGATACTTGACCATAGTTTTGGAGTTTTCCCTCTATTTCACTATGCATAAGCAATTAAAACTACAGCAGCACAAAAACTAAATAGCAATGAAACTTATGAGAAGTAGATCTAACTTAAATGACAGAAGCAAAACTAGTTAAATGCTTTTGAAGAAAAACTAGCTAAGTAACATGAAGGAAAATCATGAAACAACAGAGAATTTGAAGCACATGGGTTGGTCACTAACCCACGAGCTCAACTCTCTAGAATTAAATCAGTAAAATCAATTATTTCTACTCATTGTTGTTAGTATGAATCTTTTGTCGAAGCGTACGAAAAAAGACCACTTTAGCTATGCATAACTTATAGCCCTAACATCAAATGTGGCTGCCAATATCTTCTAATCTGCAGTTAGTTGATCAAGACAAGTGCTGCAAAAAACCAGATCTATGCATAGAAAGACATTAAGCAGTAGAATTAAGAGTTTGCTCCATACATCCAATAGACAAGACAAGAACAATGTTTTTTGAAAGAATTTTTGTATTAAGGGCACCTAGGAGGAAAACAAGAAGGTGTATCCAATTCTCCTCAATGGGATGGGTTCTTGGAAGTCCTCAGCACTTCATATCTAGAATCTCTCTCTCTTGTTGGTGTAGAAAACCCAGACAAAGATAGAACTCAAAGGGAGCTCACACAACAAATAATGTAGAATGTGACCAAGTGTATAGATCGAGAGTGATCTAATAGGCAACAAAAGGTGAAGAATGGTAGGAAAAACCCTCCTATTTATAACAAAATATTGGGTCATTCTAGATTTTGGTGCATGATTAAAATAACATTAACCAAATCTAGATCCACCTTTTATGGAATATTTTATTATATTTGTTGGAGGGAAAAGGTATTTGACTTGGGTCAAATCCATTTATTTGTAAGTAATAAATAAATAAATGATTTATTTATCATTTTAAGGAAGTGGTTGGATGATAATCAAATAAATAATGATTTATTTAATTATTTATGGGTGATTTAATCATATTTAACAAGGAATATTATTTAAATAAGGTTTAAATAATTATTCCTAGAAAATAATAAGATAAATAAAGATTTATCTAATTAATTTCTTTGTTTTGGGTTAAACATGACCAAGAAAATCAAACAAATATAGGTTTGTTTAATATTTCCTTTTGGGGTTTCCTGTTTAGACCATAAACAACCTAATAAATATGTTTTATTAAGTTATTTTACATCGTGAAGGAAATTTTACTTAGGGTAAAATTGGTCTTACATGGTGTACTTGGGTCCATCTAATGGTAGTGGGTTAGATGACCAAAAAATGGTGTAACAATTGCATTCAAAAATGAAATCTTATTATATCCTGAAGGTCTTAAAACAGCAAAATCCTAATAGCTTGCAGTAAAAGTTCTGAATGGAATCGAATCACTGACTAACTAACTAACTCCTAGATCTAGCTATGCTCTATTTATTCTACAGGGAAGCTACCAAAAGCTCCCTTGAAAATGGTGATTGATTCCACTTTGACTCCAAGTAAACATAGATTGAGTGCCCTTCATCTTCAGTTGCTTGGCTGCCTCTTGGAATTTGATTTTCTGGAGACTCCAAGTGAAGTATGGCTTGAGTGCACTTGATCTTGAGTTGCTTGGCTGCCTCTAGAATTCGAATTGTTGGAGAAGGATCTCATGAGGATCCTTTGGCTGCCTTTGAGAGTTAAGGAGGGTGGAAAATCCCCTTGTATCTCTCCATGATCTCTCCCTAATCCCCTGATGTTGTGCTCATTTATTCTCCAATCTTGATCTTCCAGTGGCAAGGAGAAAGTCCATAAATCATCTCCTTATCCAAATCTGTATAATATGCCAAATATTCTCACAATATTCTACAAAAATAACCAATATTAGGAAAAAATATGCAATTACCTTTAAACCTTCCTAATAAAATATTAAATCATAAGAAAACATTATTAAGTGTAAAAGGGGATATTTAATATATCCTTTTATGTGCATAAGGAAGGTAGATGGGCTTAAGAAAGGTTATATGGGCCTTATTTTATGTCTAATTTAGAGGCCCATCACCTAATTTGATCATATGTTGTCTTTTGTCTATATTCTAATGCTTTGTCTTTGGAAACATCAATGAAAATCTTTAAAATTGTGTTTTTTTATAATAAAAAAATTAATATTTAATGTACTTTTTACAAAGACCTAGTCATTGAAACTGAACCACCCGAGTCGATACCGTGTCAGAGTCAACCCTCGACCGGTTTCGAACCCAAATCAGAGTTTAAAACACTATATTCTATTACTAAATCCCCACATAAAGGAAACGACCAAGATGATGATGGTGAAATAGAAATATTGGGGGGTAAACCTTCCATCAGAAGATTGAGAGGATACAAGAAACGTGTGGCCATAGTACCAAAAGCCAAGCAGAATAGGAGAAAGCGAGGTAGTCTTGCTCCAGTTCCTAAAACCCTCCCTGTTGTTTTAGAAGAGTCAGTAGAAGAGCAAGAGAAAGAGAATCCACAAGATGTATTGATGGAAGGAGGAGTCATGGATCAAGGATGCATGCAGCAAGGATTCATGGAACAAGGATTAGGCCACCTTTCTAACACATAAGAACAAGTTGATATGGTTCATTACCCTCATTCTCACTATGAGTATATACGAGGAGTAGCCAAATGGTACGAAACAGAGGGCCTTGCCTCAATTTCAATTTTGTATGGGGATGTCGAGGAGGACCAACCAACTACACCACCAGAATTGTATGGGGATGATGAGGAGGACCAACCAACAGCACCACCACAATTGAAAAATAAGAACATTGAAACAGTGGGCACCCCTAAAAATCTTCCTATGTATATTTCATTATTAAGGAAGAATAGGATTCTCCATATTAAAAAAAGACAACTACAAATCAAAGTTAAAACCCTAACAAATAAGCACAGACAAAAATAAAATTTTGATAAATTAAATTTCTTGACCCAAGTTGTTCATTCCCTACCCATTGGTGTCATAGATAT
This sequence comes from Pinus albicaulis, assembly GCA_034641835.2. NCBI lineage: Eukaryota > Viridiplantae > Streptophyta > Pinopsida > Pinales > Pinaceae > Pinus > Pinus albicaulis. The sequence goes on along the minus strand of CM076571.1, from coordinate 194,899,895 downwards.
ACCTTCTCCAAGGGTCCAAGTAAATATACCCCTTGGAAAAAAACAGATTGATGACATTGTTGTGAAAACAGAGGACTAGAAACAAAAGATGAAATTGACAAAAAGAATAGTTGTGAAAATAGAGGAACAATAATCACAGATGAAACTAACAAAAGACACATTTGTAAAAACATAGGAACATGAACCAAAGATGAAACTAACAGAGGATCGGAAACAAGAGATCAAAATGACCAAAAGACATTGTTGTGAAAACAGAGGATGGGGAACCAAAGAATAAATTAGTCATGTGTATACCCTCTTATAATGGAAAACTAATACCTTTCCATTTGCATGAAAAATAAATCTGTGACCTTTGCAAGACATGAGAAAAATATATAAGAAAAGTTGAAGGAGAACATAAAAAAATAGTGGTTGAGCTGCAAAGGAAGGTGACCAAGATGGAGAGTTATAAGAAACAACTCGGACAGATAATGGATGGTGTGCATAGTAGCAAGGCTCCTTCCACCAATTACAACGTTTACTTTATAGAAATATTCTTGAAATTTAAAAATAATTCTATAATCAACAATAAGCCTTTTTAGGTTGAATACAAAGATGGTTTTATAGAGGCATATAAGGCGTGCACGAATCTAGAAAAAGACTTGCTCTGTGAACTGTACCAACATAATTTTCTGGTATCTCTTCAAAAAATATGGAATCCCAACCCTAATGTAGGGGATGTCCAATTGAGAGCCTTTTTATCATATTTGAGAAATCAGGCCAGTTGGGTGGAAGCTCTTAAAAATTTTAAATGCAATTACGAGATAATTTTGTGGGTTAGAGGAGAATATGAAATCCTTGTGCGTGTGATACAAGAACAACAACGGTTGGCCAATTTTTCATGGGTAGCAGAGTATATCGCCAGGAAAAGGCAGCAGACCATTGCATATTGTGTAGCCTAGATTAAAATATTGGAGACTGTCACACAAGAAGGATGTAAAGAAAGGTGGGATTCCTCGGGAAAACAAACCCAAAATAAATATCCATTTAACTACCTAAAATTAAATATAGCCTTAATAAGGGTTGCTCAGTATATTATTTCCATGGAAAAATGTGGGAATAATAGGATCAATCCTAGATTTCTCTATCCAATTATTTGGTTGCCAACAAGGATATATAAAAAGTCCTATACCCTAAAAAAAAAAGAGTTTGAATGCTAGAATGAAATTATGGATATAGAAGGGTATCTTCATCCTGGTGAAGCAAGATATAGTGATTATTGTATCAGAAATATTCATTAAAATCCCCCTTCATTTTTAGATTCAGATTGAACCTTGTGTTCTTGTTGATATTAACTCCCTCACTAGTGTTGACATTCTCCCACTCACCGTTGCTGACACATTGGCTCACTATTGCTAACACTCATTACCACTGGTGCAACAACTCATAGTCAGAAAACGCATAATATTCGATGTTATAATATATATTATTCTCCAACAATATATCACCATTAGCATTGAGTAGTTATGAAAAATTGGTAAAAATTTGTTTTACATGTTTAGTTACAATTTCGTTGCATTTCCTCTACAAATTTTGTTACATTTTCGTTGTTTCTATTCGAATTTATATATCAGATTCATGTTTAGACACCAATGTATGCAAGCATAACTCAAGTATGGAAAACCCCGTGAAATCTATCTTCCATAACATACACAGAGTGCAAATGCATGGAGTTATTCACTGACCTTAAATGACAATTCGGACAAATTTGACAAATCATCAAACATATCCTCACCACCTATAAAACATACAACATATCCAACAAAACTATAATACATCAAATACATTTAATACACTAATAAATATTAAAATCAAATTTAAAACAAATGCATCACAAAAAAAGTGGAAAACCATGCATTTTTCGAGCGAGAGCGATCTCGCTAGTTGATTTATTCAAACTCAAATAATTCATATTCATCTACAGTGATATTCAAGCCAATTTCCAATCTTGCATTTTGTTTTCTTGTTTTTGTTCTATTTTTTGGGTTCGGGAAGCTCTTCTTTGTCTTCAAACAAGACTCAAAAGCACCTGACCCACACGTGAATTCATAATCCATAATATGAAGATTTTTGGTGGCATCCAACATTTTTTTAACCAAAGAAATTAAATGTTCAATCTTGGTCAAAGTAACAAGAGTACTTTTTTTACGTCTTTGGCCAACTCAAGTCCTTCAACATTTACATCAAAATTGTGCCTATCCATGGCAAATGTGTTTTCATCTCAGGAGTTTCATAGTATGAATTAGTTGTGCTTTGATGATTTAGTAATTGGTTTGAATTAATTGAACGGGAAGACAACCAACCAACCTTTATGACATGCTTGAAAATTTGTCCACGAATAAACCATGGGAAATCACAATTTAAGAAATGAGTGTGGTCACCAATGACAAGTGACAAGAAATTGGATGTTTTTTTGCTATCTCAAAAAAAATAGTACTCGGTACAGTTCTCGTTTGATATTTCACATTGTTAGTGTTACAAATGCAACAATATATAAAGCCTTGAATTATATCAAAATGGAAATAAATCAGCCTATCACCATATTTTGTGACAATACTAGCAGAATCAGTCTCTCCAAAAACCCAATCATGCACTCAAAATCAAATGTATGATGATCTAGTACCACCTTGTTTTAGAATAGGTTGTTGATCAAAACATCAAAATGGAATATGTCAACACTAAAGAAAAAATTGAAGACATCTTCCCTAAACTCCTACCTCAAGAAGGATTTGTATATCTTTGTCAAAATATGGGTGTAAACTCTCTTGCATCCTAGTAGAGCACCCCTTAGATATTGATGACAAAGGTAGAGAACACGAAGTTAGGATGATAAACAAAAATTAAAGGGGATAATAGTAAAAATTTTCACCTGCAAAATTATTTCATATTCTCCTCTAACCCTCCATTTTCAGTCCATTTAATAATTTAAAAAAAATCAAAAATAAAAACAACCTATATTGACCTTGTCAACTCACCCTCCTATAGGATAGGTTGGCCATGTTTAACGAGAAACAAGGCCTATAAACAGGCCAAGATTTCCCTCATTCGACCAAAATAACTCAATCAACAAGAGACAAGAGGAATTTGAGTTGACTATCTATCTTTAATTCAGACTTGTTCTCATTAACCATTCGGCTTATTTCTCCCCCAGAATTCAGCCTATTTCAACCTCAATTTGGCCCAACAAGTCGCCTTATTCAGTGCTGGAATTTTAGCCCTTGCAACTCAACCTATTTATACCTGTGACTGTGGCACTTGCAACTTAGCCTATTTAGATCTATAATTGTGACCCTTGCAACTTAGCCTATCATTCAACCAAAACAACTCATTCAAAAAGACAAGGAAAAATATGGTTCATACCTTATGAACCTAGAAGCATATTGTAGGAGCATCTCTTAAATACACTCTCCTATTGATTAAGGTTTCTTGGAGGGCTTCATGTTCAATGTTTGGAATATTCTTGGAGCTATTTATTTGTCTTGAATTCAACCTTGTTCTCATTGATAATTCGGCCTATTTCTACCCCATAATTCAACGTAGTTCAACCTCAATTCAGCCCGCAACTCAGCCTATTCAAAACTGTAATTTCAACCCATGCAACTCAACCTATTTAGACCAGTGATTGTGGCCCTTGCATCTTAGCCTATTTAGACCTGTAATTGCGACCCTTTCAACTTATCCTGTTCAACCTATATCTCAACTTATTATTACTTCAGTAAGGCATGAATTCATAACTTTTGGGGGGCTTTGTTTGGGTATATTTTTAGTGGTTGATTTTATATTTCCTTAAGTCAATTAAAGAGAACAATTAGAGTTGATTTTGGAACCATCTTTGGAGATATCCTTGAATTTTTTATTAAATTTTTAAATGCCATTTTGGAGTAGCACTTGGAGACATTCCCAAAACCATTTTGGAGTAGCCATTGGAGACACATTGAAATAGTACTTTGGAGCTATCTTGTTATAGTTTTGAATCATTGTTTGAGTTATATTTTTAAGTGTTTGGTGGCTAGAATTACTAAAGAGGGTTGTTTTTCTTAAACCAAGTTGGAGCCTTTGGTTTATGAATGTATTGGAGTCTTAATTTTAAGCTTGTAAAAAGGATTGGTGTCCCTGGTGTTCTCGTTGTTATTTCATAAATAAATTAATCTAAGTTATTTTTATTCGTGTAATGTGGTGCTAGTGCTTCTCGTTTGTGAAAGAATATTTAATTAGCACAATATAACAATTGAAAAAAAAATATTGATTCACCCCATCTTAATACTTCCAAAAATTACAAATGTACAAGTATTTTAAAAGCTAATATTTATTAAACATCAAAATTTAACTTTAGATTTATGTAAAATACATCAAATACATAACCAAAAACACCTAACATAACACATTTAATACATAACCATATTCTCCTGCCAAATTTAATTCACTTCAAGCATGTTATTTTTGTAATAAATACAAGTTGTACTGTAAAATAAGAAGATTGAAGTTACCTTAAAGCACGGATTTCAACCAATGCATCATCAACCATGAAGGCATTAACTTTCCAACTATGATCAACTTGGTTACACCTATGCATGAGGTGCTCCAACCATAGTGAAATGTCATGTGATGTACTACATGATGCCTCCATCAATGCAACTGGCACCCCAATTTGTTCCTCATCAAACACCACGATAGTGTACAGCTCATATTATCACATTCAAAAAACATATGAAGTCAACTTCAGCTCATTAATCATTATCAATCATTACTAATCAAATTATCTTACTAGATCAATCATTCTTAATATACTCACCCCATATTTATTCATGATGAATGTTGAATCCATGGATATTAGGCTATTAGTCGATAGCTTCACCATGGTTTCCAACATCCACTTTGTCTAAATTTCAACTATAAAATGGAACTCTCCACCATTGGGCTTTTGATAAAAGAAAAACTCATTTGGGTGTTTTATGTACCAAAGGTTCACACAAATTTTGTCCTTCTTATGCAACTGATACTTTCCTTTCATTAGACTATTATAGATGTTAACAACATCTTTCCTACATAAAAATAAATCCCTATCCCGTATCGAAGCATCCATGTCAATATATTTTTTAACATTTTGCAAACCAAGTCAACTACAACTTCCAATAAGAAACAACTCTCTACATAGTAAACCATGTCCCTTGATAAATTTGGTTGATGCAGGGACCTAGCATGACCTGAAGTGTCATGTTGGCCATGAAAAGGTCATCCTTGGCTATCTACATGTGCATATGTGTTATATTTCATTATCACTAGCTCAAGGATTTGAACTATAAATTTTGCATTGAAATGGCATTGGCAACCCCTCTTTTTCGCAAATGAGGATCTTCACTTCATTTCATCTTGTCCTATTATGTCCTTGATGCCATATGAACAAGCATAGTTGCGTAAAAATGTTTGAAAATCCAATACATATGAATACATGAAAAATGATCGAGCATTATTAAGACCAACATCTAAACAATGCATCTCTAAAAAACTTACACTTCATATAGCAAGGAAGAAGTAGGCCTTGAGCCTAGGTGATTATTTTGTACCCAGGTGAAAGAACATGGAGCATCTTGGTTCATTTCCTCTCCTCTAATAAAGTCTCCAATTCTAGTTGAAGGGATTTTTGTAATCCAATCAATCTCCATGTGTTTTCCATGTACTTCACACAAATATAAATCCCTTCTATAAAATATGATATTTTCTTTAGGGTCTTACATCGGAATGGAAATGATTATTTCCAATTTGACTTGCTATACCATTTTCGGACCCAATGATTTGTTTCAACGGTAACCCAGAATGTGTTGCAACAGTGACCCATCGAGTTGCCACGAAGGTCACCCAACAAGTTGCCACAACTGTAAGGACTCCCAACTCTAAACCAGCATGTTGCCACAGTGGTAAATCGGTGATCTGCCTCAATGGTCAACCAGTGAGTTGTCGTAATTGTCGAAAAGCAAGTTTCCGCAACAATTAACCAGAGAGTTTCCGCAATGGTGGGGGGACAATCAATATTTCCTTTTACAAACATTATGGTATTAGTTAATATCACTTTAAACAAAACCCTAAAATAAATATTTTTATTATCAAATAGAGGAATCCAAAAGATGTTACAAAATAAGACCTTAGAATGCCTTCAATACCTCTTCAAATTTCCAACTTCTAGGAAAATTCACTAATTTATTATACATGATTAGCACATGCAAAATTTATACAAGTCTCTAATAAAATTCTAATGAGATCGAATTATTAAAGAAGTCCCTTCAATAAAAAATTATGTGAGATACCCTTGATTACAATCCAACCAAGGTAACTTATAGATAAATCATTATTTTCCCTTTATACATGGTCAAATGAAAAATACAATTGTGATATATTGTTTTTTTCCAATCCATAGATCCAACCTCATTTAAGGGACATAATTATATAAATATCCAAACAAACAATTTAATTGTTGTGGATTTCTCCATCATCAACTTCTACAGCCACAAGATCAGGCGATTTGAATTGAAGCATGTTTTGACATACATGAAAACAACAATAGTTAAGCCTGCAAACAGTGAAAATAATATGAACGGCCTGCAAATAAATGAAGTTAACTTGATAATCATGCAAAATTATAATATGCATTCAAGGATAACTAATAAATTCTAACCAATACTTTTTAAGGCAAGTAATTTAAGGAGTCAGTGTAATGGTGCATGGGCACCCAAAGTTGCATGTAATCAAACTTTATATTATGATTATGGAAAATCAAGGCCGTCACATTCCAATGATCACCGTTGGAGCAACATTTGACTGGGTACAAGGGGAATCTCTGACTGTGTACAATGAAAACGGAAAGGGAAATTTCCCCTGACCATGACAACAATGAATGCTTCATGCCAAATGGCCCGCAACCATTGCGACAACACTTCACTGCGTACAACTGAAATAGAAATCTCCCCTGACCACAATAGCAACGAACGATTGGTGCCAATTGGCTAGCAACCATTGCAACAACCCTTAACTGCTTACAACGAAAAAGAAAAATTCCCCTGACCATGACAGTAACGAACAGTGGGTGCCTATTGCGGAAACACCTGACTGCGTATAATGGAAACAAAGATCTCCCCTAACCACGATAGCAACAAACAGTTGCTGCCAAATGGGCAGCAACTATTGCTGAAACACCTAACTGTGAATTTTCGTCGCAATAGATGACGCCACGTGATATTACTGGACTCATTACCTCAACCCTTCCATTGCGTCGTTATCCCACATTCAAACTATTTCAGAGAAAAAACACATACATAGCCACTCTGAACTTTGCCTAAGATGGGAGGCCCAAGAGTTCATAAATAATGTAGCGAAGAATTCATACAAGAAATTCCACGCGTTAAACCATTTTTTGAACAAGTATGTTGGATGGAGTATATTCGCTGGTGTGAGGGGCATGACGACGGAATAACTCTAGAATTTTCCATGCTTTACACGGAGGGAAGATCTAAGGTACCAGATACAGTGGTTCATATAACACAAGAAGCAATTATGGAAGTGACAGGGTTACCCCAGACGGGAGAACAGTGTTTTGCGCCCCAAAAACCCCAACCCAATGTTGTGCTACAATTCCTTGAGGCAAGTGAACAACTGCAGAAGATAAGCACAGGATTTGACAAGAGGGCATCACCACAACCCTAGAAAGATAATGCATTCCTTGTCTAGAAATTTTTCACGTGTGAAGTAAGGTATGTCATTATTTATTACTAGCACCTACGGTTGTTAGAACACTTGCATCATGTAATGTTGGTTAACATGCCTTTATTTCTTGCAAAAACCCTAGAGCATATGGCCCAATTTGTGCAGAAAACAAAGTGGCCATTTGAAATATTGTCTCACCATTTCCTCATCAAGATTTTGGTGGATGTTGTGCTGCAAAGGGAAAGGAGAACTTTGGATGAACTAGTTGGAAGGCCATTGCATGTTGAAGTTGCTATCCCACAAGAGGATGGCCTCGTAGCTGTAACTCCGCCCCATGACCCCCCAACTACAAAAATTCCAATAGAACCTTTCCATATGGAAAATGGGTCGCCCAATGTTCAAACCATGAGTGTTTCTAAGGATTCTACCAGTGTTTTAAAAATTGGTCGGTGTGACTCAAATTTAGCTGAGCCAACCGAGCCAACCCCCTGGTTGGACCGACTCGGTAGAAAAACTGGTCTGCCGGTTGGTTTGTGACCAAACTGGCCAAGCTGGTTACCAACTCGGCCGGTTTGGTCACAAACCGGTCGACTCGGCCGAGTCTGAGTTAGACTAGTCGAGACAATGACAGCCAGGAGACCCCACAAACGGCCAAATTAGAACTTGAAACTGATTTTCAAAGGGTTGTGAGTGCAATTTGTCTGTCTTTGAGATGATTCACACGAAGAAGATAAATTTTTTGGAGAAAAAAAGGTTAAATGATCAATTCTATGTCCAATACAACCTCCAACTAAGATGCAACCAATTTTTGAACAAAAGAATTGACTCAGATCCCATTGTGTTGGATGATATTGATCCAACATCAGATTGGGTAGTGGAGACTCATCCACTAGAGTTTGACTCTGATGATGATATTTATGTGGGGTTAGACTTTGATTTATAGTTAGAGGCTCAACTAAATTCAGATCCAGTAGTAGTAGTTGCAAGTTAAGGCCCAAGTCCTCCAATTGCAGCTGCAGGCACTTCCTCAGCACATAGCTCGCCTATCGCAGGCTCACTGTGTTAGTGCTACAGCTATAGTTGAGGATGTTGATGAGGAGGAGCCATGGGTTTCCCCCTCTAATTCAGAGTCTGAGCAAGAGGATATTTCCTTGTCCAGCAGTAGTGACTAGTCATGTTTTGTTGTAGAGGCCATTTAAAGCCTCCTTAGGTATGTTTTTTTTTCTTATCTCTATATCATGTATGTATTGGACAGTGTGTTGGTTTCCCTTTTGATATAATGGATATATTCATGAGCCTACTTTGATCATATTTTGTCTTTTTTCTATATTCTAATGTTGTGTGTTTGGAAACATGAATGAAAAGTATTTTAAAATTATGTTTTTTTATAATAAAAATTTTAATATTTAATTTATTTTTTACAAAGGCCTATTCATTGAAATCGAACCGACCAAGTCGATACCGATTCGGAGTCAGATTCGGAGTCGGAGTCGACCCTTGGGTGGTTCCAAACATGAGCCAGAGCTTTAAAACACTCAATTCTACTGCTAAATCCCCATAGAAAGGAGACGAACAAGATGATGATGGTTAAGTAGAAATATTGGGGAGTGGCCATCAGAAGATTGAGAAGAATCAATAGAAGAGAAAGGGAAAGAGCATCCACAATATGTATTTATGGAAGGAGGAGTCATGGAGCAAGGATGCATGCAGCAAGGATTCATGGAACAATGATTAAGCCACCTTACTAACACATAAGAACAAGTTGATAAGGTTCCCTCTCCTCATTCTCATTATGAGTACATATGAGTAGAAAAATGGTACGGAACATATGGCCTTGCCTCAATTTCAATTTTGTATGGGGATTTCGAGGAGGAACAACCAACTACACCACCATAATTGTATCGTGATGATGAGGAGGACCAACCAACTCAACCACCAGAATTGAAAAAGAAGCATGTTGAAATAGTAAGTACCCCTACAAATCTTCCTCTGTATATATTTAATTATTAAGGAACAATAGGATTCTCCATATTAAAAACAGAAAACTACAAATCAAAGTTAAAACCCTAATAGATGAGAGCACACACATAAAAAAAAATTGATAAATTAAATTGCTTGACCCAAGTTGCATATTCCCTACCCATTGGTGTCATAGATATAGCTTCCCCAAGAGTCCAAGAAAATATACCCCTTTGAAAAAACATACTCGTGACATTGTTGTGAAAATAGAGGACGAGAAACTAGAGATGAAATTGATAAAAAAAACATAGCTGTGAAAATAGAGGAACAAGAATCACACATGAAACTAAAAAAAAAAATAGTTGTACAAACAGAGGAACAAGAACCAGAGATGAAATTAACAGAGGATCAAGAACCAGAGATCAAACTGACCAAAATAAATTGTTGTGCAAATAGAGGATGAGGAACCAAAGGATAAATTAATCACGTGTATACCCTCTTATAAGAGAAAACTAATACCTTTCCATTTGCACGAAAAAATAATCTGTGACCTTTTTAAGACATGGGAAAATATATAAACAAAGTTGAAGGAGAACACAAAAACACAGTGGCTGAGGTGGAAAGGAAGGTGAACAGGATGGAGAATGCTAAGAAGCAACTTGGATAGATAATGGATGGTGTGCTTTGTTGCACGGCTCCTTTAACCAATTACAATGTGTACTTTACAGAAATATTTTTGAAGTTTTAAAAGAATTCTATCATCAACAATAAGCCTTTCTAGGTTGAATACAGACATGGTTTCATAAAAGCATATAGGGCCTCCACAAATCTAGAAAAAGACTTTCTCTATGAGCTGTACCAATCATAATTTTTTGGTATCTCTTGACAAAACATGGAATCCCAACCCTGATGGAGGGGATGTCCAATTGAGAGCCTTTTTATCGTATTTAAGAAATCAGGCTAGTTGTGTGGAAGCTCTTAAAAATTTTAAACGCAATTACGAGATAATTTTGTGGGTTAGAGGATATTATGAAATACTTGTGCAGTTGATACAATAATAACAACAATTGGCCAGTTTTCCATAGGTAGGAGAGTATATCTCGAGGAAGAGGGAGCATACCATTTCATATTGCGTAGGCTAGATTCAAATATTGGAGATTGCCTCACAAGAAGGATGTAAAGAAAGGTGGGATTCCTAGGGAAAACAAACCCGAAATAAAGATCCATTTAATTACCTAAACTTAAAGATAGCCTTGACAAGGTGTGTCACAGTATATTATTTACATCGAAATATTTGGGAATGACTCGAACGGTCCTAGATTTCGCTATCCAATGATTTTGTTGCCAACAAGGATACATAAAAAGTCCTATACCCTAAAAAAATAGTTTGAATGATGGAATGAAACTATGGAAACAGGAGGGTATCTTCGTACTGGTGAAGCAAGACATAGTGATTATTGTATCAGCAATATTCATTAAAATCCCCCTTCATTCTCAGATTCAAATCTACCCTTGTGTCTTTGTTGATATTAACTCCCTCATTGGTGTTGGCATTCTCCCACTCACCGTTGCTGATCCTCGATGCTTTAAGCCCTTTTCAATGAGGTATAGCACACCCTCTAATTCATTTCCATTTAAGAAAAACAAAATGTTCAAGAAGATAAACAACCTATGTTTCCCTTGTTAACTCACCCTCTGATAGGATAGGCTAGAATTGAGACTTGTTCTCATTCACAAATTAGCTTATTTATGCCCCATAATTCAACCTAGTTCAACCTCAATTTGGCCCAGCAACTCGGGTTATTCACCATTGGAATTTTAGCCCTTTCAACTTAGCCTATTTAGATCTGTAATTGTGACCCTTGCAACTCGGCCTCTCATTCAACCAAAACAACTCAGTCAAGAAGACGAGGAAAAAGATGGTTCATATCTCATGAACCTAGAAGCATATTGTAGGAGCATCTCTTAAAGACACTATGTTATTGACTAAGGTCTCTTGGAGGGCTTCATGGTCAATTTTTGGAATATTCTTGCAGTTATTTATTTGTCTTGAATTCAACCTTTTTCTCATTTAAAATTTGGTCTATTTCTACTTTTTTTGGGGCTTTATTTGGATATATTTTTTGTGATTGATTTGATATTTCCTTAAGTCACCTAAAGAGAATAGTTAGAGTTGATTTTGAGACCATCTTTGGAGTTATACTTGAAGTTTTTCTTAAAGTTTTTGAAGCCACTTTGGAGTGGCCCCTTGAAGCTACTTTGGAGAAGCACTTGGAGACATTCTTGAAGCCATTTTGGAGCAACCATTGGAGACACCTTGAAACAGTACTTTGGAGCTATCTTGGTGGCTAGAATTACTAAACAGGATTGGATTCCTTAAACCAAGTTGGAGCCTTTGGTTTATGAATGGATTAGAGTCCTAATTTGAAGCTTGTAAAAAGGATTGGTGTCCTTGGTGTCCTTGGTATCCTTGCTAATCTAAAAAAAAAAATTAAGCTAATATTTATTAAACATCAAAATTCAACTTTAGATTTATTTAAAATACATGACCAACAACACATAACATAACACATTTAATACATAACCATATTACATTACATATTACAACACAACATAAAATATATATATATATATATATATTTAAAATCTTATTTGTATAAATTTTGAATTTTCCTATTTTTAATTTTTATTAACAATTTAAATATCATTTGTGCTTGGTATATAAGGTATCATATAAAAACTATATGAATGTGAAAAAAGTGTGAATGTAACCCATACAAATTTGAAATATCATATATAAAGTTGAATTTTTTATTTTTTAAATCACAAATTTAAAATAAAATTAATCTTATTTCACTTTTTTTTATATCCACTAGAAAATCTAGGGAGATCAACCCTAAGGCATCCGACCACCAGGGACAACAACCATTGCCTAACCCCAAGGACTTGGACTTGGAGGAGATTTGACCCCTTGACCTCCTACTTAGCAACTAGAACACCAACTAAGCTAACCCTTGGGGCTATTAATCTTATTCCACTTAATTAAACTAGTTGAATAATTAATAATTAATATAACACTTGAATAAATCTTAATCAAAGAGCATTTTTTTAATTTTATAACAAAGAGCACTTTGTTATAAATTTATTATTTACAAATACAAAATTATATAAATTTAGTTAAAATTCTAAAAAAAAAAACACTAAACAATAAAAGACTTCTCCCATGCTTTGGCCATGCTATCATGACTATAATGACTATGTATTATATATTTTTACAATTTTATAAGTTCATTTTTATTAACTCACCCACTGTTCTAAGAATTCAACAAAGAAGAAGAAGATTAAAAGAAGAACAAGTTGAAAACCATATAAATTTATTTATATTACTATTTAAGTAATCCATACAAATAAATAAACTAAAGTAAATCTATTAATATAAAGAAATAAATCAAATCAAAAAAAAATAAATAAATTAAAAAAAATAAATAAATAAATAAATTATGATTTACTCAGTCTAAATATTATAAAAGCCAATATTTTTTAAATTTCAAATTTTAAAAGGTTTCCATTAATTTAATATACATAGGTTTCAATTAATTTAATATACACCAATTTATGGACCATATTATATGTATACAATCAAATATCACATCACCTAACACATTTCAATACATCACAATATCACATAATACATTACAACACAACTTAAATAAATATATAAATTACAATTGTGTTTGTATAAATTTTTTATTTTCCAATTAATAATTTTTACTAATATTGTAAACATCATTTGTGGTTGGCACATAGGGTATTATTTGAAAACCATATGAATTGTGAAGATTAAAATAAATAAAGTTAAAATTTTAAAACTAAAATAAAGAGTAAAAAAGCTTACTAAAAGTAAAAGGCTCATTTGGCCATGCTATCTTTAAAAGTTGTAAGAAAGAACAACCCCTTTTTAAAAAGAAAAATAATATAGTCTTTGAAAATTACAAGTTCATCTTTAATACTTCACTTATTGCTATAAAAATGATATCATTGAAAGGAGAATTGTGTAAGTACAATTTTAAAATATAAAGTTGAAATCTATATACATATCTTTGTATAATAAAAATACAAATTTACATATACTTAAACATGTAACATAACAATGTTCTACAAATATTTTTAAAATATTAAATCTCAATAACTTTAAAATAATTTAGAATACATCATATTACACACAAATTTTTGTGTATAATTAATAATTTTTACTAATATTTTAAACATCATTTGTGGTTGGCACATAGGGTATTATTTGAAAACCATATGAATTGTGAAAATTAAAATAAATAAAGTTAAAATTATAAAAACTTACTTTTACTAAAAGTAAAAGACTCCTTTGGCCATGCTATCTTTAAAAGTGGTAAGAAAGAACAACCCCTTTTTAAAAAGAAAAATAATATAGGCTTTGAGAATTACAAGCTCATCTTTAATACTTCACTTATTGCTATAAAAAAAATATCATGAAAGGAGAATTGTGTAAGTACAATTTTAAAATATAAAGTTGAAATCTATATACATATCTTTGTATAATAAAAATAAAAATTTACATATATTTAACATGTAACATAACAATGTTCTACAAATATTTTTAAAATATTAAATCTCAAAACTTTTAAATAATTTAAAATACATCATATTACACACAAAGTTATGTGTATAATTATGTATACACAAATAACACATAACACAACATATCACAACACTAACACAAATAAATAAATAAATAATGAGATTTGAATTGTATAAATAAACTAATTTTAAATGTAATTTTATGAGATAATTTTAGTGTTTGGTTTAAAAAGCATTGTGTGAAAGTAATATGAATGTGAAAATAAATAAGCATGCTCAATCAAATTTAAAATGTGAAGTTGATATTTTTTTTCAAACACATCAATTAAAATTAAATATTATTTTTAAATAAATAACACAATTTGAAATTTTTAAATGTAATTTTGAGTTAATTTTTACAAACTTTTGTGGTGTCTCAATCAAATTTAAAATGTGAAGTTGAAATTTTTTGTCAAACACATCAATTAATTTTAAATATTATTTTTTAATAAATAACACAATTTTAAATTTTTAAACTTAATTTTGAGTTAATTTTTACAGCTTTTTCTGGTCAGATTTAAAGTATCATGTGAAAGTAATGTGAATGTGAAAAGAGACAAGTATGCTCAATCAATCAAATTTAAAGGGTTAAGTTGGATTTCTTTTCAAAAGATTCAATTAATTTTAAATATTATTTTTTATTAAAATAACACAATTTTAAAAAAATTAAATGTAATTTTAAATTAATTTTTACAATAGTTGTATAACAAAATTTAATTAATTTAAAATAAGTCAATTTAAAAGACACTAAATTATGCACAATCAAATATGCATATAACACAGCACATTACAATACATCACAATATCACATAATACATTACAACCCAACTTAAATAAATATATAAATTATTATTTTATTAATATAAATTTTTTATTTCCAATTAATAATTTTTATTAAATAATTTTTTTTTCTGGTTGGTACATAAGGCATTTTGTGTAAACCATAATTTTTATTAAATAACTTTTTAAACATCATTTGTGATTGGTACATAAGGCATTTTGTGTAAACAATATGAATGGTCAAAAATACTTGAAAACAAAGTTCAAATTTATGATATAAAGTGAATTTTTATTTTTATTATTTAAATCACAAATTGAAAATGAAATTAATTTATACCAATTAATTAAACACATTTAAATACGTCACAATATCACATAATACATTATAACCCAACTTAAATAAATATATAAATTATTATTTTATTAGTATAAACTTTTTATTTTCCAATTAATAATTTTTATTAAATAACTTTTTTGTGGTTTTTACATGAGGTATTTTGTGTAAATCATAATTTTTATTAAAAAAAAATTAAACATCATTAGTGATTGGTACATAAGGTATTTTGTGTAAACCATATGAATGGTCAAAAAGACTTGAAAACAAAGTTCAAAATGTAAGATGTAAAGTGAATTTTTATTTTTATTATTTAAATCACAAATTGAAAATAAAATTAATTTTATATCAATTAATTAATTTGCAGAAAATCACATATGATCACCATTGTGGTTCATCAATTAATTAAATAAAGTATAAGTTAGAAATCATTAATATCACTTATTGGTAAAACTACAAAATTAAAATAAATAAAGTTAAAATTTTAAAACAAAAATAAAAGACAACCTTTTTTAAAATGATAATTATTAGTCTTTAAAAGTTTACAAGTTCATTTTTAATACCTTAGATGTTATATAAAAAATATCATGCTAAACATAATGTAGGTTTTAAACCTGTACATAAATTATTTGCAAACGAATCTTAAAACAGAAAATAAACAATAGCGAGAGCATAAAACATAAAAGAGATAAACACAGATATTTTCCCTGGATCCCAAATCGAGACGACCAGCTTGATTTTTCATTATATTCCTTTTAGTGTTACAACACACACACACACACACATATATATATATACATGCCAAAGCATACATAAACCCCAATCCATTAGCCCTGGATTAGAACATAATTGTAGTTCCCTTGACCGGATCTACAAAATAACAGGGGCCGAAAACCATCGTCCCCCAAAACCATGTGCAAACTCATGCACAAAACCATGGGTGGGTCTGCCTATGGTTCTGCACACCAAAAAAAAATTTGGGGCCCCCCTGTGACCACCTTGCTGCGCCTGGTGCAATGTACAGCGTGTGGCTCTAGTCGTGGAAAGAATATAACACATACCCAACATTCTCCCACTTGTTGTTTTCTTTCCGCAAGGAGGCCACAAGAGAGCTTAGTCATTATCCCAGCTCTGCAACACCCATTGTTTCTCTACACCAAGAGAACTTATGAGTGCTCACAGACTTCGTCAATGCATCTACAACATTCTTCGAAGTGTCCACCTTTACCAGCAACACCCTTTTATCCTCAACCATATCTCTCACAAAGTAATATTGAACATCAATGTGCTTTGTCTTTGAATGAAAAGCAGGGTTCTTAGCCAAGAAAATTGCAATTTGGCTATCAAAGTCTATCTTTATAGCTCGCTGCACCAACCCCATACTTGAACACAATATTTGCAACCAAACTGCTTCCTTGCTTGCATGAGTGGCTACCATGTATTCTGCCTCTGTAGTTGAAAGATCCACTACAAACTATCTTTTACTCATCCAACTGACTGCACCTCCAAATAGGCTAAACACATACCCACTTGTAGATCTTCTTTGGTCTAGATCTCCAACCCAGTCTGCATCAACAAAACCATGAATGTCCAACATTCTTTCCAATCCTAGTCTTCCCTGGTAGCACAAGCCATAATCACTAGTGCCACGTAAATATCTAAAAACTCGCTTCACTGTTGTCCAATGCTCCTTCCCTGGGTTTGACATAAACCTGCTCAATACTCCCACTGCATGTGCAATGTCTGGTCTAGTACAAACCATTGCATACATCAGGCTACCCACTGCACTTGCATATGGAACACGGGACATATCCTCCTCTTCTTCTTATGTCTTGGGACACTGTTCAGCAGACAGCTTTACACCTACAGGAATAGGAACATTCACCGGTTTACTATCCTGCATATTGAACCTCTGTAATATAGTCTCGACATACTTCCTCTAGTTTAACCAGAGCTTCCTCTTTGCCTGATCTCTCTTAATTTCCATGCCCAAAATATAGTTTGCAGCATCAAGATCCTTCATGTCGAATTTGGAGAACAGTTGGGTCTTCAAATCTTGGATAATTTCTTTGTCATTTCCAATCAACAACATATCATCCACATACAAGACCAAATAAATAACACGATCACCAATTAATTTAAAATAAACACGGTGATCCTCCTTGCTTCTGGTGAAGTCAAGTCTCGGTATATAGGTATCAAATTTCTGATACCACATCCTTGGTGACTATTTTAACCCATACAGAGACTTCTTTAACCTACATACCAGTTCTTTCTTCCCCTTCACCATAAATCCTTCAGGTTGTTTCATGTAGATCTCCTCTTCCAGATCCCCGTGAAGAAATGTTGTCTTCACATCCATTTGTTCTAACTCAAAATCAAATGCAGCAGCAACAGATAAAAGTGATCTAATAGAATTAACTTTGGCAACATGAGAAAAAATATCACCAAAATCAATTCCCAGCACCTGGGAATAACCTTTTGCTACCAATTGAGCTTTTTATTTCTCCACCTTGCCTTCTACATTCATCTTCTTCTTAAACACCCATTTGCTCCCAATTGGCTTCCTTCCAGCCGGCAACTCCACCAGATCCCATGCCTCATTTTTATGCAAGGATGCCATTTCATCAACCATGGCCTCCTTCCATAGTTTTCCATCCTCTGAATCTATTGCCTCCCTGACAATTCTGGGATCACCATCAGTTATAGTTAAGGCAAAACTTGAACAGAAAGCAGATGGACTATACCTTTCTGGTTGCCTTCTTTCCCGAACTGATCTTCTCACAGCTGGAGTTTGTGGCTCTTCCTCTTCTGAGTCTTCTTCTATTGTAGAGCCTAATTCATCCTCCTTTAGCTCAAACTCTATCTTCTCAGGTTCCTTTGGTAGGACTTCATGTTTAACAACATCTTTCACCTCTCTAAACACCACATCTCTGCTGCACACAACCTTCCTTGTTTCCGGGTTCCAAAGCTTGTAACCCTTTAAACCATCCTTATACCCAATAAAGATGCACCTTTCAGATTTATTATCCAACTTGGTCATTTTCTCCTTTGGAACATGCACATATGCATCACATCCAAATACCATCAGATGTGAAAGAGAGGGTTTCTTACCAATCCATACCTCATGTGGAGTCTTATTTTCAAACGCTGATGAAGGTGATATTTTAACCAAGTAACATGTAGTCTCTACTACCTCTGCCCAGAATTCTTGTCCTAACCCGGTACCACTGAGCACGCTTCTTACATTTTCCATCAACGTTTTGTTCATTCTTTCGGCAACTCCGTTTTGCTGAGGTGTGTATGGAGTAGTCTTCTGCCGTGTTATACTACACTTCTTACAGAACTCTTCAAATTCCTTCTTGGAGAACTCCCCACCATTATCTGTCCTCAGCACCCTTATCTTCTTCTCTGTCTAGTTTTCCACCAGAGCCTTAAATTCTTTAAATTTGTCAAAGACTTCAGATTTCTTCCTCAAGAAATATATCCATGTATTCCTTGAGAAGTCATCTATGAATGAAACATAGTACACAGACTTACCCAGTGATGGAACCGACACAGGTCCAAACACATCACTGTGCACAAGCTCTAATATATTGTTTGCCCTCTTAGCACCAGAAGGAAAACTCACCCGATTCTGCTTCCCATATACACAATGTTCACAGAAATCGAAATCCAGAGAGCTATTAGACATACCTTCTACCATACCATTTCCATGCAGTATCTGAAGGCCCTTCTCTCCAATATGTCCAAGCCTTTGATGCCATAGCATGGTCTTTTCTCTAGAGACCGCTAGGATTTCCGCTCCACTTTCCGGAACCACAAAACTATTGCACCCATCAATAACAGTGATGCCTTGAAGCTTGTACAGAGTTCCAATCCGAACTCCCCGCATTAATACCAGTGCTCCTCGAACCATCTTACAGGTATCTTTCTCGAACACTGTTTTTACACCTGCATCATCCATCTTGCTTGCAGAAATAAGATTTTTGGCCAACGCAGGAATGTGCAGAACACCAAGAAGTGTTCTAATCCTTCCACCTTGCAGCTTCAGCTTGAATTTTCCACGTCCGACGATTTTGGCCTTCCTATCATCCCCTAAGAAGACATCACCGCCATCATATTTCTCATACTCGCAGAACCACTCCCTATGGGGAGTGAAGTGAAAGGATGCACTCGAGTCAATCAACCATGACTCATGATCTACATGTGTATTTGAAGAAGAAGCAAAATACACATCCCCACCTTCATCCAAGGTGGTTTTTGCCTCTGCAGAAGGAGCATCATCAGATCCCTTTCCTTTCTCAGGAGCTTTAGATTTGCAATCATTTTTGTAGTTCCCTTCCTTTTCGCATTTCCAACATACCTTTAAAAAATTTCCAGGAGATTTAGATCTCCCTCTATATTTGGATCTCCCACTCGAAAATCTATTTCTGCTTTCTTTCTGCTTCAATCTTCGTACACATAAGGTAATTCCATTCAATTCTCCATATTTTCCGTCTATTTCCTCCTCTGCTATACCAGACAATGTCATCAAAATTCAAGGTAGCTTATCGCTATCTATTGCATGTTCCATCACCCAGCCTAGTCCTGTGGGAGAGAACACAATAAACTTGAAGGCATATTCTATCCTGATTTTATCATCAACAGAGAGAGAATAATTACCATGCAGATGAAGGCTGTATGCGCTCTTCACTAAGTCTCAACTCATCCCTGCAGTTATACAAATTTTTTTCCGCAGGAACAATTTATTCACCAGAGACTTAGATTGGTACAAAGTCCCAAGTTTGTCCCACAAATTCTTTGTCGTAACTTCCCCAGATACATTCAACAATACCGAATCTAAGACACACAACCGTATTGTCCTCTTCACCTTCTAATCCAACTTCTTCCAGTCTTCATCTGACATTGTCTTTGGTTTAGTACCTGGATCTACCGCGATCCATTGTTCTTTATCCACCAGAAGATCCTCCATCTTGAGCTTCCACAACTCATAACTCCCACCATTAAATTTCTCAATCTATATCTTTCCACTGCTCTCCATCTTCTTTCACCGCAAGAATCGATCTCGCAGATCTCCCACTGAACAGGGTCTACCACAGGCCCGAGCAAAAAACCCTCAGCAGCAAAGGCATCCCCTTGAAGCCGAAACATCTCCGATACCAAATGTAGGCTTTAACCCTGTATAAAAATTATCTACAAACGAATCTTAAAATAGAAAATAAACAATAGCGAGAGCATAAAACATAAAACAGATAAACACAGAGATTTTCCCTGGATCCCAAATCAAGACGACCAGCTTAATTTTTCCTTATATTCCTTTTAGTGTTACAACACATATATATACATGCCGAAGCATACATAAACCTCAATCCATTAACCCTGGATTAGAACATAGCCATAGTTCCCTTGACTGGATCTACAAAATACCAGGGGCCGAAAACCATCGTCCCCCAAAACCATGTGCAAACTCATGCACAAAACCATGGGTGGGTCCGCCTATGAGTGGGTCTGCACACCAAAAAAAAATTGTCGGGGCGCTGCCTTGGACCCTGACAGGGGGGGCCCCTTGCTGCGCCCGACACAATGTACAATGCGTGGCTCTAGTCGTGGAAAGAATATAACACATAACTTAACATGGTTGTAAAATATTATTTTTTATTAATAATAAAATTTTAAATGTAATTCCATGAGTTAATTTAGGAGTAATTAGTTCATTGTGAAAGTACTTTGAATGTGAAAAGAGATATATTTTAAATATAATTTTGAGTTAATTACATTCTTGTACAAATATTTTGAAACATTGAATCTCAATAACTTTACATGAAACATTCATCCTGGAGTTTGAATGTGGCCCTCATAAAGCCCGTCCCCCATACAAATTCAACTCCAGGTGGTTACGTGATCCGGAGTACAACCAGCTGGTCACTCGGACCTGGAAGCACTTTAGACCTACATTGGATGATGACCCTGGTAGGGTTATTAATGAAAATCTTCTTAGAATAAAGGTCCTCACCATTAAGTGGGCACAGAATAAAAAGAAACAGGAAAGTGAGGCTCTGCACCGAATTGAGGTTAATATTGGCTCTCTCAACAATGGTGATTTGTTGGGTTACAGTAGTGAGGAAGCTAGGGCTCAACTCTTCATGCTTGAGACCGAAAAGGCCAAACTGCTGAAACAGAAGGAGGAAGATTGGAGACTCAAAATTCGAACCATTTGGTTACAGGCCGGTGATGAAAATACGAAATTCTTTCAGCAGCATGCAAATGGTCGCAAGGCTGCTAACACCATTTGGGAATTAACTGATCGTAATGGCTATACTGCGAGAACACATGATCAGCTTGCTGTGTTAGGTACCAGACATTTCACCAACCTGTATAGGGCTTCTGCTAACATCAATCTCCCGGAGATCCTGCGCATTACTCAAAACTTCAAACTCTTCGTGGCACAGGACCAGCAGGATGACCTCAATTCCCCAGTGACCATGGGCGAACTTGAAGGGGTTTTGAAATGGTTCAATCGGGACAAGAGCCCGGGGCCTGATGGCTGGCCCATTAAATTTTTTATACACTTCTTTGACCTCATTTCAACTGACCTCCTTACTATGATCGAGGATAGCAGGGTGCGGGGCAGGATATATGATGGATTTAACTCCACCTTTATTGCACTTATTCCAAAATCGGACAACCCTACCAGCTTCAATGACTTCAGACCCATTTCGCTGTGTAACTACATCTACAAGATCATATCTAAAATTATTGCAAATCGCATCAAGCCTTTCCTGTCCGAACATATTGGAAAGGAACAATTTGCTTTTCTGAATCATAGGCAAATTCATGAGGCCATTGGTACTGCTCAGAAGGCCCTTCACTCCATTAAATCTCTCCGCCTGAAATCAACTATTCTCAAGATCGATCTAACTAAAGCTTTTGATCAGGTTGACTGGAGTTACCTACACCTCATCCTTATCCACTCTGGGTTTCCTCATACCCTTATCAACTGGATTATGGGCTGCATTTGTCACGCCACCTTCAGCATTCTGATCAATGGTACTGCTACTGATTTTTTCCATGCGGGGAGGGGTCTCCGTCAGGGCTGTCCACTTTCACCTATGCTATTTTTCCTCGTCATGGAGGGCCTCTCTGTACTTATCAATGAAGCAAAAGAAAGGGGGACACTACAGGGGCTCCGGATCATTGACAATTTATATCTTACACACCTCTTATTTGTTGACGATGTTCTCATTTTTCTTAATGGCACTAGACAAGACTCGGTTCAATTTGATCTGCTCTTGAAATGGTTTTGCAGGGCCACTGGCATGGCTCCAAACTGCACCAAATCCTCTATCATTATGACGGGCTGCACAAGACAGGAACATGTCACCTCCAGGAATCTTTTTGACTATGTCTGCACTGATATTAATGGTGGACTCAAATATTTGGGGTACCTCATCAAACCAAATGATTATAAGACCAAGGACTGGAACTGGATCTTAGCAAAGATTGAGCACAGAATCAACGTCTGGTACAATAGATGGTTATCAAGGGCTGGTAGACTCATCCTCATTAAGTCTGTACTGGAGGCCATACCGGTCTATTGGATGACCCTGGCCTGGATTCCAATTGGCATTACTAACCAGATTAAGTGCATCTGCAGACAATTCCTCTGGCGCAACCAAGGTAAGGCATCCACGTTTGCCTGGATTGCATGGGATCGTATCAATTTGCCCAAAAAATGGGGTGGCTGGGGGTTAAAAGATCTTCATCTCTTTTCCAGGGCCCTTGCGGCTAAGATGTGCTGGCACTTAATAACTGGTCAGAGTTTATGGAAGGAGGTTATGGTGGCAAAATATATATCTCCACAAAGCCCACACGAATGGATCCGTGGCTGCATCACTTTACAAACGGGGGCTTCTATTATTTGGAAGGCTATAACAAGGGCAGCTCACATAATACAGAATGGCTTATCTTGGAAAATTGGTTCAGGATCTGCGGTTCGCATTGGCATGGACTCTTGGTCGGGGAGTGGAGATTATCATATACTGCCAGTATATATTATTGAACACCTCGCCCGCAGGAATGTCACATATTTGGCACAGATAGTTGACTGGGCACACACTACTTGGCGGGAACAAGCCTTGATACAGGTGGGTGACCTTGGTATCCCTCCGGAAGGCACACGGGTCTGGCAACGATTCATATGGGCACTGAAAGCCACCAATATCCGCATCACTGACCGTGAGGACAATCTGATTTGGGCTATATCAAAAGATGGACGTTATTCTCCAAAGCTTGGCTACCTCGAACTCATCAAGCACAAGGAACCCCCCATTAAGGACTGGTGGTGGAGCACCATTTGGTAATTAAAATCCCCGCATAAGCACAGACTTCTGTTCTGGTGCATACTCAAAGATTGCATTCCCACCTCAGAATTCCTGCACAGAAGGTCCTTCTACGGGGCATCTCGATGCTGTTACTGTCTTAACGACAGTGAGGACGCCCACCACTTATTTCTGCAATGCAACAGTATCCAAAACATCTGGTCTAGGATTATTACTGATTTGAGATACAGATCCAATTGGGGGGGTGCCACACTATTCGATGCCTGGTCCAATTGGTGGCAGCGTGCTGCACACAGTCATAAACTCCGTAATCTACCATTAATAGTGTCTTGGGAAATTTGGATGGGGCGAAACAATAAGATCTTCAAGGAGATTCCGATTGACTGTGATCGGATATGTGCAGCAGCTATTGCCACTTTCCGACTCATACCTGAGGATTGTACAAGCTGTAAGCCACCTCATGTGAACCCGGAAATCATCGATCACAGCAAGGCGTGGGCATATTTTGATGGTGCGTCCAACGCACAGGGGTGTGGGGGGGGCGCAGTACTCTATTTGAATGAACATCACTTTTTCGACATCAGAATGGGTTTAGGACCAGGAACCAACAACTTCGCCGAACTACAGAGCCTCAGACTCCTTCTCACATTTGCTCGGGAGATTCACTGTGCATCCATCCAGATATTTGGAGATTCTCTACTTGTGACCAACTGGTTTAACAATCTTGCACATTTCCACTCGCACACACTATCTGCACTTTTGAGTGAAGTTCACCATCTCAGATTACTATTTGACTTCATCACAGTGACTCATATTTACAGGTCTCGGAACGAAGCTGCTGATCAACTATCCAAGGAAGCTTCGGAGTTGACTTGGGGTACCTGGCACATCACTGAACATAATGCTGGACAGATCTACAGATACTTTCACCAGCCTTTTATTGAGGAGGCTCCTCATTTTTTGGACTTGTAGTTGTACTGTTATTATGGGGGATTTTGTTTATTTACGCCCCTTTTCATATATTCGGCATGTATTTATTTCATCTTTATTGTTCCTACTGGAGTTAGTAAGTTATGCACCGAACTTGCTATGCTTTGATACATACTGATGATTCAGGTTTCAGGACTGCATGCTTACAGTTTTTGATTGTGTGGCCGACTGTTTTCTGTTTGTTTTGGACTGTACAGTAGTTTTACACTACAGCATATGTAACATGTAGCTGATCATTAATATGAAAGGTTACGAACTTTTTCTCTGTGAAAAAAAATAACTTTAATTCATTTTAAAATACACCATATTACAGAATGTTTGTGTATAATTAATGTTGTACAAATATTTTGAAACATTGAATCTCAATAAATTTAATTCATTTTAAAATACACCATATTACAAAATGTTTGTGTATAATTATTGTTGTACAAATATTTTGAAACATTGAATCTCAATAACTTTAATTCATTTTAAAATACACCATATTACAGAATGTTTGTGTATAATTAATATTGTACAAATATTTTGAAACATTGAATCTCAATAACTTTAATTCATTTTAAAATACACCATATTACACTATGTTTATGTATAATTATATATACACAAACAACACATTATACAACAAATCACAAAACACAAATAAATAAATAGAAATTAGGATTTTAAATGTATAAATTTTAAATGTAATTTTATGAGTTAGTTTTGAGTGATTTGTGTTTAGTATATAGAGTATCATGTGAAAGTAATGTGAATGTGAAAGTATTTGGCATATAGAGTATCATGTGAAAGTAATGTGAATGTGAAAGTATTTGGCATATAGAGTATCATGTGAAACTAATGTGAATGTGAGTATTTGGCATATAGAGTATCATCTCAAAGTAATGTGAATGTGAATACATATAAGTATGCTCAAACAAATTTAAATTTTAAAATATAGTTTTTGAGTTTACAGTCTTTTTTGTTGTTATAAAAAACTATCATGTGAGAAGAATAGTGCAAGTAACATGTGAGAAGAATAGTGCAAGTAATGTAAATGTGAAAAAGATATAAATATGCTCAATCAATTTTTTTTAAATGTAAAGTTGAATAATTTTTTTATAAAAACATAATTAATTAAATAAATTAAAATTCAGAAATCATTAAATGTTGAAAATAAAATAAGGAGTTCAATATGTAAGATGTAAAGTGAATTTCTATTTTTATTATTTAAATCACAAATTTAAAATAAAACTAATTTTATATGAATTAATTAAGTAAAGTACAAATTAGAAATCATTAATATCACTTATTTGTAAAACTACAAAATTAAAATAAATAAAGTTAAAATTCATTAATATCACTTATTTGTAAAATTACAAAATTAAAATAAACAAAGTTGAGATTTTAAAACAAAAATAGAAGACCCCCTTTTTAAAATGAAAATTATTAGTCTTTAAAAGTTTACAAGTTCATTTTTAATACTTCATTGTTGTACATAACATAACATTGTTGTACAAATATTTTGTATCATTAAATCTCAATTTCATGAGTTGATTTTCATATTAATTTATTCTTCGTATATAAGGTACTGTGTGAATGTGAAAGTAATTGGCATATAAATTATCATGTGAAAGTAATGTAAGTGTGAAAAGATATAAATTTTAAAATATAATTTTGAGTTAATTTTTTTAATCTATATTCAAATATTCATAAACATATAACAAAACATTGTTTTACAAATATTTTGAAACATGAAATCTCAATAACTTCAAATTATTTTACATACACCATATTACATAATGTTTGTGTATAATTATATATACACAAACAACACATAACATAACATAACATATCACAACACAACACATCACATATCACAACAAAACACAACAACACAAATAAATAAATAGAAATTAATATTTTAATTGTATGAATTTTAAATATTAATTTTTATTAAATAACAAAATTTTAAAGTAATTTTATGACTTAATTTTCAAGGTCATTTTTGCTTGGCATATAAGGCATTATGTGAAAGTAATGTTTATGTGAAAGTATTTTCCATATAAAGTATCATGTGAAAGTATTTTCCATATAAAGTATCATGTGAATTGAAAGTAATGTAAATGTGAAAGTATTTTCCATATAAAGTATCATGTGAAAGTAATGTGAATGTGAAAAGATATAAGTATGCTTAAACAAATTTGAATGATTATAGAATTAGTGATTGGAATTAGCTCATAGCTAAAATTGAGCTTAGAATCAACATTTGGCAGCAAAAATGGCTCTCCATATCTTGATCAAATGTGTTGTGGAGGCTATACTAGTGTATTGGATGGCAGTGGTCTAGATTCCTAAAGGTGTCACCAACAACATACAGCAAATTTGCAGGTGTTTTATCTGCATGGGCAAGGAGGAAGGTCACACCTTTGCTTGGGTGAGATGGGAGAAAATATCCAAGCCTAAACATTGGGGGGTTGGGGCCTCAAGGATCTTAATCTCTTAGCAAATGCACTAGCTGCCAAAATGGGTTGGTGTCACTTAACATCCTACAGTGTGTGGTGGGAAGTAGGGAACTCTAAATACATTGCTCCAGTCCTTACACTTGATTAGATCAAAATCCCTCATCGCCCTCGAACATGTCCATCTGTTGTTTTGTACGCTATAATGAAATCCATAGCCCTCATCAAACAGGTTTTTGTCTCGCGTATTGGTGCAGGTACACATGTCCAAATTGGTTTGGATCCTTGGTGAGGTTGTAGGAGGGGTCTTGCGTGACGTATTGGTGCAGGCACATAGATCTGAATTGGTTTGGATCCTTGGTAAGCAAGGGTCTTTCCTGGAGTATTGGTGTGGGCACAGAGATTCGAATTGGTTTGGATCCTTGGTGAGGTTGCGGTAGGAAACATCTACTTCCTAAGGACATCGGACTCTTCTTATGCGATATTGGGATCTCTCGGCTCAGTTACTTTGCAGACAAGGATAACTCTGATTGGATCACAGGCGTGGAAAACACCAACTGAACTTGAATATCCCTAAGCGCTGGTGGGGGGTTTGGAATAGATACATTAGAGCTCTCAAGACTTCTCATATGAGGATCTCTGAAGATATCTATCACCTCTTCCTCAATTTCCCTTTGTCTCACAATACATGGATGCTCATTACTAAGGAACTTGGCATAAATAGTCCATGGCAGAATGGGCCTCATGGTAAAAGAAGGCAAATGGATTGCCACCATTTTGGAATATGACATAGAAATTAATCCCACCAAACTATTTAAAGGTTAAGTTTTAGCCAAACTCATGGTTGAATCAAATTTTCATGCTTTAGATATAAATTTTATTTCCCAATTAGATGATCAGGAAGAGATGGTGACTCTACAGATCAGTGAAGCCTTTTCAAATTCACTGATCTCTAGAGTAGCCATCTCTTCTTGATCATCTAATTGGGAAATAAAATTTGTATCTAAAGCATGACAATTTAGCTAAAATTTAACCTTTAAATAGTTTGGTGGGATTAATTTCTATGTCATATTCCAACCTTAACCTTTAAATAGTTTGGCTTGGAAAAATTGGTGGCACTCTTGTACCTCAACTAAGGCTCGCAACCTGCCACTCTTGATCTCGCGGGGCCTTTGGCTGTCTTGGAACCATATCATATTCCAGAGCACTCTGATATCTCAGACCACCATTATCAATTCCATTTTAGCCCTCTATCACTCCATCCCTGAAGAAGGTTGTACAAAGGTAGAAAGGGTTATTGAGCATGAAGTCATTGACAAAAATCTCCCTTGGGCTTATTTTGATGGTGCGGCAGGGATCAATGGTTAGTGGAGGGGCCATACTGTACCTTTCTAACCATCACTTCTATCAAATCAAAATGGGTTTGTGCCCTCTAACAAATAACTACTCTAAGCTCAACACTGCTCCTAATATTTGCCTTAGAAAAAATATGCAATACGATACATATCTTTGGGGACTCTAAGATCATTATTAACTAGTTCAATAATATTACTACATGTCATGTACACACTCTTAGAAATTTTCTAGATGAAGCACTTGCTATTCAAAATCATTTTGATATCATTACTTTCACTCACATTTAGAGGCAAATGAATGAAGATGCTCACAACTTGTCTAAAGAAGCGGTGCACATAACATGGGGACAATGGCATGAACAGTGTGTGATCAAAGGCCTTATTTTTTGTTTTTTTAGCTTTTTGCATATAGACTTCTATAGTTTTTTACTATCATACGTCTATTTGGGCATTAAGAATTGTGAATTACGGATAAATAACGCTTCCCTAGATAGGTGCTAGTCTAGAACAACAGATTAAAGACTATACGACTATTTCTCCTAACTAAGAACAGACACATAGAAAGGATTAGAAGGTTACTTGTGATCCAAGCGCTTCTAAATGGCTCCTTCTGTCGCTTCCATTGTAGCTTCAAATTCAAGCGGTTTGTGTGTGAAATGCTTCCTGCAAGAAAGAACACTAAAACAGCAGAAGATGCAATAATATAGATGTATATTCAAGTTATTTTGCTAAATAAGTAAATCATAAACCATATACATCAACCAAGATCTTGCAATATGGAAAATCAAAGCCAATACAGATGCATATAGGGAAAAACAAGTTGTACTCTTTATTAATGATAGAAGGAGAGGTTACAACCTAGTGATTGATTTGAAGTGACCTTCCAGCAACGTCCCCAAGCCTCATCACAGTATAAATCTCTCCAGCAATTGTTACACAAATCTAGCTCTCAATTGAAAATTCTCCAGCATTTCTCTACTCAAATTCTTCCTTCTCAAGCACTCAGATCTGTGCTCAATTTATAGATGAACTGAAGGTTGTTTTGCAATCAATGACTTTCTAATCTGAAAATGGAACTATTTGTAAATTCTATGCAAAGTAACCATTTCCTTTTAATTAATGTGCAAAGTATTCTCCATGTCTTGCAGGTTAAATAAAGTAGTTTTGGTAATGTTTCTGAGTTTTATGTGTGAGGATTTGTTATTTAAATTTACTATTTAATATATCACAACAGAAATACACAGCAAGAAAAAATCACCATAGCATAACACAGCAAACTGATGAGGCAGTTCACCCCTCCTGGGCTACATCTGCCAGTCCAAGGCTCCCCAATGGCATGTCCTTGCTCTATTAATTTTCTCAAAATGGTTACACAACGAAAAATATGCCTAAACAGGAAAAAAAGGTTGTGAATTTGACTTCAGAAGACATAAATAAGATAAAAATGGCTTTTGTTTCACCTAAAATAGTGAAGTACAACCCAATACAACTCCATCTCCCTGATGGCCCTGATGTCTCTTTCCTCTTCCCTAAAGAAAAAATGGCTGATAAACACCTCTGTTTGATCTGAAACCTATCCCAAACTCTCCAGAATGCTCAAGAAAGCCAAAATTGACTAAAATTTCATCTTGTTTGGTTGAAAATTGAGAAAGTTATGACCCAAACAAGTTTTTTCCCAATGGCACTAAAAAACCTCCTCCAAAACTGGAGGAACTCTAGTTAACTCCACCAAATTCGTCGGATGGGCAGACTTGGCGGAACCGTGCTCCAAAATAGGCAGAACATTTAATGTGACTATCAGTTAATGTCGGCGCATTCACATGCGAAATCTTCGGCGGTCAAGTCTGTTGGCGGATAAGTTTAAAAGACTGCGCCCATGGTCACGGGTCAAGGTCACATCGGAAGAGGGGCTAGCACCAAGGTGCTTAACCCTGTTGTTCCGCCGGTTGGAAATATTTAGGTTCCGGGTCATCACGCTTGGTCGTATGGCTTTAAACCTTAGCCCTGAGGGCTTAACCAAAAATTCTGCCATAATAACAGTGCTTAGCCCTTGGTCTTTAGACCCGGGTCTTATTGCTATGGGGCTGGCCCTTGAGGACTTAACCCAATGTTCTCTACCAGTTACACCGACCCGAATAGATGTTTACCTCTGCTCGACTCACCCATTTACCAACGACCCGAACCGTCGTTCAACAAACATCGACCCTCTGCCATGTTGGTCGGGTCGACCCTCCCCGAGGAGTCGGGTCGAGGGTTCAACCCTCACGCCCTCCAAATTTTCACACATCTTTTCAACCAATGGCCTGGAGCTATGTGGCACCCTCTAATAGGCCACTAAAAACGTTATAAAATGAAATTTTTGCCATATAATTTTTTTTTAATATGACAAATTCTTCTGGTCAAAAAGTCATGTTTTGGAGGTCATTGGACAAATTCAAACCTCAGTAACTTTCACATACAACATTGGATTTGAGTCTCGTTCACGGCGCCAGAATCGCAGCAATGAGGCCTTTCCGGTTGTTCAGATTGCAACCATTTCTGAGCATTTCCATTTTTGAGCAATTTTTTAACTTGGACATGATCTCGTGATCACACCTCCCCATTGGGAAGCTTTTGGACCCCAAAAGCCTTCAATTACCTGTTTAGAAGATGAGGGTACAGATCCCTCACCTTTTCCACCTCCATCCATTTTTCCTTAGTCGGTTTGTTGCCTTTAAGACCAATCCGAAGATAATCAACACTTCCCCTCCTCGAAGTGTGTGTCCTTCTGTCAATGATAGCATCCTCTTTCAACTCATCCAAAAATTCTAGCGAGAAATCCTCTATGGATGGCAGATGAATGTCACTTTCATGATCAGTAATTAAAGGAGGTTCATACAAACGTAAATTTTCTACATTCACAACGGAATACATTTGCATATATGAAGGCAAGTCTAGTTGAAAAGCATTATTTCCAACTTGTTTAAGAATCTTGAATGGACCATAACGAATAGGCTTCATCTTTTTACCTTCTCCTTGCATTCTTTCCTTACTAATATGCAGCCATACCACATCTCCTTCTTGAAACTTATGATCAATTCTATGTTTGTCATGCCTCTCCTTGTACTTGCCTTGACTTTTTTCAAGCTGTTCTTGAACCTGCTGATGTATGAGCTGAATTATTTCAATGAATATGCGAGCTTTGTCAATGTCACTATGCCCATCAATGGCAACATCCTTCTCAAGAATGAAATCTAAAGGTGACTTAGGAAAATACCCAAAACAAGCTTCAAAAGGTGAAGTATTTGTAGAAGAGTGCTTGGCCCGGTTGTAAGCATACTGAATGTAATGCAAGTGCTTATCCAAAATCTTGGGATGCTTGCTGAAATAACCTCTCAAGAGATGTACAATGGTTCTGTTCACTACCTCTGTTTGGCCATATGTTTGCGGATGGAAGGAAGTACTCTTCTTCAACTTGGTGTCCATCATCTTCCATAAATTGGACCAAAAATTCCCAACAAATATGGAATCCCTGTCACTAACAATAGAAGTAGGCAAGCCATAATGAACCCATACATTTTGAAAATATAAATCAGCAGTTTGTTCAGCAGTTATACATTTTTTACATGGCATAAGAATACACATCTTGCTGAATCTATCAATTACTACATAAAGATAATCATGTTGCTTTCTAGACAATGGTAGACCTCCAAAAAAATCCATAGAAACACTTTCCCATGGTCTAGAAGGTACCGGAAATGGCGTATATAAACCAAGATTCCTATTACTAGGCTTGCGTGTAGCACATAATGAACAACCTCTAATGAAACGTGAAACACTATCTACCATGCGAGGCCAATAACAATACCTCTGTAAATGTGGCACCGTTTTTCTTACCCCAAAATGTCCAGCAATAATAGAAGAATGAGATTATCTCATGACACTTAGTCTCTCCCCCTGTGGTATACATAACTTGCCCATATGAAAACAAATTATTATGCAAGTGATAATCATTCTCCTCAACATGATTCCCTTCATTCAAGTTAGCATACACATCCTTAAAATCAATATCTGATGCATACTTCTCTATGTAGCTCTCATGTACAATAGAATCATTCTTAAGTAAAGTAGTAGCACTAATAATAGGCCCTGAAAGCATATCAGAAACTTTATTGAAAATACCTTTCTTGTACCTTATTAACAAGTGAAATTTTTGTAGGAAACCCATCCATCTGAAATGTCGTGACTGCTGCAATTTACTTCGCGACTGCAAGTATTGTAAACGTTGATGGTCGGTATGAACAACTGTTTCTTTGCCCATCAAATAGTGTTTCCACTTTTTGACGCTTTGTACCAACGCATACAACTCCTTATCATATGTAGTATAATTCACAACACCACCATTAAATGTCTCATAATGAAATGTGATAGGCTTACCATGTTGTAAGAGAACTGCACCCATGGTGTAATCACTAGCATCGGTCTGAATCTCGAATGGTTGTCTCAAGTCTGGTAATGCAAGGACTAGAGTTGAACTTATCTTCTCTTTCAAATACTCGAAAGCTTTCTGTTGCTTGCCTCCCCATTGGAAAGCACACTTCACACTTGTCAATGCATGCATAGGAGCTGCTATGGTAGAGAAGTTAGAAATAAACTTCCTCCAATACTGAGCTGCACCCAAAAAACTTCTTACCTCTGTAATGGATTTGGGAGTAGGCCAATTCACAATGGCTTCTACCTTATAAGGATCAATTCTCAAAGCACCTCCTCCTACTATGTGTCCCAAATAAACCAAAGAAGTATTTCCAAATTCACACTTTGACATTTTAAGAAACAACTGATTTTTCTTCAAAACATAAAATACTTTCTTAACATGCATGACATGCTCTTCTCTAGTCTTGTTGAAAATTAAGATGTCATCTAAGTAGACAATAACGAAATCATCAAGAAATGACATAAGACATCATCCATTACCCGCATGAAAGTTGCAGGTGCATTGCATAAACCAAATGGCATAACAAGCCACTCAAAGAGTCCCT
This sequence comes from Pinus albicaulis, assembly GCA_034641835.2. Classification (NCBI taxonomy): domain Eukaryota; kingdom Viridiplantae; phylum Streptophyta; class Pinopsida; order Pinales; family Pinaceae; genus Pinus; species Pinus albicaulis. The sequence goes on along the minus strand of CM076571.1, from coordinate 194,866,289 downwards.
GTTTGGTTTTAAATGTTGTTTTCCAAATGTCACTTTCTACAATTCTAACTTGATGATAACCACTACGTAAGTCTAACATAGTGAAATATTTAGCATCTTTCAGTTGATCTAACAAATCATCTATCCTTGGGAGTGGATAACGATTCTTTACCGTTATCTTGTTCAATGCCCTGAAGTCCACACACATGCGCCAAGTTCCATCTTTCTTTGGAATCAACACTATCGGTGACCCACATGGCGAAGTGCTTGGTCTTATGAAACCTTTGTCCAACAAGTTCTTAATTTGTCTCTTTATTTCAGCATTCTCCATGATAAAGATGTGGACAATCTCATTGTAACTGGATTTCATGTTGAATCTCCCTTTTAGGAGGCAAACCTATTGGTTCCTAAAACATCTCATGATGTGCATCAACTACATCATATAAATCTGATTTTAACTTGGAATCACAATTTTAAAATGACTCATGATTCACATCAACCTTAGGCTTAACCATAAGAAGTACAAAACTCTTACCATCACTATATTTGTCTTCTTGCGATGTGCTCTGACAATAAACTCCTTGCCATCTTTAAAAAGATGATACTTATTTTCATGGCAATGGAAGATCGTTTTCCTGTCAAATAAGTAAGGACTTCCCAGAACAATTCCTGATATATCAAGCGACACTACATCAAGTTCAACTATGTCAATAAAGTGTGCAGTAATTGCAAAACGCAATATGCACTTTCTTGAGACTTGTAAGTTTCCATCCTTGCATATCCATCCAAGTGGATATGGCTTGGGATGTGGAATGGTCTCAAGTTTAAGCTGTTTGACCAAGTCTTCTGATATGATATTTTCTTGTGACCCACTGTCAAACAGTGTGTCAATTTTTGTATGTTTTGAGACTACCCTCACATGGAACAATTCAATTCTTTCTTCCTCATTTGGAGCTTGTACATGACAGTTTGAAGTACTAGTGCTTGGCTTAGTTTTAGTTTCCTTTCCCTTCATACTCTTCAAACCCATGGCTGCAATTTTGGTTTCGTCACCTGAATCATCACCTAAGTCTTGTGGTGTAGTTGTAGTAGCTGCAGTTTTCTTCTTTCCTTTGTTTTTGTTAAACTGAGTTCTTTTAGGATGAAGTTTCCAACAGTTTTTTTCTTCATGCCCTTCTCTTGAACAGTGTTTACGTATCACTTTCTCACCCTCCTGTTTGACAGATGCATTCTTTTTTCCTTTTCCCTTGGAGGTTTTATCTTTGTTTTTCCCCTTAAAAGGCTTGTTTCTACCCTCATCAAAAGTGTTTTTCCCTCTAGCCTCTAAATGCGTAGCTTGTACACAAACTTCGTCTAGACTAGTAGGATTGAACATAAGGATAGTATGTTTAAGGTAGTTGTGCAAACCACTTATATATTTCAGCAAAGTATCTTGACTTTGTAAGTCTACCCCTAATAAGAGTGCTCTTTTCCTAAACTATTGGGTGTAGTCTTGTACATTTTATCCCTTAAGTTGTCTGAAGTTTTGCCAGTTCATGATAGCCTTTTGTAAATGAGCTAATGGATAAAATTGCTTCTTAATTGCAGTAATAAATTCAGCCCATGATAAAGTGATCTTACCATGTTTTTTAATTTCATCCTTGGTTTTGGTTTCCCACCATACCAATGTTGCTCCATCCATTCTCAAAGAGGCTAACTGTATCTTGGTGTCATCACCATGAAGGTTCTATATCCTCAAGTAAACCTCCAACTGCCTTATCCAATTGTCAAGTTTCTCTACATTGACTTCACCATTAAACATAGGCAACTCAAATTTAACATCAAGCTTTAAAAATGGACTTTTACCTGTGGTTTTAGACTTGTGAGATTATTTCACAGAAGTAGAGGATGACGATGTAGAGGAAGAGGATGAAGATGGGGATGGTGGATCACCATTTCCTCCATGTCCTTTCTTTGATTTTTCATCACTTTTCTTTCCTCCTAAAGAACCCTCTCCTTCTTTCTGATGTTTAGACCCTTCTCCTACAAGCCTATCATTCCTTTCTTGGTAGAGTATCCTCACCATCTCAGTCATGTCCAAGAAAGCCTTTCGAAACACCCGTTCTTCTTCTTTGAGATCAATGTCTTCAGGAGCTTCTCTTTCTCTTGAAGACATGCTTAAGGGTTCTTCAGTGGCTCTTGGGGGTGAAATAGATGGTGGAGACAATGGCACTCTGAATCTCCTTGGTTGAGTATTACTTTGTGCTCTAACCAATTGTCCATCCCCTCTCTTGAGCTTAAGTCTAGTGAGCATCAAAAGTTGCAAACAGTCAACTATATCTTTGCACAAGAACAAATGCAGAGTAAAACTCTATCTCTAATACCAACTGATCTGAAAATGTAACTATTTGTAAATGCTATGCAAAGTATCCATTTCCTTTTAATTTAATGTGCAAAGTATTCTCCATGTCTTGCAGGTTAAACAAAGTAGTTTTGGTAATGTTTCTGAGTTTCATGTGTGAGGATTTGTAAATACACGGCAAGAAAAATTCACCATAGCATAACACAGCAAACTGATGAGGCAATTCACCCCTCCTGAGCTACATCTGTCGGTCAAAGGCTCCCCAATGGCATGTCCTTACTCTATTAATTTGCTCAAAATGGTTACACAGTGAAAAATATGCCTAAAAAGGCAAAACAAGCTGTGAATTTGACTTCAGAAGATAGAAAATAAGCTAAAAATGGCTTTTGTTTCACCTCAAACAGTGAAGTACAACCCAATACAGCTCCATCTCCCTGATGGCCCTAATGTCTCTTTCCTTTTCCCTGAAAAAAAATGGCTGAAGAACACCTCTGTTCGCTCTGCAACCTATCCCAAACTCTCAAGAATGCTCAAGAAAGCCAAAATTGACTAAAATTTCATCTTGTTTGGTCGAAAATTGAGAAAGTTATGACCCAAACAAGTTTTTGCCTAGTGGCACTAAAAAACCTCCTCCAAAACTGAAAGAATTCCAATTAACTCCACCAAATTCGTCGGATGGGCGAACTTGGCGGAACCGTGCTCCAAAACAGGCAGAACATTTAATGTAACTGTCAATTAATGTCGGCGCGTTCAAATGCGAAATATTTGGCGGTCAAGTTTGCTGGCGGATAAGTTTAAAAGACCGCGCCCATGGTCACAGGTCAAGGTCACATCGGAAGAGGGGCTAGCACCAAGGTGCTCAACCCTGTTGTTCAGTCGGTTGGAAATGTTTAGGCCCCGAGTCATCGCGCTTGGTTGTATGGCTTTAAACCTTAGCCCTGAGGGCTTAACCAAAAATTCCTCCATAATAACAGTGCTTAGCCTGTGGTCTTTAGACCCGGGTCTTATTGCTATGGGGCTAGCCCTTAAGGGCTTAACCCAATGTTCTCCTCCCGTTACGCCGACCCGAATAGCCATTTACCTCCGCCCGACTCGCCCATTTACCAACGACCCGAGCCGCCGTTCAACAAACATCGACCCTCTATCGTGTTGGTCGGGTCGACCCTACCTGAGGAGTCGGGTCAAAGGTTCGACCCCCATGCCCTCCAACTTTTCACACATATTTTCAACCAATAGCCTGGGGCCACGTGGCAACCTCGAGGTAGGCCACATGGCACCTTCTAATAGGCCACTAAAAACCTTATAAAAATAACATTTTTTCCATATAATTTTTTTTTGAAAATGACAAATTATTTTAGTCAAAAAGTCATGTTTTGGAGGTCACTCGACGAATTCAAACCTCAATAACTTTCCCATACGACATCGGATTTGAGTCTTGTTCACGGTGCCAGAATCGCAGCGACGAGGTCTTTCCGGTCATTCAGATTGCAACCATTTCTGAGCATTTCCATTTTTGAGCAATTTTTTAACTTGGACATGATCTCCTTGTCACTTTCCAATAATAGGCAAGACATATTTCCAATCTTGTAGATGTCAAATGGACACTTGGATTCGAAGCTTGACACATGTGAACTCTTCTAGAAGGCACTGGCCAAGTGGAGATTCAGGAACAATGAGAATTTCGCTCCCAATGTGACCAATGCACCTGTGAATGTCGAGAAGTGTTTTACAGAGCATCCTTGCATGGGGCTACCTACATATGCAACGCACTTAGCCCCTTTAGAGATTGTGTTGGTGAGCTCTCATATGCTATATAGTAAGCTTCAAACTTTGGAAACCTTTGCTTGATGAAAGTCTTGCTTGATTTTGAACTTGTCTTAGGACATGTAGCAACTTGAAATGATAGGGAATGATAGACTCTTAATCATTGGTCCTGGAGATGATGCCCAGTTAACCAGGTGATTGGGAATGGTGCCCAAATTGACCTATAACACCCTTCAAGTTTAACTCCTCCTCGCTCGATGAACCTGGATTTCGACAAATTGTCAAGGCGCAATGAGATCATTGCCACATGCTCCCCAATACCCTGCACACCACTGTTTTTGCCAATAATTTGTCCTGCATTAAGGAGAAGACTATCAAGGGAGCAAAGGAGAAAAGGACTAGATATGAGGAAGAGTTGAGAAGGATCGAGAAGGAGATCGTGCTCATGCTTGATGAAGATGGAAGGGGTCACTCCTCGACGAAACACAAAGCTTCTCTCACCCTTCTGGAAACCAAGAAAATTCAACTTCTTAGAATCAAGGAGGAAGCTTGGCAACTCAAGAGCAGAGCCATCTAGCTCTAGGGAGTGGATAATAATACCAAAATTTTCCAGCAATGTGCCAAAGGTAGAAAATTTATTAACACTATATGGTAACTTAATGATCAGCATGGCATGGTGGCCAAGACTCATAAACAACTTTCAGATATGGGCATTCAACATTTCTACCATCTTTATAGAGACCTCGGGGTTGCTAACATCGGTGAGGTGGTTAATATAGCAAGGCGGTTGCCCCGATTTGTGGAAGAGGATGATTCGGACTCACTCAATGCCCCTGTTACCCTTGCCGAGATTGAAGTTGTCCTAAAGTGGTTCAAAAAAGATAAGAGTCCTGGACCGGAAGGCTGGCGTATTGAATTATACCTATCATTCTTTGAGCTCATAGGTGTGGATCTGATGTTGGTCATTGAAGAGTGTAGAACCTCAAGTAGAATGTACGATAGCTTCAACTCTACCTTCATTGCCCTTGTCCCCAAGGTGGGAAAACCTCTTTCCTTCAATGACTATCGGCCTTTCTCCCTATGTAACTGCCTTTACAAAATCATTGCTAACCGCATCAAACCTATCTTATCTCGGCATATATCCAAGGATCAATTCGCCTTCCTTCATAACAGACAAATCCATGAGGCCATCAGCACCGCTCAAGAAGTCTTCACTCTATCAAACTCTATAACCTTAAATGCTCTATCCTCAAGATTGATTTGGCCAAAGCTTTTGACTGTGCCTGTTGGACCTATCTCCAATTAATTCTCACTCACATTGGCTTCCCCAACTCTTTCATTCAATGGATTATGCGTTGCATCACTAACGCCTCTTTTAGTTTACTCATAAATGGGGATGCTACACCTTTCTTACATGCAGGGTGGGGGCTTCATCAAGGATGCCCTTTATCCCCTCTCCTCTTACTATTGATAATGGAGGGCCTCACTACTCTCATTTCCTATGCTAGAAATGAAGGTCAGCTTTTGGGTGTCAAACTCACAGACACTATATTCCTGACACACTTGTTTTTTTATTGATGATGTGCTCATATTTCTAGATGGCTCCTTGCGGGATTCCATTTGTTTCAACAAGATATTGTCCACCTTATGTACAGCGACTGGAATGCTTCCCAATCATATAAAAAATCCATCATTATGTTTTCAAATTGCTCCATCCAAGAGCGGCAGCATGCACTTCAACTATTTCAATTTGAACACAGGAACATTGAAGAGGGCCTAAAATACTTGGGATTCAGACTCAAGCCAAATGATTATAGAATTACTGATTGGAATTGGCTCATAGCTAAAATTGAGCGGAGAATCAACATTTGGCAGCAAAAATGGCTCTCCATAGCGGGTCCACTTCTCTTGATCAAATCTATTGTGGAGGCGATACCAGTGTATTGGATGGCGCTGGCCTGGATTCCTAAAGGTGTCACCAACAACATACAGCAAATTTGCAGGTGTTTTATCTGGCGGGGCAAGGAGGAAGGTCACACCTTTGCTTGGGTGAGATGGGAGAAAATCTCCAAGCCGAAACATTGGGGGGGTTGGGGCCTCAAGGATCTTAATCTCTTTGCAAATGCACTAGCTACCAAAATGGGTTGGTGTCTCTTGACCTCCAACAGTCTATGGTAGGAAGTCACCAACTCTAAATACATTGCTCCAATCCCTACACTTGATTAGATCAGAAGCCCTCATCGCCCTCGAACATGTTCATTTGTTGTTTGGTGCGCTATAATGAAATTCGGAGCCCTCATCAACATGGTCTTGCCTGGCGTATTGGTGCAGGTACACAGGTCCGAATTGGTTTGGATCCTTGGTGAGGTTGCGGCAGGGGTCTTGCCTGGCGTATTGGTGCGGGCACATAGGTCCGAATTGGATTGGATCCTTGGTCAGGTTGCGACAGGGGTCTTGCCTGGCGTATTGGTGCCAGCACACAGGTCCGAATTGGTTTGGATCCTTGGTCAGGTTACGGCAAGAAACATCTGCTTCCTCAGGACATCAGACTCTTCTTATGCGAGATTGGGATCTCTCGGCTCAGTCAAGTTGCAGACACGGATAACTCTTATTAGATCACACAGGCGTGGAAAACACCAACTGACCTGAATATCCCTAAGCGCTAGTGGGGGTTTTGGAATAGATACATTAAGCTCTCAAGACTTCTCATATCAGGATCTCTGAAGATATCTATCACCTCTTCCTCAATTTCCCTTTGTCTCACAATACATGGACGCTGATTACTAAGGAACTTGGCATAAATCATCCATGGCAGGGGGACACTATCAACATGGCTTGGAAAAACTGGTGGCACTCTTGTTCCTTAACTAAGGCCCGCAACCTGCCTCTCCTGATCTTGTGGGGTCTTTGGTTGTCTCGGAACCATATCATATTCCAGAGCACTCTGATATCTCAGACCACCATTCGCAATTCCATTTTAGCCCTCTATCACTCCATCCCTGAAGAAGGTTGTACAAAGGTAGAAAGGGTTATTGTGCATGTAGTCATTGACAAAAATCTCCCTTAGGCTTATTTTGATGGTGCGACCGGGATCGATGGTTGTGGTGGAGGGGCCATAGGGTTATTGTGCATGTAGTCATTGACAAAAATCTCCCTTAGGCTTATTTTGATGGTGCGACCGGGATCGATGGTTGTGGTGGAGGGGCCATACTGTACCTTTCTGACCATCACTTCTATCAAATCAAAATGGGTTTGTGCCCGCTAACAAATAACTACTTTGAGCTCAACACTTCTCTTAATATTTGCCTTAGCAAAAAGATGCAATAGGATACATATCTTTGGGGACTCTAAGATCATTATTAAATCGTTCAATAATATTACTACATGTCATGTACACACTCTTAGAAATTTTCTAGATGAAGCACTTGCTATTAAAAATCATTTTGATATCATTACTTTCACTCACATTTACAAGAAAATGAATGAGGATGCTCACTGCTTGTCCAAAGAAGCCATGCACATAACATGGGGACAATGGCATGAACAATCTGAGAACAATCTGAGTAATCAAAGGCCTTATTTTTTGCTTTTTTTAGCTTTTTGCATTTAGACTTCTATAGTTTTTTACTATCATACGTCTATTTGGGCACGCACACTACTAATTTTGTAAATATTTGTTTTTTACTGTTGAACTATTATGTTAACATAACTCTACCATATATTTTTTCATAGCTTACAGAGTTTGCTTGAAGCAATGAGCTACAAATGCAACATGTAATTTTCCTTACCATATACTTTTTGATACCTTACACAGCTTGCTTGAAGCAATCACATGCAAATGCAACATGTAATTTTCTTTACAAGTAATGAAAATTACAACTTTTTAAATGCAATTTTCTGAGATAATTTTCAGTCATTTGTGCTTGGTTTATAAAGCATCGTGTGAAAGTAATGTGAATGTGAAAATAAACAAGTATGCTCAATCAAATTGTGAATGTGAAAAAAAGAAATAAGTATGCTTAATCAAATTTAAAATGTGAAGTTGACATTTTTTTTTCAAACATATCAATTAATTTTAAATATTATTTATTAATAAATAGCACAATTTTTAATTTTTAAATGTAATTTTGAGTTAATTTTTAGAGACTTTTGTGGTCATGTTTATAAAGTATCATGTGAAAGTAATGTGAATATGAAAAGATATAAGTATTCTCAATCAAATTTAAAATGTTATGTTGGATTTGTTTTCAAAACCATCAATTAATTTAAATATTATTTTTGATTAAAATAACACAATTTTAAAATTTTAATTGTAATTTTAGATGTAATTTTTTATAAATTAATTTAAAATACACCATATTACACAATGTGTATATAATTATATATACAGAAACAACACATAACATAACACAACGATAACACAAATAATAAATAATTACTAATTAAGATTTTAATTGTATAAATTTTTAATATTAATTTTTATTAAATAATAAAATTTTAAATGTAATTTGAATAGTGAAGAATAATCTATTTCTTGTTGAGAGGGAGTGTTGAAATTCAACAAGAAATCCTAGTGAAAATTATACAGCTACACTAGGATGGAGGAGCCTCACGCTATTTTTAGGTGGAAGTCTATTTTTAGAATGCATGAGCAAATTCTATTTATAGATGGTGAGCAGATTCTATTTATAGATAATGTTATATTTTTATATGTATGTGCGAGTTCTATTTATAGATCGCATGTCTATTTATAGATGCATGTCGACTATTATTATCCCTTAATAATAGTTGGACATTAAACATTAATCTATTCTCAATGAACACTTGGAAATAGTTAACTGAAGTGGAAAATTAGTTAGCTATAGGAAATGAGTTGTAAAGTAGTTTAACTCAATTAAGTGAGTTAAACTCAGTTGTGATAGTTGTCACTGAACATACACTAGTGAGATATCTGTGAATTAATTATTTAATTAATTCACAATTAGTGGTCTCACATGCAACTGAGGATTTATTAATATTAACTACATGCATGTCAAATCCAGTGGAGACCCAATTGAGATGAAAGGGACATTTTGACTATCAGTTGTGATATTAGTGGGTGCACTCATACAACCACACACACATTGGATGCCCATGAAGATTGCGCAGTCAAGGCAAGCAGGATTCCATTCTTTCAATAATTGTTATCAGCAGGGGTTGCGCAATGGAGGCAAGCTGTGAGGAGGCAGTAAATTGGCGCATGTATTTGCTAATTTTTGTATGACAGTGTGAGACGATTATATATTGTACCAGGAGCTCTTGTATTAAAGTTTTGTATGAAATTGTTTCATGATCCCTGATATATACATAATATATGATAGTGGGGTTTTTAGCTTTATGTTTTCCCGATAAAAGCATCTGTATTATGTGTCATTGATTTTTCTTTTTTGATATTGTAAATTCCACAAGAAAATTTTGTACAAGTGATTCTGTATTTAATGCTAGCATATAATTGTAATTGTGAGATCAGGAGAATCCAAGCAATACATAACTATATTAAAATTTCTACAAAAACAATATACATTTATTTACCTTACTATTTTAAGTAATCCATACAAATAAATAAAGTAAAGTAAATTGATGGCACTCAGCCTCAAACTCAAACAACACTCGCACAGTTATAACCAAGACTATATATATATATATATATATATATATATGAAATATTAATTTCTGTCAAACTGCCAACTCATTGTAGTAATGATGAACTAATAAATTCGAATGTCATATAAAGGATCTCTGTGTAGATTATTCGGACGTACTTTCAGGTTTTAATTCATTGGTAATGTCACCTCCGTAGTTATGAGTTAATTCTCCAAATTTTTGACATGTTATCCGATTCTTACTTCGCCTTTCGAGCCTCACTCTTGCATTGAGCAAAACAGGTTCGTCGACTCTATTCAATTTCTCACTAACTGAGCTGTAGGTGAGGGTTTCCGACTTTGTTGGTTCCTCAGAGTTTCGTGAGGGTTTCTCCGTTAGTGTCTTCAGTTATGTGTGCGTTTAGAACCTCTGTTAGAGTGGTTCTTCTCTACTCTTGCTGCTTGGTTTCTCTTGAACAAGGATTTCGTCCAAACCCTACGAATGGCAAACTGTGCCTCTCCGTTGTCTTGGTAGTTCCAATACCAGATTCTTTTTTTGTGTTCAGACTTTTTGTTCTAGGACTCTCGTTCTTGTTTATCTAACTTATGGAATTGAATGTTTCGTTTTCCCCTCCAGGTTGGGGCTGCCAGGGTTTCTTCTGTTCACACTCAGCTTCACAAAATACAAGTACGCCCTCTGTCTATGATTTGAGCTTCTCTCTCAACTTTTCAAGGTTGCTATTCGACCCAGCTCCTTCGTGATCAGGCCTCGCTGGGTTTCGCCATTGTTTCCCTGTTCCGTTCGATGCCGAACTCTAAAGGTGAGTTTAGTCCTAAAACCTCTTTTTCCCTTTCAACTTCCGCTCTGTCAATTTAATTGGAAAAGGTAAAAGCTACAGTTTTGGATCCTGAATTGTTTTTTTCTTTTCTTTTACGTTTGCAGGACTTTGTTAACCTGCAACACTTGGTCACCTGTTAGACTCGGTTACTCCAACCCCTAAGGGTAGGGTCGTCTCCTTTTTTTGGTTGCCTTTGTAGCGTTAGGGTTTAGTGCTTTTAAAACGACCTTCCGTCGTATGTCACGGTCTTTACTAATGGGGTTTCCAATGTATTTGTAAAAGAGAATTTTCTTCGCTGCCTGTATATCAGAGAACTGATTGTTGTGCTGTGTTAGCAATCTCTCCACTGTTCTTCGTGATTTTGCTCGTTTTTGTTTGGGGTTTTCGAGTTTCGAACCCTCGCCTGATTGTTTGTTAATTTCTTTATAAACACTTTCGACTGCTATATGAGTTCCCTTTCTCTGTTAATGCCGGAAATTAAAAAAAAAGATAAATGGTTTTGTTTTGTTGGGTTTATGCGATTACCTGGCACATTTGTTAATTTTTTTGGACTCTGCGTCGTTAAGAAACAACTTCACGCTTCCTACTTGTCTACTTGTAAATGTCTTCATAGCTCTGTTAGAAATTTGAAAAGTCTCCTCACACCTGGACACAGTTTCTCCTTTCCCACTCTCAGTTCTGTTTACAAACTCAACCTAAAATGTTGTTCATATAACAATAGAGAAACAAGAATTTACTCGCAATAATATGATAGAAAACAATAAAATGGCTGAAGGAAATTAACAGGTTACAGATGGTACTCAAAATTTCATTCTACTCTTGTTTGTATTCTTGCTCTTTTTATGGAAATCTAACTCTTACATCATATTTTTTCTGTTATTTGTACTGTTGTAGATAATAATTCTGTTAATGTCTTTCGATTGAAACTAACAACCGTTCCTTCCTAACTACATTTCCAGATTATATAAAAAAAAAAACATTTTAATTAAGTCTATAAAACAATTTAATTCCCTAATTTGACTATTTTCTTCCACGAAATAAATAATAAAAGGAAAACAAATCACAGGTCCAGTAACCTGTCCGCAAACAAGTGCAATAGTGAGACAAATAAACCCGCCTTCTGTCTACTCCGAGTTAGATGCTCCTGCATCATAAATCTATTAATATATACAAATAAATCAAATGAAAGATATAATAAAAAAAATAAAATTATGATTTACTCATTGTCCAAATATTATAAAAGCCAATATTTATTAAACTTCAAATTTTAAAATGTTTCAACTAATTTAATATACACCAACTCATGGACAATATTATATGTATACAATCAATTATCACATCACCTAACTCATTTCAATACATCACAATATCACATAATACATTACAACACAACTTAAATAAATATATAAATTAATAATTTTTATCAAGGGCCTTAATTTTTTTTCTTTTTTCAACTTTTTGCATATAGACTTCTATGTATGAGATAGTTTTCACTCATTTTTGCTTGGTTTATAAAGCATCATGTGAAAGTAATGTGAATGTGAAAATAAGTATGCTCAACCAAATTGTGAATGTGAAAAGAAATAAGTATGCTCAATCAAATTTAAAATGTGAAATTGACATTTTTTTTCAAACATCAATTAATTTTAAATATTATTTTTTAATAAATAACATATCATTCTCATCTTGTTGTGAAGATGGATAATCCGAAACATCCACCAATGTTTTGTTTTTGGTTACTCGGATAATCCGAAAACTTTTGCAATGAATGATAACCACAAAAGCCTAAAAACCATAAAAAACACAATTTTACATTTTTAAATGTAATTTGAGTTAATTTTTATCAAGTATCATGTGAAAGTAATGTGAATGTGAAAAGAGATAAATATGTTCAATCAAATTTAAAATGTTAAGTTAGATTTCTTTTCAAAAGAGTCAATTAATTTTAAATATTATTTTTGGAGTTGCCTTTAGTGACTTTAAGGTAAAATTTTGATTTAGGTTATTTAAATTGTTTATTTCACTGTATATACCCTAAAAAACCCTTAAGGCACTTCCATTGTGCAAGGTTACCCATGAAATTCCTATTTTCAATCAATTCTAGCCAAAACCTTCGAAAAGTCTAGATTATTTTTATTAAAATAATCAAATTTTAAAATTTTTAATTAATTTAAAATAAGCCAATTTAAAATACACTAAATTATGCACAATCAAATACTCACATAACACAACACATTTCAATACATCACAATAATACATAAAAACCCAACTTAAATAAATATATAAACTATTATTTTATAAGTATAAATTTTTTATTTTCCAATTAATAATTTTTAGTAAATAACTTTTTAAACATCATTTGTGGTTGTTACATAAGGTATTTTGTGTAAACCATATGAATGATCAAAATGGTCAAAAATAAGTGAAAACCAATTTCAAAATGTAAGATGTAAAGTGAATTTCTATTATTATTATTTAAATCACAAATTTAAAATAAAACTATTTGTATTAGGAATTTGGCTTCTGTGATCCATAAAATTGTATAAAACCGCTCGCTAAAAATCACATCAAAAAATATTTTGTCTACTAGTTTAGAACCAACTAGTGTGGTTCATCATCAACACAAGATGAGAAATTTGATCTTGATCTAGGAACCACTCTAAATAGATGATGAGAGCCCTAGTTTGACTAGAATAAAAATAATCACAATGGTCAAAATGGTCACCCAAAAAAAATTCAAAATTAAGATGTAAAGTAAATTATTATTATTATTATTATTAAATCACAAATTTAAAATAAAACTAATTTTATATCAATTAATTAATTTGTAATCAAAAGTATATTTTAGAAATCATTAATATGCCTTATTTGTAAAACTAGAAAATTAAAATAAATAAAGTTAAAATTTTAAAACAAATAAAAAAGACAATTCTTTTTAAAATGAAAAATGTATCATGCTAAACATAACATTACATAGTTGTAGAAATGTTTTGCAATATTTAAATCTCAATAACTTTAAATTAATTTAAAATACACCATATTACACAATGTGTGTGTAATGATATATACACAAACAACACATAACATGACCCATCAATAACACAAATAATAAATAAATTTTAATTAAGATTTTAATTGTATAAATTTTAAATATTAATTTTTATTAAATAATAAAATTTTAAATGTAATTTCATGAGTTAATTTTCAAGGTGATTAATTCCTTGTGAAAGTAATGTAAATGTGAAAGTACTTGGGATGTAAAGTATCATGTAAAAGTAATGTGAAAGTGAAAAGAGATAAATTTTAAATATAATTTTGAGTTATTTATATTCTTGTACAAATATTTTGAAACATTGAATCTCAATAACTTTAATTCATTTTAAAATACACCATATTACATAACACAACACAATACAACAGAAATAAATAAATAGAAATTAGGATTTTAATTGTATAAATTTTAAATGTAATTTTATGAGTTAATTTTCAGTGATTTGTGTTTGGTATACAAGTATCATGTGAAAACAATGTGAATGTTAAAACATATACATATGCTCAAACAAATTTAAATTTTAAAATATAGTTTTTGAGTTAATTTTTACAATCATTTTTGTTGGTATAAAAAAACTATCATGTAAAAAAATAAATATTAATTTTAAAAATTAGTTTTTGAGTTAATTTTTAGTAATTTTTGTTGGTATAAAAAACCTATTATGTGAAAAAATAATGTAAGTAATGTAAATGTGAAAAAGATATATATATATGCTCAACCAAATTTTTTAAAATATAAAGTTCAATAATTTTTTTATAAAAACACAATCAATTAAATAAACTAAAATTCAGAAATCATTAATATATTATTAAATCACTTGTATTATAAAATTATTCTTTGCAAAACTACCTAAAATAAAATGTTTGAAAATAAAATTAGGAGTTCAATATGGAAGATGTAAAGTGAAATTTTATTTTTATTATTTAAATCACAAATTTAAAATAAAACTAATTTTATATCAATTAATTAAATAAAGTACAAGTCAGAAATCATTAATATAACTTATTTGTAAATCTACAAAATTAAAATAAAAAAAGTTGAAATTTTAAAACAAAAATATTAGTCTTTAAAATTCACCAGTTCATTTCTAATACTTCACTTGTTTCTATGTTGGGGATATCATGCTAAACATAACATAACATTGTTGTACAAATATTTTGTATCATTAAATCTCAATTTCATGAGTTGATTTTCAGATTAATTTCTTCTTGGTATATAAGGTGCAATGTGAAAAGAATTGACATATAAATTATCATGTGAAAGTAATGTGAATGTGAAAGAAATTGGCATATAAATTATCATGTGAAAGTAATGTGAATGTGAACAGAGATAATTTTAAAATATAATTTTGAGTTAATTTTTAAAATCTATATTCAAATATTCATAAACATATAACAGAACAATGTTTTACAAATATATTTTGAGACATCTAATCTCAATAACTTCAAATTATTTTAAAATACACCACATATTACACAATGTTTGTGTATAATTATACATACACAAACAACACATAACACAACACAACACAACATCACATACCACAACAAAACACAACACAACACAACAACACAAATAAATAAATAGAATTTTAGAATTTTATTATATTAATTTTTATTAAATAACAAAATTTTAAATGTAATTTTATAACTTAATTTTAGGAGTGATTTGTGCTTGGTATTTAAGGTATCATGTGAAAGTATTGTGAAAAGATATAAGTATGCTCAAACAAATTTAAATTTTAAAATATAGTTTTGAGTTAATGTTTAGAGTCATTTAGTTTTGTTGGTATAAAAAGGATATTGTGAATGTAAAGGTGAAAGTATTTGCCATATAAAATATCATGTGAAAGTAATGTGAATGTGAAAAGATATAAGTATGCTCAAACAAATTTAAATTTTAAAATATAGTTTTGAGTTAATAATGTTTAGAGTCATTTAGTATTGTTGGTATAAAAAGGATATTGTGAATGTGAATGTGAAAGTATTTGCCATATAAAGTATCATGTGAAAGTAATGTAAATGTGAAAAGATATAAGTATACTCAAACAAATTTAAATTTTAAAATATAATTTTGAGTTAATTTTTAGAGTCATTTATTTTTGTTGGTATAAAAAAGCTATCATGGACAAAAAATTATGTAAGTAATGTAAATGTGACAAAGATATAAATATGCACAATCAATTTTTTTAAAATGTAAAGTTGAATATTATTTTCATAAAAACATAATTTATTAGATTAAATTTAAATTAATTCATTAAATTAATTAAAATTCAGAAATCATTAATATATCATTAAATCACTTGTATTATAAATTTATTCTTTGCAAAACTACCTAAAATAGAATAAAGAGTTAAAATAAAAATAAAAATAAAACTCATCCAAGACAAAGGAACTCCTCCAAGATAGCTTTGGCCATGCTATCTTTGAAGGTTGTGAGAAGGGTCAATCCCTTCTCACCAAAAAAAAATCAGATATTTATTTAGGTATAGTTTTGAGTGTGTACATCAAAAAAAAATACAATTTACAATTACAATGATTCTTTGTCACAGCTTGAGCCTTTGCAAAAGCACTTCCATCTACCTTTTGCAAAAGCACTTCCATCTACCTTCTGTTCTTCTGTTCTTTCCATCTACCTTCTAGATACCTGCATACAATAAAATATTTTTTGAAGATTCAATCAAAATTATTACATTATAAATTTCACTAAACATGCATTATGAAATTGCAAAACAATTCAATTTACCACTTAAGCATCTGGGTTTGAGTAAAAACCCTTCCCATCTATTTTCTTTATACCTGTTTCATGTTATAAAAAGTTTTAAAATTTTAATAATAATTTTATTTTAAATAATAAATAACAAAAACAATTAATTAAATATTTTCTTTAGATAATAGTTATAATAACAAAAATTCACTAACTATCTCACATGAAATGGTAAACATCTTCAAAAGCAATTCCATCTTCCCATTTGTCCAATGCCTTTCTGACTTGTTTTATACCTGCTTATACCTGCTTGATAAAATAAGAAAATTATTTTTTTAGTCACAAATATACTATTAAATAATAAAAACAAAGAATAATTAAATATCATTTCATATTTAATCAAAATAAATATTAGTTCATTGTAAATTTCACCAATTCAATTATACTTCATAGGAATAAGATAAAATAAAAAACAACAAATTAAAATTGCTGCCTTGAAGATAAGATAACTATGGAGTATCACCATTAGTGACCAGAATCCCGGTAAAATCCAGGTTGTTCCTATGTGCTTACTTAGGCAGGGGTTACTGCTGTTACCCGACATCCTGGGGCGTTCTCTTTGCACACCAGAAATAACCCCTCCTTCGATACAACGAAACTACTAAGAGTGAGCTGAGGATTCCCTGTAGAAAGATATATCTTCCACTTCCCTTCCCCAGGCCTTAAATTATGGGACAGTCCTGAAAGGGAAATCCTTCAGTTGGAGAATGAATGCTCTGACCACTTTATGAGCCTGCTTCTAATCATGCATAAAAATGCTGAATATCAACATATATTTAAAACATGTAATACATCCGTGTGCCACGATCTCTGAGGGGAGGTAATTGGGCTCAAACAAGTCCCGCCTGGCCACTTTGAATGAATCTCTGTGGTGAGGTCATTGGGCTCAAACAAGTCCCGCCTGGCCACTTTGAATCATGAGGGAAGTAACTCAGTGAGTTTGATGCTAGAGAGATAGAGGCCCTACAGCTCAAGACAAACTACTGAATTGAGTTTGTTTTGCCCCAGTGAATTTGCATCAGAGGATATGTGGAAATTACTTTGAAGAACAATAGAAATAATAATATATTTACCTTGAAGAATTTACTCATGTTATAATTGTACAGAATGACCAGAATGTACCCTGGGAAAAGCCAAGTAGTTGGGATGTAAGAACCAGAATTCCTACAAGGAACCATGGGAAAAGCCAAGTAGTTGGGATAGAAATGGTGACCATAATTGGCCCGAATGGCTCGGTAAAGTGATCTTCCCGGAACTCCCCGATTGGCCATTTACTGATTACACAAAATCCTTATCTAAATCAAGATTGACTGATTCAATCCAGGTAAGCAACTGGGTATCTCTATGGATTTGGATAGATATATTCTAAAAAATCAATATTTAAATGAAAAATAAATCAATATCAAAATATATTTAAAACATAAAAATGTAGTAGACTCCTTGGAAGAAATTGATAATGCTAAAAAAACATGTTAAAACCCATTGATAACAAATTGATTTTAAAAAGAATCAACTATCAAAAACATGTGCCAGACTCTCAGAGGGGAGGTCATTGGGCTTCCTGGAGGGATACTTGGAGTTAAAATGAAAAACCCTTAGTTCTGTTTTGCTCCACATCAAATTGTGATCAAGGAACCTGAAAGACTCACAATTTCCTCAATCATCCATCCAGGGCTAACTCTGTTTCAATATTTTATTTCTTGAATTTCACTGCTTATTCCTTGATTGGCCAACTCCCAAAAGAATGTGGCTTAGTTGAGAGAACTTAATAGAATATGCAGATTATATAGGAAGTTTGTCAAGGGTTTAAGAATCATCATGGCACACCTCACTCATCTTACCAAAATAGGTATCAATTTAAATGGATGAAGGCTGCGGAGTAGCTACCTTCTTATCTATGCGAACTGTAACACTCAAGCAGGCTTAAGTCAAATACTTGTACTAGCAGGTGAAACTAAATGATTTCATTAGTAACTAAGTTTGTCTACAATCAATTCTGTCAGTATATTTCCATTTACCCCGAACAGTATTGCACTAAGATATTTAGAATGGAAATTTGTTAGTTTTGCTTCCTATCAAATTGTGATCAATGAACTCTAAGCCTGACAATTTTGTTAATCATCCAGTGCCGGTCCTGTTTCACTCCCTATTCCTTGACTCGCAAACTCCCAAGAATGTGACTCAGTTGAGAGAACGAATGTGACTCAGTTGAGAGAACTTAATAGAATATGCGATTTATATGGAAAGTTTGTAAAGGGGTTTTGGAAGCATCATAGAACACCTCACTCATCGTACCAATAAGGATCAATTTAAATGGATGAAGGTTGCATAGGATATACCTTCTTATCTATGCAAACTCTACCACTCAAGCAGGCTTCTATCAAATACATGTAACAGAATGTGAAACTAAATGAGTTCATTAGTAACTTAAGTTTGCCTACAATTAATTCTTTCACTATATTTCTACTTATCCCAAACATTACTGTGGCAAAGGACACAAGATGCTTATAGAATAAACGGTTAGTTTTACTTCCTATCAAATTGTGATCAAGGAACCTGAAGCCTGACAATTTTTCAATCATCCATGGCTGGTTCTGTTTCACTCTTTATTTCTTGAATTTCACTCCAAGCATGTGAGTCAGTCAGGAGAACTTGATATAATATGTGCTATTTATATAGGAATTTTTTACTAGGGTTTTGGAAGCATCATGACACACCTCACTAAAGTAGTTGGGATGTAAGAACCAGAATTCCTACAAAGAACCATGGGAAAAGCCTAGTAAAGTTATCTTTCCCGAACTCCTCTCTACCCTTCCCAGAACTCCTCTATTGGCCATTTACTGATTACACAAAATCCTTATCTAGATCAAGATTGACTGATTTAATCCAGGTAGGTAAGCAACTGGGTATCTCTATATGGATTTGGATAGATATATTCTAAGAAATCATTATTTAAATGAAAAATAAAACAATATCAAAATATATTTAAAACATCGGAATAAATTGATAATGTTATAAAAAACATGTTAAAACCCATTGATAACGATTTGATTATAAAAAGAATGAACTATCAAAAACATGTTCCAGACTCTCTTATTCGTCATGTGCTAGACTCTCTTACTGGTCAGACTCTCTTTAAAACATGCATTACATTCATGTGCCAGACTCTCCGAGGGGAGGTTATTGGGCTTCCTGGAGGGTATTAGAAGATACTTGGGAGTTAAAATGAAAAACCGTTAGTTCTGTTTTGCTTCCCATCAAATTGGTATCAAGGAACCTGAAAGCCTCCCAATTTCCTCAATCATCCAGGGCTAGCTCTGTTTCAATATTTTATTTCTTGAATTTCCCTGCTTATTCAGTAAGTTGATGGGAGAGAGATCGAGACCCTACAGGGCGAGACAAACCACTGAATTGAGACTGTTTTGCCCCAGTGAATTTGCATCAGTGAATTGAGTCTGTTTTGCCCCAGTGGATTTGCATCAGAGAACATGTGGAATTTACCTTGAAGAACAATAGAAATATATTTACCTCGAAGAATTTACCTATGTTATAATTGTACAGAATGACCAGAATTCCTACAAGGAACCCTAGGAAAAGCCAAGTAGTTGTGATGTAAGAACCAGAATTGCTACAAGGAACCATGGGAAAAGCCAAGTAGTTGGGATGTAAGTATCACCCTCATAAGAAATGGTGACCATAATTGGCGTGAATGGCTCATTAAAGTTATCTTCCCGAAACTCATCGATTGGCCATTTACTGATTACACAAAATCCTTATCTAGATCAAGATTGACTGATTCAATCAAGGTAAGCAACTGGGAATCTCTATATGGATTTGGATAGATATATTCTAAAAAATCATTATTTAAATGAAAAATAAATCAATATCAAAATATATTTAAAACATAAACATGTAGTAGACTCATTGGAATAAATTGATAATGTTAAAAACATGTTAAAACCCATTGATAACAAAGTGATTATAGAGAGAATCAACTATCAAAAACATGTGCCAGGCTCTCCGAGGGCAGGTCATTGGGCTTCCTGGAGGGATACATGGAGTTAAAATGCAAAACCGTTAGTTCTGTTTTGCTTCCCATCAAATTGTGATCAAGGAACCTGAAAGCCTCACAATTTCCTCAAACATCCAGGGCTAACTCTGTTTCAATATTTTATTTCTTGAATTTCACTGCTTATTCCTTGATTGGCCAACTCCCAAGAATGTGCCTTCGTTGAGAGAACTTAATAGAATATGTAGATTATATAGGAAGTTTGTCAAGGTTTTTGGAATCATCATGGCACACCTCACTCATCTTACCAAAAGTATCAATTTAAATGGATGAAGGCTGCGGAGTAGCTACCTTCTTATCTATGCGAAGAGTAACACTCAAGCAGGCTTAAGTCAAATACTTGTACGAGCAGGTGAAACTAAATGATTTCATTAGTAATTAAGTTTGTTTACAATTAATTCTCTCAGTATATTTCCATTTACCCCAAACAGTATTGTCGCAAAGGACACTAAGATATTTAGAACGAGAATTATTTAGTTTTGCGTCTTATCAAATTGTGATCAAGGAACGGGAAGCCTGACAATTTTGTTAATCATCGAGGGCTGGACCTGTTTCACTCCTTATTCCTTGAGACTCTCAAACACCCAAGTATGTGACTCAGTTGAGAGAACTTAATAGAATATGCAATTTATAAGGGAAGTTTGTAAAGGGGTTTTGGAAGCATCATAGAACACCTCACTCATCTTACCAATAAGGATCAATTTAAACTAATGAATTTGCATAGGAGCTACCTTCTTATCTATGTAGGCTCTACCACTCAAGCAGGCTTCTGTCAAATACTTGTAACAGAATGTGAAACTAAATGAATTCATTAGTAACTTAAGTTTGCCTACAATTAATTCTTTCAGTATATTTCTACCTATCCCAACATTACTGTGGCAAAGGACACAAGATGCTTAGAATGAACGGTTAGTTTTGCTTCCTATCAAATTGTGATCAAGGAACCTGAAGCCTGACAAATTTTCAATCATCCAGGGCTGGTTCTGTTTCACTCTTTATTTCTTGAATTTCACTCCAAGCATGTGACTCAGTTAGGAGAACTTGATATAATATGTGCTATTTATATAGGAATTTTTGACAAGGGTTTTGGAAGCATCATGACACACCTCACTAATCTTACCAATAAGGATGGATTTAAATGGATGGAGTGTACAGAGGGGCTACCTTCTGACAGCTGAAAAGGGCCCAGCCATGTATTTCCAGATTTCTCACAGACCTTTCAAAGTAGAAATTGAATCACAAGGAAAAGCTTTTATGTATCTATGATAAGGAATTGTTGGCCCTTATGCATGTTGTAGAGAAAGTCAAGCCATATTCACGGGGAGGGCACTTCAAAATCATAACAGATCATGAAACTTTGAAATATTCATTATCCCAATGAAATTTTAGTGAACAAGCAGGAAAGTAAACTGCAAGGCCTTTTCTTTGAGATTCAACACAAGAAGGGCATAAATAATGATTTAGCCAATTTCTTATCTGTGCTGCATGCCATATCTATGGTAGAACTGGGATGTAAAAAAGAATTATAAGTTGAATGTGCAAAAGATGAGAGGGAAGCTGATATGCTACAAAACAACCAAAAGACCCCTGAGGAGGGCGTACGCATTTTCAAGCAATCTGATTCCTTTTATAAGAATCGCACATATCTAGTACTGAAATCTATATTTTAACAAGGCAGTGATAGAAGAATGCCAATCCTCAACCGGTGTTGGTCAAAAGTTGACATTCCTTTGGTACATGGACATTTCAAAGATCTCGAACTCTCATGCAAGCTATTCAATGAAAAACTTGATAAATGATGAGAATTAGGCATTGCAAAAGTACCAACTTCTTGGGGGCAACTTCTTGATCCACAAGCAAAGATTGACCATCTTAATTCTGGCCCTAAACTTAAAAGACATATTGGAAAGAATATGACAATTGAGTCTCAGTAGATTGCAATGGTTTGAAAATGGGAAAAAATTACCCTAATTAAACTGAGGAGTGGATCTAAATGATTGTTCATGGGAGCTCGACTTTGAATCAGAACTACACATTGATATATATACCGCTTTAAAGACACCTACTATGCAAATGACCAATTATCAAATCAAAATATTGAGTATTAGAGACGGATAACAAAGTGACCAATCAATTATCAAATCAAAACATTTAGTGCAGACTGATCACTAAGTGACCAATTTTAAATCAGAGGGAAGATACACAACAGACTCCACTGATTACAGAAAACAACCAACCAATAGCATACAGGTATACATAGAAACCCCAACTGCCCCCAAATATAGGTTATAGATAAAGTTTATTGTTCATCCCCACAACCAGCTATCCATAGAGCAATCTTGACACCCTTTCTTTGTGAAAACACGTCACTAGAATTGTGTGCCATAAAGCAGTCCTTACACCCATTCTTCCTGAAAAGTGACTATGATTAATCTAGAGCAATCCTGACACCCTTTCTTTGTGAAAACACGTCACTAGAATTGTGTGCCATAAAGCAGTCCTTGCACCCATTCTTCCTCAAAAGTGATTATGATTAATCTTGTGTCTCATCAACTAAAAAGCCTGCTAATAAAGTAATCAAGCCGTTCATCCAGAAAAGTATAGAGACGCACATCAATAACACTGCGTATTCTAGGCTGCAAGACATGCTGAATTGGATCTGGTCTGGTCAGCCCTCCATTCCTAATTATTGGGTGCACAATAAGCGATCATGTCAATAAAAATATTCTCACCATTGGCATCCAACCAATAAAACCAACACCACCAGCTTGGATTGACTCCTCATAATACTGGCTCAAGATACCTCATAAGGCAGGCTAAGAAAAAAATACAACACCTTACTGGGTAACAGCATCCATCTATATCCATGCTCATTTCTAGCTCCATATTTCATCTACCTCACTGGAGGATTTCTGATGCCTTCAAGATCCCTTAGCGGCTCATTCCTAATGTATCTATAAGGATACATTTTGAATTAATTGAATTTTTATCTTCTTTTAATGTTATTCAGCTTATTGGCTCATTACTGAAGCAGTCTTAAGGATACATTTAAATCGATTATGAAAAAATTAAAGGAATCTAACTAGTGAAGAATCTAACTAGTGAATGTACCCTAGGACCTATACATCAAACATTGAACACAGTGAAGGGACCTGTTTAAATGCTCCTGTGTTATGACGATATGTAGACACTAAATAGTGGAATTAAAAATATTCAAAAGTGCGAACATTTTTACACTTTCTTTGTCCACTCTAGCAGGAGATGGACTATGAATTGGGATAAGAAGTATCCACCATGGTTAGTTATTGTAGTTAGATATTGTAGGAAGAGGGGAAAATAATATTTGGTTGATTTCCTTTTGGTGAAGTCTTTCTGTGCTAACCTCTTACCTTTTAGGAGGTCTACATCTTAGAGCATCCATTTCTCAGCAAACTAGTCAAAGGATAACCTGGAACTTCCTTTTAAGTTATGAGTGAACCCTCACCCCATTGCTTTAGGGTAAAAATAATAGATGGAACTTGCCAAAGGCATAACATATATGGATGGAATTCGATAGATAAAATTGTACTTGTAATTCTGATAATGTTGTTGTAATTCTGATAATGTTGTTGAATGGAGAAAAATGAATTGTTGTTTCAGAAATTTTTTTAATGGAAAAGAATGTTTTCTTATGTTTGGGAGATAGGTTAATTGTTCTAGCTTTAACTAAATTATCAACTGATACATGAAACTCCAGTCTTACTAGTCTTACTTTCCAAGACTAGCCCTCATTGGCATAAATAACACACTAGAAACATAAGGAATAAGGTGGGTTCTGTCCTTCTAAGATCAGACATATGCAAGGGAATGCAATGCATAAATTCTAGTGTATTACTTTCTTAAATTGAAAAGATCTAAAAGGCATTTTTCAGGGCTTGGGGTGCAATAATGTTTGTAGTAGTAGACTGAATAGGAAGGAAAATGTAAGAACTATATTTCTTTTCAACCTTTTCCAAACCATTTATGTAGGGTATGCTAATTTGCTTCAGCTTAATATTGTATAGAATGAAAGGAAAGAGCTTACCCTCGACTACTTATTAGAACAAATAACATACCTAGGATTTACCTTACCTTAGAGTAAACAAAGGTGCAAACCTCTGCCAAGTGTTTGAACTCTTTCCTTGGCTATCAAATTGTGATTAAGGAAGGAACCCCAAGCACACTTAGTGCCAGTTCATTAGAGGCAACTTGCTTAAACTTAGATAGGCAAGGGTACTATATGTGAAATCATATTTTTTTAAATACGTTTTGATTAGATGTGTTTGCTTACATAATGTGTTCTTGCCAAATCCAAAAGCCTTCCTACCGGTCATGCTTCAGTGTGCGCCTATGTGATGTGTTTCCATCTAATGCAGGTGTGGCAGCACTGTCTCCCTAGGACTAGTAAGTTTATCCATACTCTTACACCTTGTTCACTGTTGGTTGAGAAAAATAATAAATGGAGATTGGTGAATATGACTGTACTAGTAAGTCTACCCATACTCCTTACACCTTATTCAAGTTGGTTAAGAAAAATAATAAATAGAGATTGATGAATATGACTGTTATAGGTAATAGAATGGTTAATAATCTGACCCCAAACCTGTGTGAGCTCAGCTTACTGGTTTATCAGCTCAACATGGCTTGGAAGTGATATACAAAACATCCAATGACCAAATTCTATGTTTACAAAAGTACAGGACTATAAGAATAATAATAGAATTGTAATAAAATTGAACTTAGCTACTGAATTTCTATAAACAGTGTCTAAAAAGAAAATTCTGGAATCCAAAAAATATTCTCTGGGTTTAAACATTACAAGGTTTCATGCTAGCAGCACCAATTTTTGCTAATGCTAATGCTAAATCAGCCCCAATCTGTTGAAGTTTGATAAACAATACTCAAAAATAAAACCCTATTGAGATCAAAAGTACCAAAAAAAAATAAAACGCGAAGACATTGAAGAACCAAACACATCAAAGATTATAAAGATTAAAAGAAAATAACTATAATAGAATTGCAATAAAATTTTACTTACATATTGAACTTCTACAAAAAGTTTTTAAGAAGAAAATTCTGGAAACCCCAAAACCTTCTTTAGAGACTTTTCCAGTAGAGGGATTTTTGTTAATTCTAAATCAGCACCAATATATTGAAGTTTTTGATAGACAATACTCAAAATTAAAAGCTTAATGAGATAAATAATACCAAAAAAATAAAAGGCAGAAACATTGAAGAACCAACACATCAAAGATTATGAAAGATTAGAGGAAAAGAACTATAATAAAATTGCAATAAAATATTACTTACATATTGAACTTCTACAAAAAGTTTCTAAGAAAAAAATTCTGGAAACCCAAAATCTTTTTTAGGCTTGAGCATTAGAGGGTTTTATGATAATGTTAAATCAGCACCAATATACTTAAGTTTGATGAACAATATAAAAAATAAAAACCTATTGAAGATAAACAGTACCAAAAAAATAAAAAATCGAAGATATTAAAAGAACCAAACACATTATATATTATGAAAAATTAGAGGAAAAGAACTCTAATAGAAATGCATTAAAATTTTACTGGAGTATTGAACTTTTACTAAAAGTTTCTAAGAAGAAAATTCTGGAAACCCTAAAACATTAAAGGGTTTTATGCTAAAATTAAGTCAGTATCAATATATTGAACTTTGATAAACCATACTAAAAAATAAAACCCTATTGATATAATTAGTACAAAAATAAATAAAACCAAGAAACATTAAAAAAACAAAACACATTAAAGATTGTGAAATCTTTCCCAACCGTTACATGCAAATGCAAATAGAAATAAGAAGCAAAACTAAAACCACAGTACATATGTATCTAAGCCCTAATCGTATTAACTACACCTAATTTATCCCCATTAAAACTTAGTGATGAGATATTAGAAAAACCATAAGTTAAAACTAAAGCTCACCTGTAATTTCAAAATAGACAGCAGTTGTGTTTTCCAGGACTATTTATTGGTCATATAATTCTCTATCTGCACTTCAATTCTCCGTCTGCACTTCAAGAGAAAATCAGAAACACAGCAAGTTAACCCAAAGAAAATCTATAGGATAAATGTCCTGCAAAAAGCACTAATCTATAGCGGAGATATTGGAATACATAAAGACCATCAAAAATTTAAATAACAAATATATAAAACAATACTTGCCTTCCCATTCTTCACAATTAAATCAATCATTCCCTCTTATATTCATTGCAACTTCGCCCTCCGTCTTAACCCTTTTGACCCCAGCAAGCAAACAAGTATCAACCCTCTCAAACCAGAACCGAAATAACAACCAACAAACCCAAATCTAAACCAACAAAAAAAAGAAAATAAACAAAACAAATAAAAAGAAAAAGAAAATGCAGACAGAAATTAAGCATGGCCATGCTCCAAGAAAAAAAATAAAACACAGAAAGTACCCAAATCCAACAAACCCCAAAATCTGCGCCGCTCTTCCGTCTAAACCCAACAAATCGCAAAATCTGTCCGGCTCTGCTGTCTATTTTTTTCTGCCAAAAATAAGCCCACCATCTCTCCCCGCTCTCCACTCTTTCTCTGTCGAAATGCCCAACATCTACCATCTCTTCTCCCGACCATTAAAGGCACATACTCACCAATCTTCCACTCTCCACTTTCTCTGTCGAAATGCCCACCATCTACCATCTCCTCTCCCGACCATTAAAGGCACATACTCTCCAATCTTGCACTCTACACCCTTGCTCTGCCCGCCCAGCTAAATGTGATAATAGATATCGGATTTCAAGGATCTCGTAAGTTTTTCCTTATTTCAAATCCGCCACTCGCGTGCCCACAGAGCTCAATGTGGCAGCCGTTAAGATTAAAATGTGTTTTTAAAATATGGCCGCACTGAGAGCAAGAAACTTGGATTAAAATATCCAGAATCCAGCCACTAAATATCCTCCACCTGGCGCGATCATCCACGCTCCCACTCCACTCTTCAATGCAAATGTTATAATAATGATATATCCGATTTCACAAGTTTTTCCCTCTCACATTTGCAAAAAGCCCAATGTGACCGTTGACATTAAAATTTGTATAAAAAATGGTTTAGCGAAGTCATGGAATGTTTTTGTGATGAGATTTTATTAATGGAAGATTTACTTAATTATTTTTTTTTTTTGTTGAAGAAGAAAAACAAAGTTTATTTACACTAAACAGTGTTGTTGGTGGGAAGGGTATTGTATGCAATATATAAAGAGGATCTCCCTCTAGCTTCTAGCAAAGAGAACAAATTGCAAAAGGAATTAATTAAAATTTCCACCCTCCAAGTCAAGTCAAGATAAGTTGTTTCCTCACAATTCATAATATTTTATATTTTATCATAATAAAATATATAGATGAAAATAAAAATATTATTATAATAATATATATAAACGAAAACAAATTATGGATATAAATAAATTGTATTTTAAGATAAGTAAAGTCTAGGCCTAATAACAATGTATGCCCCACTTCCACACAATTGCATACAAGAAGCCCCAGTGAATAAACTAACTCGGAATTAGTGAACTAGATGTGCCTAAAAGGTCCCTTCATGTCTCGAGGCCATGATTTTTTGAAAACATGCACATATCTTTATGCAAGTGTGCATTATGTAGTGTGATTTGTTTTCAAAAATGTAAACATTTCTAGATCTCCAAATTCCACAAAATATAAATAAAGGTAGAGCATGAAATTGGTGGTTTACAGACATCCAATCCCGCAAGTATTTGTTTTCAAAAATATAAACAATTCTCGATCTCCAAATTCCACAAAATATGAATAAAGGTGGAGCGTGAAATTAGTGGTTTACAAACATCCAATCTTGCAAGCAAGTCTCAATGGATGTATATATTTCCAATTAGCACTACAATTTATGATATGTAGTGATTAAAAAAGTTTTAGAGAAGTCATACAAAATATCTTTTTGATAAGATTCTATTAATGAAAGATTTACATAATAACCATTCCTCCAAAAGAGAATCTCTAGATATAAAAATGCTTACTATGTGAGCTCAAATTAGGTTCTAATAAAGAAAAATCATTGTGCTCTATATATGTGTATAAAAAGAAGTTGAAAATTAGATGTATATGATGATACATCATTTCACCTATGAACAATTATAGCACAAAAGTACTCGATTCAACATAAAAGTTTAAGTAGTTTGTCTATTCAACTTCTTAATAAAACAAATATGAAACCATATAAATGATTTATTAAAACACAACCAAAAAATCAATATAATGCGAGTGGAGACATTTTCAAAATAAAAGGAGATAAAAATGTGTAAATATACATTTTGTAATTCTTAATCATATAAATCTAGTAAAGAATATCTTAAGAATACAAAGGAAAGTATTCCATGTAAAAAATAAAAATTACCAAATATAAATATTTGCATCTGCATATCTACATTAAGAGTAGCTTTTAGTTTGTGCAATAGGTGCTTCCGTAAAGTTGATGGTTAAAAAGGTGGCAATGATATGTGCATGAATGTATGCACACACACATACAAATGCACTCATGTTCTTAGAAATGTGCATGTGTTTGTGATCCTTTAGCCTCGACATTTCCCAAAACATTATGTAGGTTTTCCAACTCAGCACTAGGTCATTATCTCCATCCAAAGAACAAGGATACCCTATAAAGGTCCTTTGTGGTTGTCCAACATGGCATTGATTGTCCTAGATGCCTACAAGCTTGCTTTGAGACATAAGGCCCATGTTTCCTCTCTTGATTATGTCCAAGGACACAAGACCCATACCTAGTACTCAAAATCTCCTAATGATGCCCATATCCCCACTTAAAGGCCAAATATCTTCCTCACAAGTTATCTATGGTCGTTTGGGGTGTCACACATGAATATTCAACCATAAAATTTGTATGAATATAAACAATTAATATTTATTAGTTAATAGTGATTAGTATACTGAAGAGGCATGTCTTTGAGGATACTACTATTCATGAAGGAGCACCTTACCTAGTATATCAGTAGGGCCCTCATTCGAAACCATAACAGATATCATATCTCTTATACATTCAACATTTCTTATACAAATATATTACTCTTCCTGTGATCGACATTCTTATATTTTGAATATCCCACTATGTATACGAACCTTGTTCATTGCATTGGTATTAGATCCTCGTTCTGGAATCCCAGCCTTTGGCCATCGATTCTTCATCAAGTTTGTTGCCATTACGATTGAGGCTTTTAGCCAAACAATTTTTTGGAGGTTCTCCCTTATGCCATCAGACCTTTTGCCATTAGAAAAAATAAATTTATCTCTCCAAAGACTCATACTTAATGTTTAAAGCCTCATATTACTAATTATCTCCATCCAAAGAACAATGCTACCCCAGAAAAATCCTTTATTGTTTTTCGACATTTCATTGATTTTCCTAGATGCCTAGAAGCTTGCTCTAAGACATAAGGCCCATGTTTCCTCTCTCAACTATGTACAAGGAAACAAAACCCATACCTACTATTCAAAATTTCCTAATGATGCCCATATTGTCGCTTCACGGTAAAATATCCCCATGACAATTCATCAATGGACGTTTGAGATGTCATTCATGACTATTCAACCATACAGTTTGTTATGAATGTAAATAATTCTTATCTTTTACTTAATTGTGATAAGTATACTAAAGAGCCATGTCTCTAAGGACATGATTATTTGTGAAGGCGCACCTATTGAACTTTTGTGTATAATCATGAGGTATTCCTCCATGTATGCCAAAGGGCTTCCTAAGTGTGCCAAAGAAAAAAATGTTAAATATGAAAAATTAAATTCTTATTTCTAGCCTTCATGTAGGCCCCAAAAATAAGGATTTGTTTTCAAAAATCTAAACAATTCTCCATCTCCAAATTCCACAAAATATGAATAAAGGTGGAGCGCGAAATTGGTGGTTTACAAACATCCAATCTCGCAAGCAAGTCTCAATGGATGTATATTTCCAATTAGCACTATAATTTATGATATGTAGTGATTAAAAAAGTTTTTAGAGAAGTCATAAAAAATATCTTTTTGATAAGATTCTATTAATAAAAGATTTACATAATAACCATTCCTCCAAAAAAGAATCTCTATGTATAAAAATATTTACTATGTCAGCTCAAATTAGGGTCTAATAAAGAAAAATCATTGTGCTCTATATATGTGTATAAAGAGAAGTTGAAAATTAGATGTATATGATGATACATCATTTCACCTATGAACAATTATAGCACAAAAGTACTCTATTCAACATAAAAGTTTTAGTAGCTTGTCTATTCAACTTCTTAATAAAACAAATATGGAACCATATAAATGATATATTAAAACACAACCAAAAAATCAATATAATGTGAGTGGAGACATTTTCAAAATAAAAGGAGATAAAAATGTGTAAATATACATTTTGTAATTCTTAATCATATAAATCTAGTAAAGAATATCTTACGAATACAAAGGAAAATATTCCATGTAAAAAATAAAAATTACCAAATAAATATTTGCATTTGCACATCTACATTAAGAGTAGCTTTTAGTTTGTGCAATAGGTGCTTCCATAAAGTTGATGGTTAAAAAGGTGGCAATGATATGTGCATGAATGTATGCACACACACATACAAATGCACTCATGTTCTTAGAAATGTGCATGTGTTTGTGATCCTTTAGCCTCGACATTCCCCAAACCATTATATAGGTTTTCCAACTCAGCAGCAGGTCATTATCTCCATCCAAAGAACAAGGATACCCTATAAAGGTCCTTTGTGGTTATTCAATGTGTCATTGATTGTCCTAGATGCCTACAAACTTGCTTTGAGACATAAGGCCCATGTTTCCTCTCTCGATTATGTCCAAGGACACAAGACCCATACCTAGTACTCAAAATCTCCTAATGATGCCCATATCCCCACTTAAAGGCCAAATATCTTCCTCACAAGTCATCTATGGTTGTTTGAGGTGTCACACATGAATATTCAACCATAAAATTTGTATGAATATAAACAATTAATATTTATTAGTTAATAGTGATTAGTATACTGAAGAGGCATGTCTTTGAGCACACTACTATTCATGAAGGAGCACCTTACCTAGTATATCAATAGGGCCCTCATTCGAAACCACAACAGATATCATATCTCTTATACATTCAAGATTTCTTATACAAATATATTACTCTTCCTATGATCGAAATTCTTATATTTTGAATATCCCACTATGTATACGAACCCTGTTCATTACATTGGTATTAGATCCTCGTTCTGGAATCCCAGCCTTTGGCCATCGATTCTTCATCAAGTTTGTTGCCATTGCAATTGAGGCTTTTAGCCAAACAATTTTTTGGAGGTTCTCTCTTATGCCATCAGACCTTTCGCCATTAGAAAAAATAATAATAATAATAAAATAAATAAATAAAAATAAAATAAAATAAAAATAAAAATAAAAATAAAAATAAAAATAAAATAAAAATAAAAATAAATCTTATCTCTCCAAATACTCATACTTAATGTTTAAAGCCTCACAGTATTAATTATCTCCATCCAAAGAACAATGCTATCCTTGAAAAATCCTTTATTGTTTTCCGACATGTCATTGATTTCCTAGATGCCTAGAAGCTTGCTCTAAGACGTAAGGCCCATGTTTCCTCTCTCAACTATGTACAAGGAAACAAAACCCATACCTACTACTCAAAATTTCCTAATGATGCCCATATCGTCGCTTGAAGGTAAAATATCCCCGTGACAATTCATCAATGGTCGTTTGAGATGTCATTCATGACTATTCAACCATAGAGTTTGTTATGAATGTAAATAATTATTATCTATTACTTAATTGTGATGAGTATACTAAAGAGCCATGTCTCTAAGGACATGATTATTTGTGAAGGAGCACCTGTTGAACTTTTGTGTATAATCACGAGGTATTCCTCCATGTATGCCAAAGGGCCTCATAAGTGTGCCAAAGAAAAAAAATGTTAAATATGAAAAATAAAATTCTTATTTCTAGCCTTCATGTAGGCCCCAAAAAGATAGGTCGCCCCACCATGCGAATGGGTGTGACTGTTGGTCAAAACCCACCTTGTTTTGACCACCATAAATATCAATTCAACCTCCAACATTTGGACAAAATTCAGATCATCATCTCAAAAACTATTCTTCTATTTACACGTGCGAGTTAAGGATAAGGATTTCTAAATTTTGACCAATATTTGAAGTTGGTGTTGACCACCATTGACTCACTAATCCAACCTCCTCATTCGACCAAGAATCAGGCCTTTGCTTGACCAAATATTCTAGGCAGTTTGACCATAGGAAGTAAGACTTTGACCACATAAGATGGCCACAATCAACCTCAATTGAATGTATTGACTGCATCCCCTTTTGACCGTAGGACTAAGTTGACTACAGGTCAAATTTCATCCCTTTGACCATAATTGACTTATGTATAGTTTGAAGAATTTGGATTAGCATTTTTTTAACAGGTTTGACTCATATCTTGGGTTCGGAAATTGGCACTAATTTCTTGATAATATTTATTGTAAATTTTGGTAAAGATTGAATTCTCCTAAGAATAAAATTTGGTTGGGTTTTTTCCCAAGGTTAGGCTTTCCGAGGATAATTTTTGTGTGTCTTGTGCTTGGTTGTCTCTTCATGATCTTACTATTATCATTGCATTTGTGTTGAAGATTTTCTATGTTTAATTTTTTAATGATACATGTGTCATGAGATAAATTGAACTAATAAATCATTGGAAGTAATTTATCGAGATTAGAATATTAGGTTCTATAAGAAAATTCAACTTGGTGTCAAAGCTAAGGTTGTTAAATAACTTCCATAAGACAAGAGATAAGAAAGGTAAAAAAACAGCCATTTGAAGCCATATGTAAAAGGACAAGCCTAGTAAGACTAAGTTCTTTTAATAAAGAAATAAATAGCATAAGTAATCTGAGGCCTAAGTTGCACTAAATATTTGCAGAAGGTGAGCTTTCAAGCAAGAATTTTGACTTAATTTTTTTACACCTTTTTCTGTGGTGGTTTCCTTACAAAACAAGGGATTCATTGAAGCTGATATGAGGTGATTTGCATGGAAATTTTTCTTAATCTTCCTTAGACATGACTTAGGCCATTCTAGAGCCTTAACTTGACCCTCATCTGAGGTTGAATTTCGAGTTGTATTAAGGCACTTTCATGATAGATCATACCTTTGAGACATACGAATGTCGACCCTCCTTTTGAGGCCAATTTCTGACGTTGTTTGAAGCTAGTGTCGTACCTCATTGAGACTTCTCTTCAAGTAGAATCTAAATCAAAGGAAGACTTCCATTGGAATCCAAATATCATTTTGGATATTTAGATGACAATAATGTTATTTCTACCCCACATTAGGGATAAAGGAATTTGAGATAAGATTGGGCGTCCTTATCTGAGACTTAAAATAGTTGTTACTCGATAATGGATCACTAAAAAAATGCTACAGTTGTTGTTAATAATGATACTAAGACAAATGTTGAAAAGGGTGGTTTTTTTCATGTTGCCACATTTCTTAAACAACAATACAAGCCAAGACACAAGAATGACAATGTCGTAGTAGCATAAAATGAAGGGTGGCCAATACAAATAAGTTACAGAAAGACCGAGAAAGAGAAGTACACCTTTTAAGGATGTTTTTGATAACAACATGATGGGAACCAAAACATTACATGTTGTGACCTTACAAAGAAGCTTGAGAAAAAATTCTGATTTTATTTAGGCTTGTTTAAGGACCTCTTGTAATATATGAAGGACTAATTAAAGATGATTTCAAGAGTGGTGGAGGGATTCTAAGGTGGAAGAAAGTTTGACTTTATACATTAAAATTAACTTGGACCAAAGAAAGCTCTATATTTTACTAAGTAGGAAGCTACTCCATAGACATAGGGAGCCAAGGAAAAAGGGGCTCTCACATACTTTTACATAAAGAAAAAAAATTTAGTGACGAGCACAAAGTAACACTACAACAAAAAAGGTCATTGGTGAGGGTCATGCCCGTGATGGACCTTTAAGGTCTGTCACTAATGTCGCATATGGTGATGGTCCTTAAAAAATGGTTGTTGTAAGTGTATATAGTGATGGCCCTTTAAGGTTTGTCACCAAAACCATTTTCACCAAATATAATAATGATATATTTGATTTCACAAGTTTTCCCCTCTCTCACATCTGCACAGAGCCCAATGTGACTGTTGAGATTAAATATATATTTAAAATATGATTGGAAAACATGTGCATTGAATTGTGGGCAATGTCCTAATCACATGAAACTTGTTTTTATTATTATTTATAGTTCAGTAAAAGAAAGTTGGCTCTTTATTACATATTTTGAGAAATGTTTATAACACAAATTTATTATCATAAAATAAAAATTAATGTAAAATTAATCATTTAAAAAAAATATGTATTTTTTTTTCTAAATAATACCGATCTATTAACAAGTGCGTAATATTACAATATGGCCAGAGGGTAAAAAAACGATTTGCCTTTGGGATGGCGGATCTAACGAGGGAAGAAATAGGAAAAGAGCGCCCATTGACGGGGGGGACCGGCTCGGGTGGAGAGAACCAAGACCCACGCGGGGGTTCAACATCATAGACATTTTGAGTGTGTACACTACAAACCGGGGGACGGGCCCAAAACCATCCGAACATAACCAAAACCGTCCGAACATAAACAAACCGAGGGACGAGCCCTTAATCATTTGAACATAAAAAAACCTCGAAATGGGCCAAAAAAGAAAGAGGAGAGAAATTCATTACACAAACTATTCATCGAGGGCGGAACTTCCACTACACGGCACCAACCAAACACTTGCATATCCCTCGCCGGGGGCCTCTTCGGACACCAAGGGCCTCTCGTTCCGCGAGTCTCTAGCACTTCTTCGGGCACACCGAAAGCGGGGAACATTCGGGGGGATGAAAGGGCGCGTTGATTGTTCCACTGCGAGGATGGGAACCGGGAGCGATGTGCCGATCGAGGCCGGGGTGGTGGAACAATGGGCGCCCCCGGTCGGGCCTCCTCCGAAAAATGACAAAGAAAAGAACATAAATTCTTGGACGGTTCGGGGCACATCGTCAAATATGAAATGCGCGCTACCGGTGGTGGGTGGAGGAACATAAGTTGTCGGAAGGGACCTCCCTCTCCCCACTGCGAGTTCACGGATAACAACCAACACTCATGCCGCTTGAGCTTGATGGCACTTCGGACGAGTGGGCCGGTAGGCGCCCCCGGGAGGGAGGCCCCTAGTGCCGCCCCTTCGACTCCTCATGCGATGGCGTAACCGAGACATGGTGGAAGGCGGCGTGGGCGCGGTGACAAACAAACCTCGGACAAGACTCGGCGACTAGGGAGGCACTGGGCGGCATGGATATGATAAATTACAACGGACACCGTAACGGTCGGGTGATTGACATCAAACACCGGAAAAATAGAGTGAATGTGCAACGGAGCAGAATGAATGAGCGAGACTTTACGACGGAGGGAGCCCTGCAACTAAACCTCGGCATAAAAACTCCTCGCCTCCCCGCTCTTTAACCTCTCCCATCTTGCTCGCGACGGACACCGCCCAATAATGGCCTCATTGATGAAAGAGGAAAACTCCGGCATGCCAAAGCATGCGAAGACGAGATTCAGCGAGAAGCCATGGTGTGAACTCCCATCTCCCCCGGAAGCCATGTCTTTGAGCTCAACGCTGAATAAATGCCAAGATGCGGCATGCGATGGCGTGTAAATGTGCTCATCCTAGGTGGGCATTAAAAAAAATATGTATTGATTTTTATTAAAAATATATATTATTTTTTTAAAAATAATAATGATATTTGTTATCACGATCATAAAACTATAAAAAAAAATTACTCGTTATTTTATATATATTATATCATAATAAAATATATAGATGAAAACAAATATATTAGGAAAATAAAATATATAAATGAAAACAAATTATGGTTGGGTTTTTTCTCAAGGTTGGGCTTTCCCACGATAATTTTTTCTGTCTTTTGTGTTTGGTTGTCTCTTCATGATCTTATTGTTATCATTCCATTTTTGTTGAATATTTTCTATGTTTAACTTTTTAATGATACATGTGTCATGAGATAAGTTGAACTAATAAATCATTGGAAGTAATTATCAAGATTAGAATATTAGTTTCTATAATAAAATTCAACTTGTGTCAAAGCTAAGGTTGTTAAATAATTTTTGATGCGGGAGCATTAGCTCGGAAAAAATACTTTGTATTTTTTATTAAACCTAGGGGTCTCATGTTTTTTAGAAAATATTAATTTTATGTAAATATTAATGAGGTTTTTGAGTTATTAAATTATATTTCTAATTAATTATTGTGAGGATTTTTTAAATGTTCCCAAAATAATTTGGAGAACATGAGATAATTAGATTTTAGATATTTGAGAATTAATTATGAACCTAATTTAGATTTAGTTTCAAGATTTTAGGGATAAAAAATCTAGCTTGTAGGGGTGTTGAGATATTTGAGGACTTTGTTGAGTGATTAAAGGGATTTGAACCTAAATTGGTTCGAGTTCAATTTGTATAAATTAATGAGCCTCAAAGGCCAAATAGATCGGGAAGAATAGAGTGATTTAGAGGTGAGGTTTGGACAACCAAGTTTGTAAGCCTCAGGGGCAATTGAAAGGGCCATGAATTTTGAATATACGGCCCAAAGACAAAGTTTGTAATTATTCCCATTTATTAATATGAAAAGTGTGTTTTCGGAACTATATAGTGATTTGTTGAGCAAACAAATATTTAAATTCTTGTAATTGGGAATTGAGGGAAAAAAAAATTACGTATATGTTTTCCATATAAGTGTGTTCGAATGCCATTCGAGTTTAGAATTGAATTAAGGGCACAATTGAATGAAATTCCGGTAAATGGTGCAACGCTAGCTTTCGAATCAAAGGTGTAGAGCGATATGCAATCGAATGAGGCATTTGATTAAGTAAAATGACAAGCCGTGATATGATGGCGGAGGTTGGAACTTTGCATGTTGCGAGTCATAATTAAATTATATGAATGTGTCAAGAGATGTGTATTAAGCTTGTGCGTTACTAGCGATTGTGTAAATTGAACACAAAGGGGGTCGATTTCATAACTTGAGCCTATACGTCGATGTAATTTTATGTTGCACCGAGCACAAATGATGTTCAAA
Source organism: Pinus albicaulis (assembly GCA_034641835.2). Taxonomy (NCBI): domain Eukaryota; kingdom Viridiplantae; phylum Streptophyta; class Pinopsida; order Pinales; family Pinaceae; genus Pinus; species Pinus albicaulis. The sequence continues at coordinate 194,828,621 of CM076571.1, read as the reverse complement.
CGAACTACGTTTCCGAATTATGACATTGACTAACCATGCTAATAAGTTTCACATGGAGAAGGAGGGATCGATTGCATAAATCGATGTTTATTTTGTGTAAAGCCGCTACACAAGGAATCGAGGCGAAATTTGTGAAAATAACTAAGCGTGGAATGAAGGTAGAATTTACGTATTAAGTGATTAAGACATAATTGTGAACAAGCTGTGGAATCATTGAAGGGTTCGACTTGAAATTCGGCTGCAGAGGCCTTGTCTTAAAAGCACTGTCCGATCCCGAATATCATCGCATGGGATAGCGGATATTGTTGAACAACATTGGGTGTCGATGCGGGAGGGAAGAGCGTTGAATTGTAGCGTACATGAGGTTGAGCTACAACGTTAAACGCTGAGTGGAATTTGTATTGAATGCCTCTGTTTTAACATTGTTGTTTATCAATGAGTACTGAAGCACTAAAGAACGATTCGAACCATTAAACCAGTGGTATCGCCTCACTTTAAAAGGGTAAGATGAATTGCTATGTGTTGATCGTTGGGTCCACTCGAATTGGGTCTTGAAATCCAAAATATTCATAATATTGGATTTGGGAATGTGGATATACGTTATGTGGTATAAATAGAAGGTGCATTATGAATTTGCATAGGCGTTCATGGAGGTAAGCACATTTGTATTTAATGTGGCCAGGGTTTATTATTGCATTGAATGGGATGGTGTTTTACATCCAAGGATCGACGGACATGTAATTTTTTGTGTGGGCCATATGATTCATAGAGAAGCCTTGAGATATGTATAAGTGCGTGGATTAAATAATGCCAAGGTTGGTTGAGTTTTAATAAGGTGTATATATATTGGTGATGAACCCTTGAAGTGCGACCACAATCAAAGTTGGGTAAGATGAAAGCTCGTCCTCTGAATATCTAATGAAAGACTAGGCATTACTTGGATTGATAGAATATGAATTGAATTTCCATATGGGGGAAAGGAGAGTGGGCATCATATTAGGTTGAAGAGAAACCTTTGCACAAATGAATGTTAATGAAGAGTCGGATAGATGATGATTGAGAGTATGTTTTGGTTTCTAAATGCTATTTGAAGTTGGGTTTAAATGCATGGAAAATTGATTATCGAGTTTGTGGTTTTGAACCGTATGTTTGAAGAGCTTCCGCGAATGATAGTGTGTAAATTTGCCGGACATTGAAGTTTTATTTGGGCAATTTATTTGGATGCATTTTTATTTGCACGGTATTGGAAAGATTCTAGGTTTTTTGCGGGGGTTTTTCCCGCATCAAGTGGTATCAAAGGCTGGAATAGCTCGTGTGAAGATTCAAGTTTTGTTAATTAATTGCATGTGTTAAGATCATATTTTGAAAGCGATGAAGGTTGCGAGCACAAATATGCAATGTAGTTGTGGAAGATAAGGCAAGATCAACGAGGATCTTGGAGGTGAGTTGATGATCATTACTATTGAACTGCGGTTTGAAGGTTATGCTTGAATACTTTAGGTTGCGGGCATAGTGAAGAAATCTCGGCGAGAAAGAAGCGAGATCACATCTAGAGAGCGGTGATGAAGGAGTCCGACAAGGGATTCTAAGAGTGGCGAGAACTTGAAGATTCAACGAGAGGTTGAATAAAGTTGCGGATGAGTGAAGCTTGAAGGAGCGGTGAAGAAATGCTTAAAAGGTTCCGAGCAGAGGACCGATGATTACCAAAAGACCAGATCCAAAGGAAGGGATTGGTGAGGTAAGTGGCACTAGGAGAGTTTGTTGTTGCGGAGGCTTGGTGCAACTCATGGGTGAGAAAAATCATGGCGAAGGAGATGACTACCGAAAGTCATAAAGGAGAGAGCAAAGGTTCGGAGAGAGGCCACCGTAGAAAGAGGGAGAAAGAAGATGCCAAGGCAAATGGCATAAGACGACGATTAGCTAATGCAAAATATGACAAAGAGTTAGTTGAGATCGGGGAGCGGGTTTGATAAGCGAAGATGAGGATAGAGGAAAGCCGGAGAGTGGGTTGGCTCATGAGGAAGAGAGTGAAGTGGCGGAGGCTACAACGAAAAGATATCAACGGATAAACATGAAGTTAACGGAAGAGTTGAGGGAGCTCGAGCGAGATGATGAACTATTGGGTAAATCTAGATCGGTTGGATAATGTAAAACCTTGTATTTTTTGTAGTCTGAAAATTGTGATGTGATTATAGGTTTTACTAAGGAGGATGCGCAATCTTGTGAAGCTATCACAAGTGTGGAAAAAAAATCTTTCGGGAGATAAATACTCGAAGAAGGAAGCGATGATGCTTTTGTACTTGAAGTCTGTTATAGTACAAGAGGAAGTTCTTGTGAATGAAGAAGAGGATCGACTTGAAGAAAGTCTGGTATATAAACCAACGATGGAGACTGTTGAGCTTTGTGATTTTCAAAGCGAAAGTTTGTGTATAAATGCGAGGGATCGTAAGTGATGATGAAATGCTTCGACAATGCCACGGGAGAAATTGCATTGTTGGAATACTTGTTGGTAAATTCGAGTATGACAGGGGAGATCGCAGCGAGAAGAAAGAGTTCGATACGGTGAACAAGAGCGAGAAAAACATCATGGAGGTAGATGATGTGAAAATAATACTAGTTGATAGTCTTGGGAATTCTATAGAGAATTCTTTGACAAGTTTGGATCGACATACGATGTGTCGATAGTGGAGGAGAATTCGGGACGGCATGCGAGGTCTTTGGCAGAGGGGAAGTAAGGCACCGAGGCCTTATGATTTTTTTTTAACAAGTGTTTTGTGAATGCGAGGTATTGTTCTAGGTCGTTTGAAGAACATTTGATCGAGTTGAGCGAGTGAAATGAAGGAGAAAGACGAGAATTCCGTGGAAATTTTAAATCCATGGGATGAAGAAGTTATGTTGCTTGGAAATGATGCTAAATAGTCAAGATTCGGTGGAGGAAGAATCTCAATTTCGGAATTGGGAATTGCGGATGCGAGAGAGATGAAGATAGCAAAAAAGGAGTATACAATGTGCCGGTTCGGTAAGTTTCGATAGGAGAAGGTAGAGAGGAAGTTTTCTGTTTCGGAAGACAAGAGGGCATGGATGATTGGGTGGCAACAAGAATAGAAGTAAAAAATGAGCAAGTAAGAACCCGAACGAGTAAGAACTAAGCAAGTAAGAGCTCGGCGAGCGGCAAGAAATCAACAATCGAAGAATTATTGGACAAGGAAATTGAACTAATCGGAAGAATCATGATGAAAGTATCTCGAGAGGAAGACATCAACAAGGAAGGGAAGCGACGGCGAGCAACATGAAGACGAGAGATAGATTGTGAAAGTGCGGCGAGTGGAGCAAGATAGCATAAGATATGGAGACACGGAGAAAAGCAACAAACAACGGATGTTGATGATAACTTGCAAAACAAAGTGTGGGATCCGGAGCGGACAAAGACTTAAAGCGCATGATCAAGAGACCATGATCATTTTTCAACCTTGGGAGTCCGATGCGGGAGCATTAGCTTGGAAAAATACTTTTTATTTCTATTAAACCTAGGGGTCTCATGTTTTTTGAGAAAATATTAATTTTATGTAAATATTAATGAGGTTTTTTGAGTGATTAAATTATATTTTTAATTAATTATTGTGAGGATTTGTAAATGTTCCCAAAATAATTTGGAGAGCATGAGAGAATTAGATTTTAGATATTTGAGAATTAATTATGAACCTAAGTTAGATTTAGTTTCAAGATTTTAGGGATAAAAATCTAGATTGTAGGGGGTGTTGAGATATTTGAGGACTTTGTTGAGTGATTAAAAGGATTTGAACCTAAATTGGTTCGAGTTCAATTTGTATAAATTAATGAGCCTCAAAGGCCAAATAGATCGGGGAAGAATAGAGTAATTTAGAGGTGAGGTTTGGACGACCAAGTTTGTAAGCCTCCGGTCGATTGAAAGGGCCGTGAATTTTGAATATCCGGCCAAAGACAAAGTTTGTAAGTATTCCCATTTATTAATATGAAAAGTGTGTTTTCGGAACTATATAGTGATTTGCTAAGCAAACAAATATTTAAATTCCCTGTAATTGAGAATTGAGGAAAAAAAAATTATGTATATGTTTTCCATATAAGTGTGTTTGAATGCCATTCAGTTTAGAATTGAATTAAGGGAACAATTGAATGAAATTTTGGTAAATGGTGCAACGCTAGCTTTGAATCAAAGGCGTAGAGCGATATGCAATCGAATGAGGCATTTGATTAAGTAAAATGACAAGCCGTGATATGATGGCGGAGGTTGGAACTTTGCATGTCTGCGAGTCACAATTACATTATATGAATGTGTCAAGAGATGTGTATTAAGCTTGTGCGTTACTAGCGATCGTGTAAATCGAACACAAAGGGGTCGATTTCATAACTTGAGCCTTACGTCGATGTAATTTTATGTTGCACCAAAGACTAAAATGATGTTCCGCAAAAACTCTGTTTCCGAATTATGACATTGATTGACCGCGCTAATAAGTTGCACATGGAGAAGGAGGGATCAATTGCATAAATCGATGTTTACTTTGTGTAAAGCCGCTACACAAGGAATCGAGGCAAAATTTGTGAAAAGAACTAAGCATGGAATGAAGGTAGAATTTACGTATTAAGTGATTAAGACATAATTGTGAACAACTGTGGAATCATTGAAGGGTTCAACTTGCAATTAGCTACGGAGGCCTTGTCTTAAAAGCCCATCCGATCCCGAATATCATCGCATGGGATAGCGAGAGATTTTTGAACATCGTTGGGTGTTGATGCGGGGGAAGAGCGTTGAATTGTAGCGTACATGAGGTTGAGCTACAACGTTAAAGGCTTAGTGGAATTTGTATTGAATGCCTCTATTTTAACATTGTTGTTTATCAATGAGCACCGAGAACTAAAGAAGGATTCGAACCATTAAACCGGTGGTATCGCCTCACTTGAAAAGGGTAAGATTAATTGCTATGTGTTGATCGGCGGGTCCCTTTGTATTGGGTCTTGAAATCCAAAATATTCATAATATTGGATTTGGGAATGTGGATATACGTTATGTGGTATAAATCGAAGGGCGCATTATGAATTTGCATAGGCGTTCATGGAGGTAAGCACATTTGTATTTACTGTGGCCGAGTTTATTATTGCATTGAATGGGATGGTGTTTTACATCCAAGGATCGACAGGGACATGTAATTTTTTGTGTGGGCCATATGATTCATGGAGAAGCCTTGAGATATGTATAAGTGCGTGGATTAAATAATGCCAAGGCTGGTTGATTTTTTAATAAGGTGTATATATATTGGTGATGAACCCTTGAAGTGCGACCACAATCAAAGTTGGGTAAGATGAAACCGTCCCCCGAATATCTAATGAAAGACTAGGCATTACTTGGATTGATAAAATATGAATTGAATTGCCATATGGTGAAAGGAGAGTGGGCATCATATTAGGTTGAAGAGAAACCTTTGCACAAATGAATGTTAATGAAGAGTCGGATAGATGATGATTGAGAGTATGTTTTGGTTTCTAAATGCTATTTGAAGTTGGGTTTAAATGCATGGAAAATTGATTGTCGAGTTTGTGGTTTTGAACCATATGTTTGAAGAGCTTCCACGAATGATAGTGTGTAAGTTTGCCGGACATTGAAGTTTTATTTGGGCAATTTATTTGGATGCATTTTCATTTGCATAGCATTGGAAAGATTTTGGGTTTTTGCGGGGGTTTTTCTGCATCAATTTCCCTAAGACAAGAGATAGGCAAGGTAAAAAAAATAGCCATTTGAAGCCATATGTAAAAGGACAAGCCTAGTAAGACTAAGTTCTTGTAATAAAGAAATAACTAGCATAAGTAATCTCGGGCCCTAAGTTGCACTAAATATTTGGAGAAGCTCAACTTTCAAGGAAGAATTTCGACTTATTTTTTTACGACTTTTTTCTGTGTTGGTTTCCTTACAAAACAAGGGATTCATTGAAGTTAATCTTAGGTGATCTGCATGGAAAAAATTTCTTAGTATTCATGAGGCCCGATTCGAGGTCATTCTAGCGCCTTAACTTGACCCTCATCCGAGGTTGAATTTCGAGTTGTATTAAGGCACTTACGTGATATATCATACCTTTGAGAGAGACGAATGTCGGCCCTCCTTTTGAGGCCAATTTACGATGTTGTTTGAAGCTAGTTTCGTACCTCACTCGGATTGCTCTTGAAGTAGAATCTGAATCTAAGGAATACTTCCATTGGAATCCAAATATTGTTTTGGATATTTAGATGACAACAATGTTATTTCTACTTGAGATTAGGGATAAAGGAATTTGAGATAAGATTGGGCGTCCTTATTTGAGACTTGAAATAGTTTTTTAATCGGTAATGGATCACTAAAAAAAATGCTACAATTGTTGCTAATAATGATACTTGAGACAAATGTTGAAAAGGGTGGTTTTTTTTCATGTTGCCATATTTCTTGAAAAAACAATACAAGCTACGACACAAGAATGACAATTTCATAGCAACATAAAGTGAAGGGTGGTCAATACAAATAAGTTACGAGAAAGACCGAGAATGAGTAGTACATTTTTTTAAGGATGTTTTTTGATAACAACATGATGGGAACCGAAACATTACATGTTGTGACCCTACAAAGAAACTTGAGAAAAACTTTTGATTTTATTTAGGCTTGTTTAAGGACCTCTTGTAATATACGAAGGACTAATTAAAGATGATTTCAAGAGTCGTGGAGGGATTCTAAGGTGGAAGAAATTTTGACTTGATATATTTAAATTAACTTGGACCAAAGGAAGATCTATATTTTACTAAGTAGGAAGCTACTCCGGATACATAGGGAGCCAAGGAAAAAAGGGTTTTTCACCTAATTTTACATAAAGCAAGAAATTTCGGTGATGAGCACAAAGTATCACTACAACAAAAAAAGGTCATAGGTGAGGGTCATGCTCGTGACGGACCTTTAAGGCCCGTCACTAATGTCGCATATGGTGACGGTCCTTGAAAAAATTATTGTTGTAATTGTATATAGTGATGGTCCTTTAAGGTTTGCCACCAAAAGAATTTTCAATGAGACTTATGGTGAGGGTTGTTAAAGGCCCATCATTAACTCGTCTCTTTGGTGACACTTCTAATAACGATATTTTATTGACCCTCACCAATGCTCTTTCTCGTTACTTTTGGTGATGGTCAAAAAATGTTCATCATCATTGATAATTCCAATGAATTTTTATGATGCTATGTGCTTGTAACTATATCTTTTGTCAAAATATAATGATTTAAGACCATTGTTGTGAATTCTTTTTTCATTATGTGTCCAAGGCCATTGTGGATAGAGTCACTCAATTTGTGGAGAAGTAATTAGTGTGTATCATTTCCCTCCGGTAATGAGAATATAGTTTTCTTATGAGTCATCACATGATTCATTTCTATTAGGTTTATCATCTAGAAAAATCCCTTTAGATAAAATTCCACTAGTGTGTGTAGGAACTATATTATTTAATACATAATCGAGCTCGGTTAATTCTATTAATGAGAGAGACCTAACACTCCTCAACACTCCTAGCACACCTCAACATGCTTTGGCACACACTAACATTCCTTGGCACCTCACATATCTTAGAATATATTTATACCTATAACATATTTCCATGAGTAGGACGCCCAAGCACATGTTCGCATGCCCTAGCATAGCATAAAACTCTTCTAGCATGTGTTGGCATGCCATGTAGTCCCTAGAATTCCATGAAACACCTTGGCATATTGCATTGACATACATTAGCACTTGGCACACATTAGCACTTGGCATGTATTGGAACATATTATTAGTGTGCTTAGCATGCCCCTTTTGAAAAAGATAAAGTCATGACTTATTAACCCTCTTATGTTTTCATTTCCTTTCATTTTAGCTTGGTTATTCCTTTTTTTTCCCTTAACACTCCTTGACACATATTGGTATACACTAGCACCCTACACATCTTAGCATGTCTTAGCACATGGAATGTCTTGGCATGCCTTGGAACTATTTGGCACGGGTTAACACACCTTGGAAATACCTAGCGCACTCTAGCACTTCTTGGCATGCCCCGATATTCCCTAGCATGTATTATCGGGTTCTTTTCATACCTTGTCACTCCCTCCTTTGCATGGCAGCTATCACTCATTGACACTCCCTCACACACCCTCATATTCATTCACTTCCATGTATTTTGACCTAGTGCTCCCTTGTGTTGTCTTAGTACTCCTTAACACTCATCATCATGCATTGACACTCTCTAACACACCTTAGCACTCTTCGACATGCTCCGCCACTTCATACCGTGCATAACACTCCCTATCACACATTGTTACTTGGCATGTGTTGGCACTTTGAAAGTCTTAACATGTCTGCCATTAATTGAGATGACTTGGTATGCTTTGGAATGGTTTAATATTAAAATTATTTGAGATCAATTATTGGAAAGTAGACGAGAAGAAACAGATTAAGATTTGGCACTTAGAATATACTAACACTTGGCACTTGGCACCTATTGGCACCTAGTGCTGGTGTGCCTAGCATGCGCCTCATGGAAAAGGTAAATTGATGACTCATTAACCCTATTATGTGTTAATTTCCTTGTAGTTTAATTTGTTTCTCGTTTTTTTTTGCCTTGGTAGTCCTCGTCATGCATTGTCACTAGCATTACATTTTTCCACGACTTGGGAACCTTACATTCCCTAGAACACCTTGGCACTCCTAGTTGTCATGCCCTCATAGATATCCTTACACTTTTTGCGACTTGGGAACCCAACCAAGTCATTAGAAAAACAATTTTGTGCCCAAAACAAAGTCTCCCTTTCTCCGAAATTGCTTTGTCCACACCTTATCAGAACCATAGGTTTTCTGAGAAACATCTTGTACAAATTTCAGACCTTGGTTCGCAATATTTGTGGAGATATGATATGTGGAAGTTAGGGTTTGTTTAGGCTCCTAAATTTCACCTAAACAGGTCATCGTGGAATTTTCGCTATAAATTTGTTTCTACGAATGTTCGGAAAGCTGAAATTTTTATAGAGCGAAGAGGAATTCCAGGGAGGAACTTCTCGTAAAATTTTTTAGATCTTGGTTCGTAATAGTTTCGGAGATATGATCTATGGAATTTAGGGTGTTTTCAAGCTCACGAATTTCATCTCAAAGAGGTGACCTTGGGAAAATCATCATAACTCTCTCGCCGAGCATCGATTGGAATTCGGTAAAAATTGGCCACAAGTACACAAACTTTAGTTTCCTTTATATCAATTTCAAAACCGAAGGAGGAAACGAGTGAGACGTGGCACGCCGTACAAGTGTGCTCTATCGAACTAATCCATAATTAGGTCATTAAGGGAGATTCGACATAACTTTGCCTTGAAGTATCCAAATCATGTTAGACTCTGTGGAATTTGAAAGAGGATTCATAGGGCTAATACAAGACCGAATTTTAGATATTGAATATCCGTAATTACCGATATAATTCGGTTTCAATATCGAGCTCCTCAAAAGCAAGAAAAAGGTGTGTATTTTTTTTTCAAATTGCATGTCTTGTTTGAAAAATTAGTTTTTAAGTGATTCCAAGGGCATGTTGAGCATAGATATCGGTATTGGGTTATAAACTACCCCATAAAAAGAATGCAACACCCATTAAGCCCTCGAGAATACTCTACTATGACTCATGAAGTTGAATAATTGCAACATGATCTATCAAAATTACAAGAGCAAGTGCACCAAATTTCGCTCTCGCAAAGAGAAACAAAAAATGAAATGGAAGTTTTGAAGAAAGGCATGGAAGCAAAGATGGATGGCTTGAAGAATAATATGGATGGTTTTAAGAAAGACGTGGAAGCTAAGATGGATGAAATGGAAGAAAAAAGCTGAAAGACAACATGGAAAACATGAAGAATGATCTAAAAGAAGACATGGAAGGTTTGACAAAGTTGATACAAGAAATGTTTCCTAATGGCAAAAAAGATAGTAGAGGAAACTCATGATGAAAAAAAAATTTGTTAATCGTGATTGTTGTTGTGGATTAGTCACACGGGTGTACGAAATCACACAAGCTTAGAGAGTGTGGTCTACTCTCTAAACTATTGGTAACGAGTGAGAAAGTGGGGGGAGCTCAAAAGCATAAAACTTAATGGAAATAGTATGCTTGAAGTATGCTACAGGGTTAAACTAAAACTAAAAAAACACAAATATACGAAGCTATATAGAGAGCTCCAAACGATAATAATGCAAACGATGGCTCGATGGCCTCTTCTTATTAAACATTCGAAATGGAGAAGAAATTTTACCCACTTGCCGAAGGGCACCTAGGCAATGGCTCTAGGTCCCGATGCAAGGATGTTGCCTTCCAAGCTTTGCCTCCGATGCGGTCTCACTCTCTCTCTCTCTCGTGATGGACTAATATGTTGGGTGGCCAACTATCGAGTCCTCTTTAGCTCCGACTACGGGTCACACACAATGTCGGTGTTTCTTGGGTAACTTTGGCTAGCATAACCTTGTGATCACCATTTTTTTCATCTCTTGGTGGGTTTATATAGGTGAGCTTCAAATCCTCCTTCCCTCCCTTGGTACATGATGGATGGTGACCAAAGGGAGAGGTGTGATTCCATTGTGTGCTCAAATATTCTTTTGTGTGCTCACATAATGTCTAGGGAGGCATTGGTGGCTTGTCCTTAGGTGACTTTCACATAAGGAGTAAATCGTCCTTTGCTTGTTGTGGTCCCGAAAGTGACTTTTTTCCATTTATAGGAATGCGCGCTTATCGGGAAAAAAAGGCGCGTAGAAGGCGCTCTTTTCGAAGGATAAAGCGCACATTTGAGCATTTATGACTAGTTCAAATCTGATTTTCTCAAAACCTTAGAGATTTTAAATACTTCTTGATTCCATATCGTATTCAGGTCCCTGTAAATCCTTAGGCTTGACATTAATTGATGTCATCTTACTGCTATACGATTTTCTAGTGTTAACATTTTCCCCCCTAATGTGTGAGGTCTAGGAAGAATTGTATAGCTGAAATACATTATAGTTTCTTTTTTTGTATCGTACGCAGAGAGAGAGAGAGAGAGAGTCTCGCATGTATTTTTGGAATTGACAACACCTTGCACTTGTTTCGAGATAACCATGGCCTAAGGGACCCCTCTGCAAGCGAGACCAAATATACAACATATTTACAAAATTTCAACGAGGTGGGCATGTCCCATGCTCATGATGCTATGGCTAGTTAAACAAAATTGACGAGATACATGTCGTTTGTCTATGCCACTACTTGTGGTAGTGATGCTTTCGGTGGTTGTTGACGGTGACTGCCGACGCCCTCGGCGGTGTTTTTCTTTGACGATAGGTGGAATGTGGTACCCATATGCGTAATCCTGGTATGGCATATCACTATGCCATGTATGCATATGTCTTGGTTGGGACCTTCCCGTGTAAGCATTGTTGTCGGAGATGCTTATGAAGGCACGGGTCTTCGACGGATCTTGATCAAAGTGCAATGGTTTTAAGGTACGATACCATCGTGACATGAAAGCTTTTCGTTTGTAGTCGAATGTCAAGGGGATCGATGACATCTGTGGACAATGATGTCTCCCACGGTGCCACACGAGGATACCTTTTTTGTATGGGGAGGGGTCATCCAAGGTATCGCTTCCTTTTTGGAAAAAGAGGTGTTGAGGTTGACAAAAAAGGAAGCCTTAACCAAACCATGAGTCATCGACTCGAGGGGTCGGGGATCGGGATATGATGGGTTTAACATAGGCATGTTGGTGAGCATTGATTAAAAAATGGATGATGGGGATTCGGTGGCCCGAGGTTGAAGTATACTTGAGTAGCTTGGCGGCGGTCATAGGTATTTACGAAGGAAAAATCCACAGAGTCGGTAGGACTTCCGGGGAGGGCATGAACTCTCGTTTATGATTGTCGTAATGGTGCATGCATGGGGTGAGTGAAATACTTCAACCAAGGGGAATGAGGGACTGTTGCCATGGGAGAAAAGGTGAAATATGAGGGCGAAGTGGTGAAGGGCATCATTTTCGGTCTTTGTACACTTACTAAAAGAATAAAATAATGGGGGTTTGGTTTGTACAAAACACAGAGACGGGTACCCCAAAACATGAAAGAGGGTAGCTCACCGAAGGTGTGAGGACGGTGTTTTGTCGAGGGTACGGGTCCCATTGTTTGGTCTCATGTGTGGGGTTGATGAAGCGAGAAGATGTCGCGAGATGGGATTATGCTTATGGAGGTATGGCGGGCCAAATGCGGTGCGCGGAGGTGCGCTTTTCAATCTTCTTGTACAACCCGATCGTTTGGGAAGGGGGTTGAGTTTGAATGATGAACTTGACCTTATACATGACATGTGGATGGGCACGAGGTGCTTCCCCGGACTAAAATGGTATGGCCATGGCATCACTTGTGGGGTGATGTATGGTCTACTTTGGATGATGATCACCATGGAGGGGGAGGCTCTACCGACCATCGCGGGCATTTATCATATGCGGGGTGAGGTGATGATAAAATTGGTTTGGTATGAGGACCCTATGGTTTATTTCTAATGGAGAAATGATTTCATGATATGCAAAGTTCTCTCGGACTCTATCATGTTGAGGGTAGAATGAAACACCGCTCCGAAACTTTTAGTGAATGGTGCTATGGACGGTTTGCGGGTTCTTCCTACAAAAAAACAACTACCTCAAGTGAAAGCATCTTATTTTCATCCAATATTATTGAAAAACATGAATTTTGGAAAGGAAGATGGGAGGGTGCATACACTGCCATCGCTGAAAAAAAATATTTTTTTCCGGAAAGCGAATGTGGGGCATCGCTTTCATTCGTCATGGTATATTGATGATGGTGCAACTTAGGGTGTGCGAGAACGAACCTTCGATCTCCTCGTTATGGACCTCCAAAGTTACGGGAAAAGGGTGATAAATATGGGATTGTGGCCCTAATCCTATTCATTTGTACTTGCTGAGTTTTGGGAGATCGGAGGTGATTGCGAGCATTTCTTGTCGTTGCGGTCAACTTTCGTGTACGGGGATTAGCAATATTATGCCGAATGACGTCCCTTTTTTTTTCCGAGTTTGGTGATGTCGGGGGCCGTACAAATTGGGTTTGTACGGCCTCAAAGGGGCCTTTTTTTCCTAGATTGCGCGGACGATCTAGGCAAAAAGGTGCCCCCCTTGCGCTTATTTTCAAGGGACAATCACGTGAAGGCGTGTTGTGTAGATTAATCCGTCTTGCGGACAAGACCGATCTCTCTAGTACAAAAGGTAACTAGCAACAAACAGACCCAATTATACTAATCTCTCTCTAAGCATATAAGATTTATAAAAACACTATATAGGTGTAAGGCTTACCTTATGTCCAATGCTTGATTGATTCCATTGAAGTCCTTCCCGTGCACTTTGAAAGAACGTTCCTCGTGAATCCGCAATCACAAACAAGCAAAAAGATGAAGCGACACTCTGTATAGACATTATCATAAATCATACTTATCATAATGATCAAGGAATTTATGAAATAAACCATGAATAGACGAGTTTAATGAGAGAAATGAGTATATTTGTATTAACTTCAAATATAGAAAACCTTTACAACTTTGTGCCTTGATGTTGTGCGGGTCCTCCCGGGGAGTCCGACGGGGAATCTCTTCTATTTTGACAAGCATTGCACTCTTTGAACCAAGACAAATGGAGATGAGTGATTTAACCTCATAGAAAGTCTTAGTTAACTAAGTCCGAATCTCAACGAGCATTTAACTTCAAATCTCTTCAACTTCAACCCCCCCCCCTTTGAGGCTACCCAAGGCCTCTTTTTATAGTGGAAAAGAGGAGGTTTCTTGTTCCAAATATGAAGGGATAGAATCCTCCTTCAAAGGGATAAGCTCTTTACATCAAGGGGTTAGCTCCATCAAGTGAGGGATGCATGAACCTTCTCAAAGCGTATCCATTCCCGAAAATTCCCATCTAGAATCTTCTAGAATTCATTTGAAATTCACTTTTTTATCTTTACTTTCTCGCCTTTTTTGTATTTTTACGAGGTCACGCACCCATTACACAAATAACGTGCGGTATGGTTCCGCATCGGGGGCTGAAATTTAGGTGCGGGGACCGCGAGGGAATGAACGAGAGAAAGTGCGATACCAATTCTTAGGGGATTTTAGGGACTTTTCTCCGATTTTTGAAGCTTGACATGAGGAGTCTGGTATGTTGGACTTGCAAAAGGAGGAAGTATGAGTAATAATAAGCTCATACGAGTCGAGCAGAATGTCAAGGTGATAGTTTTCGATGTAACAAATTTCCCCCTAAAGTGCAAAGTCCGGAATAGATGAAGGCAGTGGTCGTCGGATATGAAGAGTGCGATACTTTATCATTTCAAAGATTATCCCTGTGGTCACCCCGGTCGGAACACGTAAAAACATTCAATGCGGAATATATACATGTATATGTCATCATCGAGGTAGGCATTCCCATACTCGGATAAAAAACTAACTAGAAACTAACTAAAATCGTTCGATACGAGGGAATGATTTTGAATACATCATAGTACGGATATATGTAGACACGGTATGGACGCGACCATCCGTTTATCAATAGTCTCTCGTATAGATGACAACAAAATTCCTCGCGACTGGATGGTGGAAACTAGATCCCGGGGGTCTCGATTTCCGCATCTCGAACCGATACGATTCTATCCATGTGAATGAATGTGTCGAACTCGAACATGGTAGAAACCACTTGATTACCGATCAATGATGTGAGCTGGTAACAAGTGTGAGAGAAACCACCGATAATGTCAATGGCTCTCAAAGTACTCGAGTACAATCCATGAAATGTGAATGAATGAGTTGAAGTCGAACATGTCACGGAGTCATTCGATCGAAGGTCAATGATGCAACTTTCGTCGTCGAAAGCGAGAAACACGCCATTGAGGCATGCGGATTTCAAGGTGCGGCGATTTACGGATCAACTTCCTAGATAATGTGTCGATGTCGATAGAAAGCGATCCGTCGTAGGCAAGCCCACAACACGAAATCATAGATCAAGTTTTGAAAATATATTGGCAAGGGATCGACTCGGGGATGGTCAAAAATGGATGACGGATATTTTGCGGATGAATGGTTTTATTTGAACTGTTCTCTTGGACACATAACGACACTGCAGGATGGCTTGGTGACAATTGACCCAATGCTAATACCCGAAAAACCGGCTGAAAATTTTCAATGTGGTTTGATTAAGCTGTTAGGCAAAGGATTTCCCAACCCCAGGGTGAATATAAGTGTCGTGTCCAAGAGTGGTTGGCTGAGTTTTCGAAGATTTTAAAATACAACAAACACGCCCATTTTTTCTCTTTTTTCCCCACCATTTACGGCAAGTACCTCTTTATTTTTGACAAGCTTGAGGAGGATAACATTTGCTTGATTATAAGCTCATCCTTCGGATGAGTCCAACTTAGTTTAAGATTCGAACCCTAAGAAGGAGTGGTTCGTTCCGTTGAAAATTAAACGGGTCCTTTATCGTTAAGTTTTAACGAGTCCGAGTATAGGAGAAACTCGGTGTTTTTCAATTTTAGGGAGTCGGAAGAAAAAAACTTAAGAAAACTCCATGGGTGTAATTTTTCGTAAATTTAGTCTCTCGGGCCCGAAAAAGGATAAAATAATGCGGGAGAGAACTCTATTGACCGTAATTAGTCAACGTATACCTTTTTCGTAAATAGTCCTTTTCGGTCCGTAAAAGGGGTAAACTTATACTGAAGGGACGACTGTTCATTTATTTTAACGAGTTCGAATAGTCAAGTGCTCGACAATATTTTCATGTTTAGAGAGTCTGAAAAGGGCTTAAAAGAGAACTCAAAAGTTTCGCTTTTTCAGTAAGTTTTAACGAGTTCGAAAAAGGGATAAAAATGTACTCCTGGTTTCACTTTTTCGTAAGTTTTAACGAGTTCAAAAAAGGGATAAAAATGTACTCATATGGCCGACTTTCAATTTAATTTACGAGCAGGAAAAGACGGAAATAACTCGGCATTTTCATGTGTTTTACGAGAATGAAAGATAGCAAAATAATCTCAGGATTTTCATGAGTTTAATGAGTCTTGAAAATAACTAAAATTGACTCAAGATAGGTTTCATTTTTACAGAAGCTTGAAACAGAGAAAAACTATGCTTCGGAGTAGTTTCATTTTTACACAAGCTTGAAACAAAAAGAAAAGCGTAGCTTGATGCCCCCTAAGCGTAATCGCTAGAGCGCATGCCCCCCTGACTTCATTTCATTCAACTAAGTACACTAGTAATAAATAGCTGGATGGAATGAAGGTTCATTTACGAGATCATATGAAAGACCCAGACCCTAAAAACTAACCTAAATATACTACTTAACATTTACGAGGTCTATTCAAAGACTTGACTCAATTAGGGGAGGATTTGTTTCATTTTTTTAACGAGATTGACACAAGAAAAGAACTATGCTCATGGCAACGTGTTTCATTTTTTTAACGAGGTTGACACGGTAAAAGGAACTATCCTCGAAACTACTTATTTCTAATCTACCTACATAACCTACTGATTCATTTTTTTAATGAGGTTGACACGGGAAAAGGATTTGTCCTCATACCTAATTCATTTTTTTAATGAGGTTGACTCGATAGTGAGAACTATCCTCTCGACCAAGCCGATTCATTTTTTTAACGAGGTTGACACGGAAAAGAAGCTGTCCTCATACCGATTCATTTTTTTAATGAGGTTGACTCGATAGTGAGGGAACTATCCTCGGACCAAGCGATTCATTTTTTTAACGAGGTTGACACAGGGAAAAGAAACTGTCCTCATAAACTATTTATATCTAATCTATTAATCTACTCTACAATCTACCTACATGTTTCATTTTTTTAAGGAGCTTGACACAAGATAAGAACTCTGCTCCGGACACTCGTTTCATTTTTTTAATGAGGTTGACACAGGGAAAAGAACTGTCCTCATCGCCGACCGATTCATTTTTTTAACGAGGTTGACACGAGTAAAAGGAACTATCCTCACCTACATGTTTCATTTTTTAACGAGGTTGACACGGTAACGGGAACTATCCTCACCAAAGCTTGTTTCATTTTTTTAACGAGGTTGACACGGTAATAGGAACTCTCCTCGGACTCATCGATTCATTTTTTTAATGAGGTTGACATAGTACAAGGAACTTTCCTCACCACTCGATTCATTTTTTTAACGAGGTTGACTCGGTAAAAGGAACTCTCCTCACACTCACCGATTCATTTTTTTAACGAGGTTGACACAATACAAGGAACTATCCTCACCTACATGTTTCATTTTTTAACGAGGTTGACACGATGAATGAGAACTATCCTCACCAAAGCTTGTTTCATTTTTTTAAATGAGCTTGACACAAGAAAAGGAACTATGCTCTCAACTAAGCCGATTCATTTTTTTAATGAGGTTGACACGAGAAAAAGAACTCTCCTCATTCAACGATTCATTTTTTTAACGAGGTTGACGAGTACAAGGAACTCTCCTCACATACATGTTTCATTTTTACCGAGGTTGACACGATATGAGGAACTATCCTCACCTACTTCTAAACTACGACTGTTGGAGGTTTCCTCAACACAACTAACATTTACAGACCATGGTTGGTTGGTTGACTTCTTTCTTATCCTGCTTCTTCTTCTTCTTCTTCTTTCCTTTCTTCTTCTTCGCCACCCTGGGTTACTAGCGTCAAGGCTTTTACCGAGCGAAGAGGAAGAAATGGAGGAAGAAATATTAGACAAAGAAGGTAAAGGGTCAACGGAAGGTTGGTGATGTTGAGATGGTGAACTACGTTAGGTGAAGCATTTGGTTGAGGTGGAACAATTGGAGTATTCGGGGCCAACGAAGTTGAAAATAACCATATCGGTAAACCTATTGTAAATCCAGGTAATGACAATGTAGCCATATAAGGAGGACCAACATTTCCAAAGTAGGGAAAAGTAATAGGAATCTCGTTAAGAGGGGTTCCTTGGTTGGTAGATTCCGAACGAGTTGCCATTATAATCAACTCCGGTGAATTTTATTAACAATTTAAAACTAAAAATTAACAATTCACAATTCACACCTAACTATTAAAATTCACAATTCACACCTATGGTCTCGAAAAGTAAAAACAAACAAATTAACACGCGCTATCAAATCTAGGAGTCAAACCACACACAAACGGTAACTTCACGTACTAAAAACACTAGTTGGTGATGAAATCCAACATCGTAGAATTTAATACGTAAAGGGCGGTTGGAACGATTACTACGACAACACCGCTAATGAAACGGATCGGCACAAGTTTCTTCACAAAACCATCTCGAGTGAAGAGAACCCCCCAAAGAGTCCAAGTGAGTCTAGTCGACGTCACGCTCCGGAGTACGGTGGGATCTTCCCTCCACCGTCACCTTAAGGAAGAATCCTAAAAAATGATGGTCACTAAGGTTACCAAGCCGAAACAAATATACAGGGGGAACAGGTCTACGATCAGACACACACGCTAGGGGCGAGTAACAAAGCTCAATCCCCTTGAAGGCTCCTTGAAAGAATCCAAGGTTTACCGACAAGTGACCCCACGGCTCCTCGACAATGGTCTATCCGAGGGTTTACCATTTTTTAATACGTGTATATCTTCTATCGTTCCCAATGAGGAAGGATTGATTACCCCACCGGTTCGAGATATGATCTCGTGCTTAACTCCTTTAAGAGGAGCTTCCCGGAGCATACATGCAACAACCGGAATTCTTCCTACCGCAAGATTTGTCTACTTGTTTGTTTTAGCTATCTTGGAGAGTTAATTACTCCCTACTCCAAGATACTAGCCTAAGCTATGTTGGTGATAAGAGCCCTAGAAATAAAAAGATTACTAGATGAATTTTAATTAAGCGTCTGTGTTATTTAAGTCATGTTATTACTCAAAAGGGTAAATGGATATGAAACCAATGGTGTTATGACCCGAACCAAAAGCTGAATGCAATCGAATATGATAATTTAATCTTTTCAATTCAATGAATCCTACCTAAAGTAAGGAGAGAGTTTCCATCCACTTCCAACAATGCAAAGATTGATAAATAAGAGAAAATATAACAAATTCTCTAATGCACTAATTTCATCAAGAAAAACTAATGCAAATCAATCCCAAAACAATATTTTTTTTAAAACAAACATAAAAACATCTAAATTAAAATCAAAGAAAAAAAATCTAAATCTACAATTGATTTTTTCGGAATGTAAACTATGCAATTGTAATCTATGCACAATTCACTTGAAAAGTATGCAAATGTAATCTATGCACATTTTTCATTCATATTACGAAAATGAGAATTCTAATTATGCAAATGTGATCTATGCAAGAGAATTCTCAAACACAAGATGATTCTAATGTAATCTAAGAACCAATGAAGTGGAAGTCAAGAAAATTGGGTGAGAGTTCCAAAGATCAAAAAAACACTCAAAGGCGATTAACACTCATACGGATGCAAAATTGTGAAAAGAATGAGACAAACCTTCAATTAATGACCAAAGGAAATCAAATTAAGAATTTCTCAAAAAAAGAGACTCAAAACACCCAATTAACTTAATGGAGATTGATGAGATGAAGATTTGTTGAAAGAAATTCGGAAACAAGAGATTTTTGACGAGAAAAATACGGATCCGGGTAGATGCTAAGAATCCTAAAATAAATCTAAACTAAAATAGAAAAAAATAAATCTAAAGTTTTTCCAAAATTTAACGAGGGTCCGCGAGTTTCCGGAAATAACAGGGTGCGGTACCGCACTCGTTTACTAAAGGAAAGTGCGGAGATGCCCGCTCTGTGTGTGAAGACAAAGTACGGTCCCCTCGAAAACTTCAAAAAAAACATAAAAGATTTCAAAATTTTTTTAAAAAAAGAAGAAAAACTAAGCTACCCGGGCGAGATATCCATCAATCAAAAAACCGAGAAAAACTTTTCTTCAAATCAAAATAAAAGAGAACCAAAAACAACAAGTTTCTTTCCCCGGCGGAGTCGCCAATTTGTTGTGTAGATTAATCCGTCTTGCGGACAAGACCGATCTCTCTAGTACAAAAAGGTAACTAGCAACAAACGACCCAATTATACTAATCTCTCTCTAAGCATATAAGATTTATAAAAAACACTATATATGTGTAAGGCTTACCTTATGTCCAACGCTTGATTGATTCAGTTGAAGTCCTTCCCGTGCACCTGAAAGAACGTTCCTCGTGAATCCGCAATCACAAACAAGCAAAAAGATTAAGCGACACTCGTATAGACATTATCATAAATCATACTTATCATAATGATCAAGGAATTTATGAAATAAACCATGAATAGACAAGTTTAATGAGAGAAATGAGTATATTTGTATTAACTTCAAATATAGAAAACCTTTACAACTTTGTGCCTTGATGTTGTGCGGGTCCTCCCGGGGAGTCCGAAGCGAGAATCTCTTCTATTTTGACAAGCATTGCACTCTTTGAACCAAGACAAATGGAGATGAGTGATTTAACCTCACGGAAAGTCTTAGTTAACTAAGTCCGAATCTCAACGACATTTAACTTCAAATCTCTTCAACTTCAAACCCCCCTTTGAGGCTACCCAAGGCCTCTTTTTATAGTGGAAAAGAGGAGGTTTCTTGTTCCAAATATGAAGGGATAGAATCCTCCTTCAAAGGGATAAGCTCCTTACATCGAGGGGTTAGCTCCATCGAAGTGAGGGATGCATGAACCTTCTCAAAGCGTATCCATTCCGAAAATTCCCATCTAGAATCTTCTAGAATTCATCTGAAATTCACTTTTTATCTTTACTTTCTCGCCTTTTTTGTATTTTACGAGGTCCGCACCCATTACACAAATAACGTGCGGTATGGTTCCGCATCGTGGGCTGAACTTTAGGTGCGGGATCGCAGGGGGAATGAACGAGAGAAAGTGCGATACCAATTCTTAGGGGGATTTTAGGGACTTTTCTACGATTTTGAAGCTTGACATGAGGAGCTGGTATGTTGGACTTGCAAAAGGAGGAAGTATGAGTAATAATAGTCGATACGATCGATGAGAATGTCAAGGTGACAATTTTCGGTGTAACAAGGCGCGATGTTCCCTCCTTTTTGCGGGAAAGGGCGGGGGTTTTTTTGTAAAAAACTTGGGTTTTTGTTGTTCCTTTTGATGTTTCTCCTCTGTACTAATGGGTGCTCGTTGCTTGGCGAGGTTGGTGTGGAGAGAGCGAGATTGGCCCCGAGATCGGACCGCTCTAGGCTGCCGATGCTTTCGGGGCACGCCATCGACTGGCCGCATGGGGCCTTCCGAAATTTGTCGAGAACGAGTTCCTTCGGTCATAGGGACCGATTGTTACATTATATCATACAAAATTAGCGTAGGAGGCACAATATGTTTGTCTTGAGGGGGAAAAAAATTGATTATCCGTCCGCAGATGGATATATACTTTGTGACCGGATTACTACCTCGGGGTGAGGTGCTTTGAGGTATCCACTCCCCTCGTTGGACGAGTGAACATGGATAGGTTCCGGGAGGAGGCATTGCGGTGGTGCGCCTCTTACCGAGGGGTGCATCAATATTGCATTAGTGACGGATGTGGTCGAGCGGTGTGCTATGGCCATTATTGTATGATCGGCGGGGTTGTTTGCGCCACATCGGGCATCGGCCCACGAGGTGGGAGTTTTACGACATTTGAGGAACGGGCATTTTTTTTTATTTTTTCCCGCTTCGTTTTGATGGTATGGTGTCGCAATCGAACAAGGTCCAACGTGGATCCAAATCATTTGGGTACACTAGCATCTTATGCGGCATTATGTATAAGAGGGTCGTGCTTTGCTAAGGCCCATTGTGGTTGTGCCTATTGGGTGGCCGAGGGAGCCATGCATGAGGAGGTGGGCTCGGTGATGCCACGCGGTGGTGGTGACATGGTGGGTCATTATTGGAACGACACGACGGAGGCACTGGTTCGAGGCCAATTCGCAGATTCTTTTTCCATACCCGTATGTGGGGATGGACTTTCGGGATGATCCGGATATTGGTCTCCCTTTCGGTTATGTTTGGGGTCCGCGCAGTATGTGCTATATTTATGCATTTGTTTGAATTTTTTATGTAATTGAGTGTTTTTTTATTGACACCGACTTTCTTTTGGTTACTCGTGCGGATTTTGGCGAGGTGGGATGCCCGATGGCCCGACTAGTGGGTCATGATCCTCTGCCACGACCGCGGGGTGGTTAGGGAGGAGGTGCGCGGGTGGACCGGGTGGTGTTGGTGGACCTAACGGGAATGGTGCTGGCCCTTCTAGTGAGGGTAGAAGCTTGGCTATATCCGAGGTAGTGGTCGAGTGAGCTCGTGCGGATGCGACTGAGGCAATCATCGCAATAATTACGGCTCGGTGGCCGCTCTAGAGGACTTCGGGGTCGAGTGGACCGTTTGACCCATGGGGTGCACGCCCGAGGTTTTACGGATGATCTCGAGGAGGTTTGGCTAGAGACGGTGATGGCTTGTGAGAGGGATTACCGACCCACTCTACGACGGGTAGCTATCACGGTGGCAAGAGCAGCTCTCTGGTGGTGGCGAAAGCAGGGTGGTGGGGCCCGTGTGCTCCTATTGAGGGTGCACCCCCCTAGAGTAGCTTTGCACACCGGGGGAAAGCACCCATTATGAGGATGCTTCCCTTATTTTTTTATGACCCGCGTATCTTTAGGTCGGCCAATGGGCCGTTGATACTATTTTTGTATTCAAATACACATTTTTTTTATATATATATGAGAGATCTTTTTTTCGGCTCTACATGGTGTGCTATCTATTTCGGTTTATGGATTTTTTTGTTATGATGATGGATATATATGTTTTTGGTTTTTCATGTATGGTGGTTTATTCGCGATGCATTCCGGTCTAGGATATTGTTAGCTATGCGATCATCTCGCTTGGTTTTGATTCCTTGATACATGTGAAAATGTAATGTAATCAAATTGTCCGCTTAATCTTTGGGCACGCAAATATTTTCTAAATAGGTTTGTGTCTCTAGTTTCAAATGTTTGGTTTAACTGTGATACCACTAACTGAAATATAGGTAGATATGCATATGGCGGATGCCCCGATGGAGGGCCTCTCACATAAGTCCCAGTAACGGCATCATACTCTACTTGATTGTTGGTTGCGATTTGATGTACACGCCGTTTGAACATAGTGGTGATCGATTAGGGTGGTAGATGACCCGGTGGGTCGCGGCTAAGTTTTGAGACCATCGCGATGCTCCATCGGCAAATCCGAAATAAGGTTCAAGTTGGTGATCCATGGTGACGCTTTGAGCGCGTTTAGGTCTTTGGGTCAAAAAATATTTTGGTATTGGGATTTTTGTGTACTCTAACTCTAAGGGATAAGGACTAATGGGGCCGTTATGGGTAGAACTTCTTGAGGTAAAGGCCGTTGATGGGGTTAGTGAGGTAGGACCCGTCCGGTTTCCGTCAAGATGCATGCCCCTTGCCGGGAGACAATGTTTGATGATATAGGGCCCTTTCCACAAGGTTTCAAACTTTCCTAGCCCTAAGGCCTCTTTTGCAACATCATAGCGAAGGACTAAATCTCCCTCGGTAAATGAGCGAGGGGTGATGTGGCGGTCAAATGATGCTTTTACCCTTTTCTTATGGGCCTCATTATGTTGCGGCGATTGCCGCCGACTTTCGTCAACTATCTCTAGTTGTACTAGGCGTTGTTCTAGAGGGCTGGGTGTCATCAATGAGTTCAATGGCGGCATGCAAGTTTGGGATCTTACGGAAATATATGCAAAAGTGTAAGGTGCCTTGTTCTTTTGCGATAATAATAAAGAGGAATTCCTATGACGAGGAGGTGGTTGAAATCTCGTCTTGGGCGTGCGATGATACAAGTCGTATGTGGTGAATTGTGTCACCGGCATGCGATGGGGGAAGGATCTCGGTAATAGAGTCCCTGTGTGAGCCTAAGGTTGGCTTTCCCGCTAGGATAGTCAATTTACGGTAGGTGGAAGTTGTTTTTATCACGAGAGGTTCCCGAACACTTTTAGCAACGGGCATACCTCCGGCGCGTGATCATGACCCAAGTGCAAATGGTGCATGGTATCACAACGCCGACAAAGTAGATAGTGTGAGATTCTACACTACTCGATGTTCTTGATGTGGACACTTGGAAAGGGTCGGTTGTGGACCGGTAGTCTTCTGCTTCCATTTGTGCGTCGTAGGTTGAGACTTGCCTCCCCTTTTGGTGGGTGTTTGACTTAATGCTGCTCTAGTTGCTCTCAACTTGGGGAAATGTGTACACTTAAACGTATGATGAAAGTGTGAGAAAATTCGGCAATAAGTGCATGTGATCTTCTCTTGATTAGAGAGGAGTTTTTTAGGGAGAGGCGAGACTATGTGGACACTGTTTGCAAGGGGTTTGAGTTCTCTTCATTGGTTGACTCGGTGATCGTTTAGATCACATAGGCCGCATGTTATCCTAGGCTTGGCCTGGAGTATACGTGGTTAGTGTGTGGTCTTATCAGGCTTGACACACCACTGCAGTGGTGGGGATGTTGAACCGACGATGTATCTTTTATGCCATTCTTGGAGATCACTCATCCTCTTTTCTACGACATTAATTATGTCGATAGTGGGACGGATCCGTGAGACATAAGTACGATGTCGGTCATAATGATTACCCTGACAAATCAAGCAAAATATTCGTGATATGGGGGTCCCATCGTGCTTGGTATGAAGCCAGGGCGGTACCAACGTGGCAATGTCGCTAAGTCGTGAAGTGGACTACTATGCGGGTGGGTTTCGTGAAGTGCCTTTAAGGGTAACTATGGGTTCCTTGCTAGGTCGTTCTTCGACCGACAAGAACATGATAGACCCACTCATCTCCTTTTCTTGGGTCATGGAGCTACCGATGGATTTGGCATCCATATCGTCTTCTCGGGAAAGATGAACTATGGGCTGAGCGGAGGCTAGCAAGCGCTAGTCGGAAGCAAGGTATGTAGTGACAATCCTCCAATAGGTGCTTGTCGGTGCACAACCGACATGTGAATTATGTCGCTCGTAGCCCCCACGTAATAAACCCTTTCGATTGGATACCATCCGTGAATGAGTTCCAATGCAGAGCATACTCTTCGAGGTAGTGGCCACGTTCATCGCATAGCATACAACGAATAATGGGCATTACCGGGGGTCTTTCTACAAATCTATGCTCCTCTTGTAAGTATAGGATGGTACGCGGCTCATCATTGATAGGTCGGATGGAGGGATCCTCTTGATAGGATCGCTCGACCGCATGTAAGGCATCCCTATATCGTGGTATTTCTAGACAATGGTGGGTATAATGCCCATAGGTGTCATAGAGAGCACATGCATGATTGGTACGTAGCGGTTTGCTTGTAATTTTGGTGGCAAGTTCCTTTTTTATGGGAACGTCGTTTCGAGGTGCTCGCCTCGCAACCGAGGAGTGGTTTTAATTTGTCTAACTCCGGGCATATGTGGGTAGGGTGTCCCTATGACATCACATATAGCACAGTCGATGACTCCCTTTGCATGGTGGGGGTCACCACTTTCTTTCCTTTCTTGGCGATTTTCTTGGTCATGGTCACCGGTTTCGCAATGGGAATTTCCCTTGCGGGGGCGGTTTCGACTGTTGCTTGGGTAGGCGAGGGGCTCCTCGGGATCGGGGGACTTTAACCCAAATGCAAGAACATTGGTAGTTGTTATTCCCCGGAGGGGGAACGGGATACCACATCTGGGAATGCCAATGATATATTGGGTAATACCAAGTGTTGCCAAGACCCGCTGGGAGGTGAAGCCGGGAGGTGGGTAGAGGAAAGGAGTTTTGGAGGTGGCCTAGACTAGGGAGGCTGCAGTAGCGGATGCCTCGGTGTTGTTACTGCTGAGTCCATTTCCCCGACTAACCTTGGTGCTTGATGTGGACATCATGCATATCGGGGCCCCCGTGGCATCGGGCGATACCTCGGTGGGATAATGGGAGGATCTCCTAGAATGACCCTAGGACGGACAACGGTTTGAATTGGCCGAGGGCCATATTCTTGATACCATGAAATACCATCTGCGACCGTATCTACATAGGGTTGAATTACATCCGTGTTGGTCAAGGGATGCTTTTCACTATGCGTCGACTGGTCCCATCGTGATGATTCGATCCTTGTGGGGGAACATCATGATGCGGAAGACAAAGGATGCTATGGAAAACATGGCATACATGTAACTCCGCCCAAGGAGTATATTGCAATCCAAGTGAGCTTCCAAGACTTCGACGTCTATGTGAACCGTCTTTCCGGCTAAACGGACCCGAGTACATTTTTTAAGAGACCGACGAGGGTCGGGGGACGGCTCGTCATATGCTCGAGTGTGATGACGAAAGGTTTGAGTTTGGGGGCTCCTAACTTCTGCCATGCATTCTTTGACATGATGCATGTGGATGCACCCTCAGTCAATGACACATCGGTGAATAATGATATTCCGTACCGACATCGGTATCCGGAAGGCAACCATGGAGGGAAGCCTAGGGGTGGTTGTTAAGTCTCAAAAGTGTCTTCCATATTCATACATATTTCCATTATTTCATTACCATTCAGCTCTCATTTCATAACTATTTGACCTAAAACCCTACATCAAGTAACCATTTTCATAAATATTGGCTTAGGATCCTTGTCTTCCAAAGTTATTTATTTTATGTATTTAAAGTGAATTTATGATTAGAAACTAGAAAATTAACATAGTTTCATATATCTATATATGTGTTATGAGTTTTGTGACATGTGCAGGTCAAAAGGAAGCTTCTAAAAGACCTTTATGTGGCCTCCCAAAACCAAATTCGAATTTGAGTGGAGAAGAGCATGGGATCATGAGGACATGTGTCTCATTTCCCTTTTTGTATTGAAACTCTAAGAAGATATGTGTCTCATTTCCTATTTGCATTGAAACTCTAAAAGACATGTGTCTTATCATTTCCTATTTTGATTGTAACTCTAGAGATAGAGGGAGAGATTCATGGACTCTCATTAATGAGATAACTTCTCATATTTTTTTTATAAATAGGGGAAGCTTTTTTCCTATCAAGGGGAGTGAAAAATAGGAGAAGAAGAGAAAGGATTAGAGATTGTTTTGTAACAAAGCTTAAGATGGAATGGGATGTAGATTTGTGAGTTTATCAATAAAGAAGTTCAGCTTCTTTGATGCTTTGTTTTGATTACAACTTTAAGGAGCTAAATAATTTCACCAAATTGGTAGCGAGAGGGCCCTCTGCTATTCGAGGAGGTTTTACATGTTTTCTAGATAAGTAATTTTCAATTCAGTTTGTCATATTTTCCTTACTTAGATTTCTTTTTGAAATCATAGTTTTTAACATTATGTTTCATGTCATTTTCTTAGATAAAGGATCCTCATGATATTGCGGCTAGTCTCTTTCTCAAACTCTTCCAATACATCTCTATTAAATGAATGGGATTCAATTGTAATATTATGAGTTATTAGCATTTCATTTTTCTATTATTTAGTTAAAAAGAAGATCCTCATTATACTACGATTAGTCTCTTTCAAAAGCTCTTCCAATAAACCTCTAATTCACGAATGAGACTTAGTCTGTAATATTGTGAGTTATTGATTGTTTTGCTTCATAGAACATCCTTATCACATTATGATTAATCTCTTTCAAAATCTCTTCCAATAAACCTCTAATTCACGAATGAGACTTAGTTGTAATATTGTGAGTTATCGATTGTTTTGCTTCATAGAAGATCCTTATCACATTATGATTAATCTCTTTCAAAAGCTCTTCCAATAAACCTCTAACTCATGAATGAGATTTAGTTGTAATGTTATAAGTTGTTTCAACATTTCATAGGAGATCCTTACTACATTATAGTAATATTTTTTCTCAATCTCTTCCAATAAACCTCTATCAAAGAAATGAGATTTCATTGTAATGTTCTAAGTTATTGTTTGTTTGAGCATTTTTCTTTTACGTTTTAGGAGATCCTCATTCCATTAGAACTAATCTTTTTCACAAGCTCTTCCAACAAATCTCTAACTAAATGAATCAGATTAAGTTGTAGTGCTTTGAGTTACTTTTCATTTCATGAATGTTCATTTAGAAGTTTGTAATATCCATGGATTAGGACTCTCTATTTTCATCATTTTCTAGTTAGGAACGGTAACTTGCAAATAAATTATGTTTTAATTCATTTATTAACATTTCATTTTTCTCCCTTTTTGACATAGATTTAACTTCATCTTTTTAGCATAGAGTAGCATACTAAGAATCAAACATAAAAACCCCAAAACATCAATAAAACACTAAAAACAACGAAGTAAGAAAAATGGATACTTAGGCACATATAGTTCATCACACTTCATCAGTTTACTAGCCTTGGTCGATAATTTATGTTAGCAATTTAGGACACTAAATTGACTAAACCGTGGCTTTGTCTAAGTCAAAAGCCATCATGTGCGTGTTGGCAGGGTCGACCGCGCCTAATGCAGAAAGTAGGGCTTTCCATTTCTTTGGGCACGACTGCAGTACATCCAATGCGAACATAGCAATAGGTGATTGAGCTAAATTGTCTACGATGTTGTAATTGTGGGCCGCTTTGGAGTAGTTACACTGCTCGCCTATTAGGCCCTTTTACCATTTTTTGGCAACGTGTTCCAAAGGAATCTTTGGAATGGTTAAAGGTGCGATCGACACGCTCGTACTAGCCCCCTAACGTACTCGGTGTCCGATGGGGTGTCGTAGTTGCGATTCCGATTTTGGAAAAACATTTATTCCCCAACCATGTAAATTTCATGGTTGTTTTTTCTCGGAATCGTCGGGGTTTTTGTCTTTGCTAAGTCTGACCATTCCTTGATGGGGGGAAGGGTTCTTGCATAACCATAGTTTTCTAGGAAGATCCTCCTTGTCCTTGGTTACTCCGAAGCTTTTTAAGCTCGGGGAGTTCGGGGCAAGTGGTGAGTATAGTGCCCATACTCACCGCATATTGAACAAGAATTTTTTTGTTCGTAGAGGTGGCCTTTTGCCTTGCCTTTGGGCATTGCTTGGCTCTTGGTTCCGATTCCGGTTGGAGTTACTCGTAGCCCGGGATCGCGGTGGGTGCTCGTTGGTTGCTCGCCCCTATCCAGTGGGTTCCCCTTTGGGCTTGTTTTTTACCTTTCTCTTAACCACATTAGGAGGATAATTCTCCCGATCATACTGGTGTGGTTGATTTTTGGGACGATCTGCACAAATTTCACCTATGCATTGTTTTGCGTAGGTGGGTTAGGGTGCTTGGGACCGAGCATATTGTTGTCCCATGTTTGCACCCGGCCATTAGGGGGGGGAATTCTTCCGTCGCTTTTTCTTCCCCGCGTATTGGGTCCCCTTAGCCGGAGGATAAGGTCCTCCCCGGTGATATGCTTGCACCCTATTAGTCAAATTTTGTTGTCTGCATATGATGACATTGAAATCCGGGTTAAGACATGTTTTGGGTATACCCATGTGTGTAACCGAGATTCGTTTGTTGTCGCCTAGGTACCCTTGGGTCATTGACCCAATAAGTCCATCCGTAGAGTTAGACGCGCACTGGGAAATTCTTGATAATATTGCGGTGCGCAGGGAATTGAGCGAGGATATTGTATACGTATCCCGATTGCGTGCAGATCGCCTCAAGCTATTGGGCTTTGCGATTGTGTCCTCTTCGGATGTGGGGTTACGTTGCGCCACATCCTTTGAAATCTCTCGTCGTTAGA
This sequence comes from Pinus albicaulis, assembly GCA_034641835.2. Taxonomy (NCBI): domain Eukaryota; kingdom Viridiplantae; phylum Streptophyta; class Pinopsida; order Pinales; family Pinaceae; genus Pinus; species Pinus albicaulis. The sequence goes on along the minus strand of CM076571.1, from coordinate 194,798,863 downwards.
GTTTTCAAGAATAAATCTAAAAGGACTCGGTCGTCGAGTTGTGCTTTGCATAAATCGTAATGCCACCTCCACTCATGGAGATGTTCTAAAATATGGGTAGAGGGGGATTGTTCCGAAATAAGTCGATAAGTCCATTCCGGAATCGTGGTGAATGGGCAAATCGAAAAATATGTGAGGAATGCGGTAGCGAGGGCGCTAAAGGTTCCATGTGCAGCAGGAGGTTGCTCCATGTACCATTTCATGGCCACTCCCATAAGAGTGCGTTGAAATAGCCTCAACCGAATAGTATCGTCAATGATGCTATTCGATGAGCACCACGTGTGAAAGGTCAATATATGATTTCTTGGGTCTTTCGCTTTCTTGCCTTCAAACTTTGGTATGTCCGAAGGGAGCTTCGTGGGCACGTGAGGCCAATTGGGGTCATGTGTGATGGGGTCATTGGTGAGCTTGGTCAAATATGGTAGATTCAACACCGCTAAGAAGGGTGGTGGGAGGTTGACGCCATGGAAACGTGTGAAGACATGAAGTTCGAGTTAGAACGAGGGTTAGTCCGTGACGTACCCCCGTTGTGAATTCATATGGCTTCCCGTATGGGATGCGCTTCTATGCCCCCCCATGGGACGAGGGGGGGGAGTGGTGTGTGGTGTGGCGTTGGGAGACCGACTAGAGTTCCCAACTAAGGTTGCTCCAAGAAAGGAGGAACCAACCATTGTGGCAATGTTCCGTCTTTGATGCCTAAACGACGAAAGACCTAGAACCCCCTCCCGTAATGGGGGGGAGGTCCAAAAGATGCCTCGGACCAACGAGGTTCCGTTGGAACCGTTTGAGTGTCAACCGAGGTTAGGTTTTGGAAAAATTTTTGAGGGGATCGAGTCTATGATCACGACAAATTTATGGCCACATACATAAAACAAAGCGAAAATGAAATGAATTTTCATTTAACTTAATCTATGTGATCAATCAAGCAAAAAAAAATGTTTTCTTTGTTTGCGCGTGATACTCAAAATCCTAGAATACCTAATACGTCCTCACACCCTCAAAAGTAATTGAACCTTGAGAGGATTTCTTTCGAGTGCTCGGCACAACGTCCCGTAAGAGCCGGCGACGCCCCGCTCACTCGAAGAGAATCAACCAAGGTAAGGGTAGAGGGTGTGGCGCTTGCTTGCACCGTCACCTATAGGGTAAAGGATGCCCTAGTTTTTGGCCACTAAGAACCACCGTCCCACGTGAGCATTCGAGTCTTGGGCTTCTTGGTATTCAGCTAATCAGCACTGCAGTATCGCTCGGGGTCGAGCGACCTAATCGATACCACACGCATTGCGCCTAAGCCTAACCCCCCTCCGAATCGGGTCCGTGTCGTGCTCGGGTTTTATTTTCCATGGGATGATAGGTGGATTTTAAAGCTCCCTAAATACACAACTTCTATGTTTAAATGTGAAGTGTGATCAAGGTAGCTTATTGGATGCCTACCCCCTTGATCCTAACTTAATCTATAAATTCTCTTGTGGCCCCCTGTGGGGAGAATTTAGTGAGTTGGTTTAAGTTATTTTTAGGTGGATTTATTTTCTTAGTGGGTGAATGTGTGTAGCGTATGGTGAAAAATCTCATAATTTGAACATATGGATATCGATGATCCTTTACAAAAGTCCCCTAGTTAAACTATGTGACGTTGTTCCTTGCTCAAATAGAAAGCATTTGCGGATAATAGAACGCTTCCAAATCCTCCCAGTTAGTCTATGTGAGTGACTAAAGGGAGATGGTGAATCAAGAATGTATATCGTTCATATGCTTGTCTAGGGTCACCAAATGGTGCAAAGACAACAGAGATTACTTGCTCTAATTGGCGATTCAATCCTAGTCCCGCAATTTCCTAAATGAAAAAAAATTGAATTTAAACTAAACAATTTCTACACTAGCTTATGCATATGTGGTCTTGAGCCACTTACTTGGACTAGTTAAACTAAGTGTGCATACCCGAGAATGTGCAAAATGCATAAATTGTTTGGAAAGCAATAATTAATTCGCCCCCTACTTAAACTATGTGAACACTTTTTTTGCAAAAACCAACTTAAATGAAAAACTAACTAAATGCCTATAGAAAACAGCAAAAAATGAGTTCTTAGAAGCTCAGTGGGGTATCAACACATGTGTTGGCAGATACATTAGGGGCTGCCCAACACACTTACAAGTAGAAAAAAATGCGAGAAAAATAGGGAGAAAAAATCTCTCCGCAATTTGCATGCAAAAGCCCTTGACAGAAGTGCACCTTCCCCGCGCGCAAGTCACTCCCCGAATGCGCGCAATGCGCCTACGTGAGGGAAAAAATGCACGCAAAAATCCCTGCAAGTAAAAATATTAGGAGCCGCCTTCTTCAATCAGTCACCTCGGTGAGTATAGGGACCGCAAGATGGGTCGGGAGGACTATCGCCTCCACTCAGACATAAACAAAGGGTCTCCTACAAAAGATGGCACAACCGCATAAACTTGAAACATGTCGGTGGAGTCGCTAATATTGTTGTTGTGGATTAGTCACACGGGTGTACGAAACCGCACAAGCTTAGAGAGTGTGGTCTACTCTCTAAACTATTGGTAACAGTGCAAAAGTGGGGGAGCTCAAAAGCATAAAACTTAATGGAAATAGTATGTCTAGTATGCTCGGTTAAACTAAAACTAAAAAAACACAAATATACTGAAGCTATATATAGATTTCCAAACGATAATAATGCAAATGATGGCTCGATGGCCTCTTCTTATTAAAAGTTCGAAATGGAGAAGAAATTTTACCCACTTGCGAAAGGGCACCTAGGCAATGGCTCTAGGTCTTGATGCAAGGATGTTGCCTAACAAGCTCTGCCCCGATGCGGTCTCAATCTCTCTCTCTCGCTATGGTGGACTAAGATGTTGGGTGGCCAACTATCGAGTCCTCTTTAGCTCCAACTCTCGGGTCACACACAATGCTAGTGTTGCTCGGGCAACTTTGGCTAGCATAACGTTGTGATCACCATTTGTTCATCTCTTGGTGGGTTTATATAGGTGAGCTTCAAATCCTCCTTCCCTCCCTTGGTACATGATGGATGGTGACCCAAGGGAGAGGTGTGATTCCATTGTGTGCTCAAATATTCTTTTGTGTGCTCACATAATGTTGAGGGAGTGTGTCGGTGGCTTGTCCTTAGGTGGCTTTCACATAAGGAGTAACTCGTCCTTTGCTTGTTGTGGTCTCGGAAAGTGACTTTTTTTCCATTTCCGAGAATGCGTGCTTATCTGGAAAAAAGGTGCATAGAAGGTGCTCTTCTCAAAGGATAAAGCACACATTTGATCATTTATGACTAGTTCAAATATGATTTTCTCAAAACCTTAGAGATTTTAAATACTTCTTGATTCCATAATGTATTCTCGTCCCTGTAAATCCTTAGGCTCGACATTAATTGATGTCGTCTTCATTTGTACGATTTTCCAGTTGTTAACATCGATTTCATAAACTCTAATGTTGGATGGAAGAACCACCATATTCCAAAGATGGATATGAGGAAGTTTGATGGCAAGTATCCCGTAACATGGATACTACGGATGGAGCAATATTTTGATCTCAATAATGTGTAAAATACACAAAAGGTGCACATTGCAACTTCACATTTAGAACAAAATACATTTGTATGGTATCGATGGCTTTGCTCCTAGTAAAAAATTGCCACTTGGTCAATTTTTTACTGGAGGAATGGTAGCACATTATGAGGATACAAAGATAAACCCCTTCTTTAGCCAATTGATAAATCTCCCAAACAAAAGGGTTCGGTGGTGGAGCACATTGAGGACTTCCAAAAATTGAATATAAGGGTAATCGATAATCCCAGAGGAACACGGGATTGATGTCTTCATAGGGACTTTAAAGGATAATATCCAACATGAAGTTCGTGTTTGGGAACTCTGATTCATTGGAGGAGGCATTCAAGTTGGCAAGAAAAAATTTAATGTAAAATTATGGCGACAAGGAAGCTTACCACTCACATCTATAAAGATGGAAGTGTTGCTACTCCTAGACTTCCACAACCTACAAGGTGTACACCACAACAATTGGAAGAAAAAAAAGAGCAAAAAGGGCTTTGCTACGGTTGTGATAGAAAATACACTAAAGGTCATAAGTGTCTTTGAGAAGAAATTATTTTACATAGATTGCGAAGAGGAGGAAGAAAATGAACAAGAAACTTCAAAAGAAGAGGATATACACCCGAGAACCAACCCTAGAAGAAGAAGAAATGAGTACTGGCCATATCATGTAATGCATTGGCAGGAATTACCACTCCTCAAACTCTCAAGATAGAAGGAAATATCAAGAAGAAAAAGGTAACAATGTTGATTTATTTGGGTAGTACCCATAATTTTACTCATTGTATGGTAGTCAAGGAATTGAATTGTTTCCTATACCCAGTGTTAAGTCCCTATATTAATAGTGTAGTCCCTTATTATGTTAGTGTATCCCCCCTTATTGTTATTGTTGTACCCCCTGTAACCCCCCATATTGTTATTATTGTGCCCTTACATTATTATTGTTAGGTCGGCTAGGATTGCATTGTGGCCCCACTAGGATTACATTGTGGCCCCATGGACTCCTATATATAGAAAAGGAGAGGTTTTGTCATTTGTTTCATCCAAGAATTATTCATTCATGTAATGTAGTGGAGGTTTCCCCCTCGAAGTGGTTTATTTCTAAGGCGTTTATATCTCTTTTTCTTATATTTTTTGGAGCTGGTTTCACAACAATTGGTATCGAAGCTTTGGATTCTAGGGTTTCGCTACTCCGAACAGGTCATTGTGGTATTTTCACAATACATTTTTTTCTACGAAGGTTCGGAAGATGAAATGTTTAGAGTGCAAAGCTGAAATCTTGAGGAACATCGTCGCAAAATTTCGAGCTTGGTTCGCAATAGTTTCGTAGATATGGTCCGTGGAAGTTAGGGCTTTGTCGTGGGTCCCGAATTTCATCTCAAAGAAGTGATCATGGGAAAATATTCATAACTCTCTCTCGAGCATTGGATTGGAATGCTTGTAAAAAGTGGCCGCAAGTAAACGGAATGTAGTTTCCTCTCTATAAATTTTAGAGCCAAAGGAGGAAACAATGACATGTGGCAAGTCGTACAAGTGCGCTCTACCGAACCGAGTCTATAATTAGGTCATTGTGGGAGATTGGACATAAATTAGCCTTGAAGAGTCAAAATCAAGTCAAACCCGTGGCATTGAAAGAGGATTCGGAGGGCTAATTTAGGACCAAATTTCGATTATTGAGGATCCAAAATCACATATATAATTCGAGTTTCAATATTGAGCTTCTCAAAAAGCAAGAAAAAGGTGTGTATTTGGTTTTTAAAATTGCATAACGTTTGTTTGAAAAAGTAGTTTGAAGTGATTCCAAGGGAATATTTTAGATTTTTTTTATCGATATTGGGTTCTATAATGCCTCCCAAAAAATAATTCCATGCTCATTAAGCCCTCAAAAAAGCTATACTTTGATGCATGAAGAGGAAGAATTGCGGTATGAGATATCAAAATTACGGTACCAAGTGCAACAAATTTCGATCTTACGAAGAGCAAACGAAGATGAAATAGATGGTTTAAAAGCAGAAATGGAGGTTAAGTTGGATGGTTTGAAGGATCAAATAATAGCTAATATGAATGACAAATTAGTGGAAGATAACATCGAGCATCAACAACAAGTTCTCCAACTCTCAAAGGATAACCTAACTTTGGTGCGAGAATCTAATGAAACAACAGAAGATCAACATCGCATCGAAAGAAGTTCTGAAGCAATCATAGAAACAAGAACTCGACAAGTACGATCAATTTCTGAGTATCTCAAACGAAATGGAGGAACTTTCCGTAGAATATTCCACATGGGAGGATGAGAATTTTATAAAGAAGCATCAAGAAAAATCAAGCATTGAGAACAACACTTGTTTTAAGGAGAGGGGCATGTTAAGTCCCTATATTAATAGTGTAGTCCCTTATTATGTTAGTGTAGCCCCCCCCTTAATGTTATTTTTGTACCCATGTAACCCCCATATTGTTATTATTGTGCCCTTACATTATTATTTTTTAGGTTGGCTAGGATTGCATTGTGACCCCACTAGGATTACATTGTGGCCCCATGGACTCCTATATATAGAAAGGAGGTTTTGTCATTTGTATCATCCAAGAATTGTTCATTCATGTAATGTTTTGGAGGTTGCCCCCTCGAAGTGGCTTATTTCTAAGGCGTTGATATCTCTTTTTTCTTCTATTTTTTGGAGTTGGTTTCACAACACCCCGGACCAAAATGTCAAGTGATGGTTGCAAATGTAGGAATTATAAATTGCTCGGGAAAATTCCATAATATCAAGCTAACTATGGGGGTATATGTATTGAATACTCCAATGCTTTCCATTCCAATGGGGAGGTGTTGATGTTATACTAGGAGTACAATGGTTACAATCTTTGGGGATGATAGCTTTTTAATTTTCAAGAACATTTCTTGAAAAAAAATTCGGAAGGAAAAGGAAATTGAATTACGAGGTATAGCGAGGGAATCCGAGAAAGATAATAAGCTCTAATGTCATGACAAAGTTTCTGAAGGAATAAAAAACGAGGCGTAATTACACAATTGTGCTCACTAGAAGTTACAACATCAAAATCATGTATTTCTCCGGATCTCCAAAAAGTCTTGGACAATCATTCCAAGGTGTTTGAAACTCCCAAAGGACTCCCACCTATTCGTGATCATGATCATGCTATTCATTTGATTCTAGGAAGTGTTCCTCCAAACATTAGGCCTTACAGATATCCTTATGTCCAAAAGAGCTAAATTGAACGTATGATTGCAGAAATGTTAGAAAGTCGGTATAATTCAACCTAGTCAAAGTTCTTTCTCTGCTCCAATAGTATTGGTGCACAAGAAGGATGGATCATGGCGCATGTGTCCAGATTATAGGGAGCTCAATAATCTCACTATTAAAGATAAATTTCCCATTCTTATGATTGATGAATTATTGGATGAATTACATGACGCAATTTATATTACCAAGTTGGATCTTCTTTCAGGATATCATCAAATTAGAATGAAGATCGAAGATATCTCGAAAAGAGCGTTTCGAACTCATGAGGGTCATTATGAATTTTTGGTCATGCATTTTGGCCTTACCAATGCACCTTCTACATTTCAAGGGTTGATGAATTCCATTGTCAAACCCTTCATTAGAAAATCTGTGCTAGTATTTTTTATGACATACTAATCTACAACAGGTCTTAGAAGGATCATGTTCAACAAGTTGATAGGGTGCTCAAAATATTTGAGGAGAAACAATTATATGCAAAAACATCTAAATGTTTCTTTGGATTACAAGAGGTGGAATATCTGGGTCATATTGTATCTCACGAGAGTGTTCAGGTAGACCCTAACAAAATTAAAGCCATTAAGGAATGGAAAGTCCCCACAACCTCGTTGAGGCCTCGGAAATTCCGTTGCCAAAACATGGGGGAAAACCACCCTGTCCGGACCTTAAAGCGACTCCTTTTCCGTTTGGTATAGTGGCTCCGATTGGGGATAATGGGACCAGTTTCCCTAATAAGGATGATTATGAGTGTGTTTGTGAATATAGCATGCAAATGGATAATGATTTTAATCTATGTGCATACGTTACACAACATTTTGTCACTCGTCCCTCGCAATCCCCAAATCGCACATTGGAGGGTACTTGTGACTAATAAGAAGTGTCATGCCTTACAAAGACCATCATTGCATCCCTTTACATGAGAGAAATATTCCTTTTGTTGACAATTCCCTGATCAGAGCTGTAAAAACCCTTGTTTTTTCCTTGGAGCGAGTAGCCAGTTACACCCCCGCGCCGATTGGGAAAAATAACACTGGGCCCATGCCAGTTGGTGCTCTGTGCCAGTTAGACACTAGCGCCAAGCTATTTATGGAATGTTTTTTAATAATAGAGGCAAATATTCCACTTCAACAACTTCGAGGATGAGTCATTGGGAGTGGTTGGACTGAATAAACACGAACTCCCTCCTTTAGTTTATGGTTTTCACCTCCCATGAAAACCTCCTAAAGGATAGGCCTCCCTCCCACCTTTGTAGGGATCCCAACTTCCTCCTTTTCCTCTATAAAAAGAAGATATCTCTCTTTTCATAAACTAGTTGAACACATTATAGCAAACTAGCTGAACACATTATAGCAAAATAGTTGAACAACTGAATTGCTGAACTTGGAGAATTGATACTATAGTTGAGTTTAATTGTGAAAGAGATTGAACAAAGAGGAAATTTGTTGAGAGAGCTTAAGTCCATGCCCTCACCCCGTATGAATCCCTTGACAAGTACTGAGATGCGCTTCGACTGAACCCCGTTGGAGGAGACTGCAACGTCAAAGAATCGGTTGTACCTCTTCCTTCTATCAATATATACATGAATAGCATTTGGGTTCCTATTTTGTGTTATGATGTTTGATTTGATGCAATGTGCTTAGCCCTCTTTGAGTGGTTAGTGATTACAAATGGAATTATTATGTTGTACGTTGCTCTTGTTCACTATGTTATGTGTAGGTATCACGAGCATGAATGCAAACGGATTGTGATTTGCCAAGGCGAGGAGCAAGAGGCCACCACTAGTACAATCGCAACAACAACATTGGATTCCGTGTAGGTCGATCTATCGTGTCCTCTTTCATTCCGTAGTTAGGAACCTACATTCTAGCATGTCTCTTTGTTTCCGGACCCACTCTAGGGCTAGAGGATCGTCTGCGTCCGCGAGAGGATTTACCCGTTTAACAAATTAGCGACTTCACTTTGGGGAACAATGTGAGTTTGTCATTTGAACTTGTTATTTCATTTTTGGTTGTTGGCTTGTTTGTTTGTCTTTTTCTCGGTTTACGCACTTGCTTGCCACCTCGCGTTCGGCTCCGCAGTGTCAAGGTTGACCTCTCGCTCTTTGGATTTACCTTTTTCTATAGTTATCCGCTTGGTGCTTTTTTTTGTTTAGACGAGTCGCGCCGATTGGCGCAGAGTTGCTTTTGGTGCGGTCACGCCAACCCCTCGTTTGGCGCCGAATACAGCCTCACGATCGCGCCAACTCCTGTAGAATTAGGTTTACCTTGCTTGATGAGTTTTTTGGTCAATTGTGCTTGACTCGGGTTATTTTTTGTGTGTGATTAAGCCTTTGGGATCATGTTGACTATCGTAGACTTGTTTTTCTCGGTCGTTTTTCCATTTTTCTGTTAGTGTAGTTTAAGGCCTTAGGGTTTCTAGCTCGTTTTTGTACACTCGAGCCTTCGCTTGGAAAAACGAGTCTCTTTGATTGTTGTCGATCTTGTTTTTGGGTCAATTGCATGGATTTTTTCTTGATCTTTTTTTAGTATTTGATTTGGTTGAATGATCATTTCATTTTCGATTGATCCTTCCCCTTCTTTCTCTAAGCATCGATTACATTGCTTGTTTTAGGTTGTTTTGGGAAACTCTCTTTTTGGTTGAAATATTGTCGCATTAGTTTGAATGTTTTTTGTGTTTGTTTTGTATTAATTGAGTCATTCAATTTAATCCCTACATTCACAAAACTCAAGCTAGTGTTTTTTTTTCCATTGAATTAGTGCATTGTGTGCTTCGTTTCATTGAAAAATTCAAAAAAAAATATTTTGCATTCTTTCCTTGTATCAAAATTGAAACGTTCTTTTGCATAACTAGCATTTGTTAATCTAGGAAAAAGTTTCATTTTCAATTGATTGCATTAGAGGCATTAGAGGTTTTCTTAGCATACTTTCCTTGTTTTTCATTGTTTGAAATATTTCTATCCTTCTCATAACTAGCATTCATCGAATTGAAAATGATGTTCATTTTCATATAGTTTGCATTTAGGAAGTTGAGCTCCAAATTCGATAGGGCCTTGAAATTGAAACATAATCCAAGATCAACTTTAAAATTTACTCAATGAACCTAAGGCAACATTGAAACCTAATGCAACATTTCTAGTGGTCTAGGCTAGGGACGTGTTTTGGCGTCTTAAAACCTAGTAGTTTTCGTTCGCCTTTTGGCTTTAGAAAACGCTAGTACGAACTTGTGCTCCCGATACGGTCAAGTATATAAAGGAAGACCCCCCTAGGTTGCAATCCTTTATCCATAGGAAGCCGAGTCTGTCGCCTTGTAATCGTGATACACCGAACACAACATTCGGGAGACTACCCTGCACGTACGTTAAGTCCTTGGTCATTTCTCTTTCATTTGATCACCAAGGTGTATGTGACAGTTCACGGAAACCCGGTATACCCTCTTGCTTAGAGTACCCGAGTGGTCAATTCGATATTTTCATGACCCTTTAAACAAGAAAAGAGATCATCAAGCACTTTTCCTTTCACGCTCGTTTGAAATTGAAAGTGACTAGAGTCATATTTTTCTTGTTTCTCGACTCTTTAAAACATGAAAAAAGTGAAATTTGGTTTCATTGTCATAAAATTAATCACCTACAATCACACGCCTATTAAAAAATTTTGTTACTTGGCCTATTTTTTTTCCTTAGTTCTTGATCTTGGAGCCTTCAATTGGTTATCTCGTTTCCTTCTCGTTCTAATGTACGGTCAAAGTGGCGAGAACCTCCGGTTTAATCATCCTCACTGCCTCCTAGTGGTGGTTCTTTTCCGGACGTTTCTTTTGAAACCCCTCGAGTCCACTAGGTCTATTGAATCTTCCATGACCCTATTCTCCTATCTATCCGACCCCTTGCTACTCGATCTGCTCGCTTGATGAGCTGGTTGAGTTCAATTGGCCTCCTTCAAGTGCTTCGTCTAGTTTTTGGGAAGAAGGAGAATTTCCTCCTCTTACTTCGGGATCCCCATTTATTATTGCTGAAATACCTCTTAGTCCTGTAGTCTTTTCAAAGATCTTACGACATAATCAAATATGGATTCCTCTAGTCCTATTGGCGATTGAAGCAATTCTTGTTTCCACGAGGAGAATATAAACTCTTTCTTGAATATATGCCTCGTGTCTCTATCCAATCTTCTCCACCATCGGTGTCACTTCCAGTCCGGGACATAGGTCTTTGAGTCGGATTATGTCCGGTGTTGCGTCCATAGCACAATTCGACACGGTAACTCCTCCACGGAGTTCGGTCCTCCCTTCACTAGGACTTGTCACCTTTGACATCGGATCCGTCGATGCTATCGCTGCATCCGTCCGCTTCAACCTCATCGTACGTGTGGCTTCGTCTACACCGGTTGTTGCATCTCGGGTTATCAGGATCGTTTCACAATCGCATGTCTATTTTTCTCAATCCTACGTGGCCTCGTTAATCCTAGCTCGCGGTAGATCACAAACCCATGCCATGGAAACCCCGTCTACCTCTACCACGCCTATGGTTTCTACCTATGTGTGTGACAAGAAAATGTTGGATATTCACCGACGTTATGTGCCCTCAACGAAGGCCACGCTTGCTTCTAGTGTTGTTTCCACTACCCCGTGATTCTAGGCGGCCTTACTTTTGAAGAGTATCTTTTGGGCGTTTAGAAGTAGAGCTCTCAAGGTTCCCATGCCCGAGGCTCCCGGTAATCCTCTTTTTCATCACTATGATACTATCGATGCCCTCGTTTATTCATTTCCGCTTCATTATGATGAACATGGTAATCCTGTGTATTTTCCTCCACAAGGCCAACCTTTGGTTCCACAAGGACAACCTTCTCAGTCACGTTTGGTCAACATCCGAATCAAATAGGACCATCTTTTGGTCTTGGGAAAATTTATCCACCACGAGGGACAACTTCGTTGCACCTCAACCACAGATAGCACGTTCGAGTATGGCCCAAATTTTGTGCAACCGGGACAACCCTACGGTCGTTCTCCAAGTCAACACGAGTTATCGGGGACAACCCGTACCGTCGCCACCATCAATCCAACCTTTCCCACAAGGGAAACCCAATGGTCCTCAATATTCGGTTCAGATGGTCGGGTTCAACAGCCTAGCGGTCGGTTCAACTCTGCGTAACCGTCGGTTCAACCATTTCAATAACTCGGTTCAACAGTGTCAACAGACCATTTCAACTTTCGCTCACCGAGAGAGATTCCTTTGGTTCCACGAGTACGGTTCTTCCCTGTTTACCCAACTCAGCTAGGGTCCACCTCGCTCGCAACCTGCTCAACTTTCTCCGCAAGGTCAACCTACTCAACCACAGGGTGCTTACTACCCTCAAGTTTCATATCAACCGGTATATAGCGCGCCTCAGATTTCTTACCCTCAAAATCCACCTATGTATCATCAACCTCAAATCCATGCTTAGATTCCATAGCAGAATCCTTATACTACTCAGAAAGGACCTCCATGGTCTACTTTGACTCCATATCCAGGTCCTCAGCCCCACTATCAACCGAATTATCCTGCTTCTAATCCCTATGATCTGAATCTTTCGGGACAGAATCTATGGGGACAGAATCTCACTTGTACTGTGTGGAATGTACACACAGGTCCTTATCAAACCTCTGATGACTTTTAATACTTAATTACCATTTATTGCTATGTTGGAATTAGCTTATGTGTCAAAGTTGAAAAATGATCCTATTCTTTATAATCCGTATTGGCCTTCAGTTCCGACCAAGATTCCTGGTGATTGTCCTAAATTTGAGGGTAAACATGGTGAAGACCCCCAAACGCATGTTATGACTTACCACTTGTGGTGTTCCTCTAACTCTTGGGTTGACGATTCCATTTGGCTCCATCTTTTCCAGCGAACTCTTACTGGTGTCGCTGCAAAGTGGTACATTGAGCTGTCTCGTGGAGTTTTTCAAGATTTAAATTCCTTATATATGGCATTCATTACACATTTCCAGTTGTCGGTCCGTTGTGAGACCATGACGCACCTCCTCACTTCATTGAAACAGGACCAAGCTACTCATATCTCGAATCATATTCATGAGTGGAGACGACGTCGTCGCATGATAAAATTTGAAATTCCTGATCAGCTTCTAACTCATTGGTTCACTACCTCCTTTGTCAATCATATCACCAAAGACATAGAAATGGGGGCATATGTAACCGAGGAACAAGCCATTACTTACGCCTAGTACCTAAATCTTGTGTACTCTCAATCTGACGCTTTATATGATATCTTGCCTGATTCTCCTCGACCTAAAACTTCAAAACCTCCAGCGACTCTGTCCATTGACGCTATTATTGGTTCCATATCTAAGACTTCTCAGAAGTCTCCATCTAATTCTGGGAAGAAAAAGTCTACTTCTTCCAATAATGTTGCTTCTCAGTCAGTTCTGAATTCTGGCAAACTCGCAGAAGTGAATGCCGTTCAAGCAAATCCTACGGATAATGCTTCTAAAGATAAGAAGAAGGGTAAAGGCAAGGCCAAAGCTGATACCCCAAAACAGGATTCTTCGAAACCTTGTTCTGCTGATAGTACTCAATGCAAACCGAAGTATCCTTTTTTAATTTGTGACGAAGAGCACTTCATCGAAGACTGTCCTCGACAGTCCGAAGTGAGCCAATTTCTCAAAGGCACTCAAGGGGCTCCGACTGTTCTTAAAGAACCTTTTCCTACTCAGTAAACTCATATGGTAGAGAAACCTCAGTCCTTTACCCCTTTTGGTTCTCATATTTTTATGATGAACAGTTCTGCACCTGTTTCTATTACTACTCGATCAAAAGATTATTCTGGTTCACGTCAGGCAACAGGGAAGGATATCACTGATGGTCCTCTCCCTCCACCTGTTTCTAGCCCTCTTGAGATTGAACGGCCTAATACTGAATTTTTTGTGCGACCACCTTCCAAAGGTGTCCTCTGCAAGTCTTCGTACAATCCCAATGCCCGTGCCACTCAGCATTACAGTATTGTTGAGGATTTGGCTCAGGTGCCATCCGCAATGTCTGCATTAGAAGTACTTCAGAGTTGTCCGTCACAAAGGAAGGTGTTGTTATCCGCAATAGGTGGGGTTGATCCTGCCGATACTATCTTGCTTGCTTTCGATTTAGAGAATTTCATCCCGCGACTCCCACACCAAATTTTTCTCATCATTCAAGTTGGTATAAATGGTTTGAACATTCACCAGGTAGTCGTGGATGAGGGTGCATCTACCTATGTTATGTCATCTACTTGTTGGAAAGCCATTGGTTCTCCAGATCTCACCTTGTCACCCAATGCCCTTGAAGCATTTAATGAAAGATATTCTAAACATCTTGGTTTCCTCGCTAGTTTACCGATCACATTAGAAGGGAATACAATCAATGTCGAGGTTAAAGTCGTTGATGCCAAACTCAATTACAATCTTCTCCTTGGTCACAGTTGGACTCACGCAATGCTATGTGTACTGTCCACTCTCTTTCATGTTTTGAAATTCCCGCACGAAGGAAATATTATTACTGTCGATCAATTGTCTTTTTCACTTCTTCTTCCAAGAACAACATTGCATATGTGGATAAGGTTCCTACTCCCTACGAGAGCATAGGGCCAAGCCTTTTCAAGGATCCTGCCCTCATGGGTATTTTCCATCTTCCACCACCAAATACTGTTTAGGTCAAAATTATTTCCCGCACCGATGACCCATGGGTTATCCCTTCCCCTAAACAGATCAACTCTTTCGGAGATTTGATGTCATTGAGCCTGATTGAAATTGATTATTGTGAACTCATCACTGCGTCGGATTCTCCGTACCCTGATTTTTCTCCTTTGAGCATGTCTCTTGACATTTATTCTCAATCCCCTTGGCTTGGTGATTTGATTCATCGGATCCTTTGGAAGAAATGTTTTCCTCCGATGAGGCCATCGTGGAAACCATGTCTCTCGAAGATCTCCCGTGGGACGATAATCATCATCATTCCTCATTTCTCCCAAGTCTCAGGGCCATGTCTACTTGTCTTGAGCATTTTGCTTCTCAGGTTCCTTCTCCTTCACTTCAAACACCTATTTAGATTCATGAAGTTTTTTCGAAAGGTAACTTGAGTAACATTACAGAGATGATGCCTATTGACATTTACATCATATCGGGTTCACTTGTTCTTCCGATGAAGTATAAGTATATACTAGCCTTTTTCGCGAATTCCGTGATGTCTTTGCATGGTCCTACGAAGAAATTCCTGGCATTGATCCTAGCATCGTGGTACATGAAATTCCTACTTACCTCGGTTCGAAACCTGTTCGCCAGCGTCTTTGTCCGGTTCATCCTCGGAAAGCTTCTACCATTAAAGTTGAAGTGGAAAAGCTTCTCAAATATGGTTTCATTTATCCGATTCCCTTGACAGAGTGGGTCTATAATATTGTTCCTGTAGATAAGAAACAGGGCATTCTTCGTGTCTATGTTGACTATAGTGATATCAATCGATCTTGTCCCAAGGATAATTATCCTACTCCCTTCATCGATCATATCATTGACGACTGTGCCAAGAGCGAGATTTTTTCCCTTATGGACGATTTTTTCGATTATAATCAGATAAACATTCTCTCGACCATTCAACACAAGAATGCCTTCATCTGTCCTTGGGGTACCTTTGCATATAAGAAGCTTCATTTTTGTTTAAATAATGTTGGGGCCACATTTCAGCATGTGATGTCCTACGCATTTCATGATATTTGTCACATCATGCAGCCTTATCTGGATGACCTTCCGGCTCATTCAGCTAAGCGTAGGGATCACCCTGACCATCTACGTCAGATTTTTCTTCGTTATAGACACTATAACATTCGGCTCAATCTACACAAGTGTGTCTTCTGCGTTAATTCCAATAGACCCTTAGGGTTTATCATGTCCAAAGATGGAATTCGCCTCGATCTTCTCAAAGTTAAGGCTATTATTAATCTCCCCTCTCCTTCCTCACTACACCAGCTGCAGATTTTACAAGGGAAAGCTAATTTTTTACGTCATTTTATACCTAATTATGCCAAAGTAGCTAAAGGATTCACACGATTGTTGAAGAAGGGTGTCCCTTTCTGTTGGGATGAAATTGCTTAGAAATATTTTGATGCTCCTCTACTTCGCTCTCCAAATTATCATCGTGATTTTTCCCTTTATTTAGTTGTTGCTTTCAGTACGATTGGCATGGTTTTGGTACAATACGATGATGAAGATCATGAGCATGTTATTTATTACTTGTATTGTAACCTTCTCGACCTAGAAATTCGTTATGTGCATGTTGAGAAGTTAGTGTTAGCTGCAGTTCAAGCAGTCTAACATTTTCGTCATTATATTCTCTTACGCATAGTAACAGTGATTTATGATTGCAACCCCATGACTTACATCTTGTCTCGACAATTGCTGGGGGGCAAATACTCTAAATGGATTGTTATCCTCCAAGAGTTTGATTTGGAATTTACTGCTGCCAAGTCTAAGAAATCATTAGTTTTTGTTGATTTTATTTGTTCTCTCCCTTCCAATTCCGCTCCTTTTCGTTTTGAGGAATCAATTCCAGACGATTCGATTTTCTTGATTAGCACCCTCAATCCTTGGTACAGAGATATCATCGTTTATCTCCAGACTTCATCTTTTAGATCTTAATTGATGAACGATGCCCGCCGACACATCTGCCATAAGTCACAACCTTATCGCATTGTTGGAGATATGCTCTATTGTATTGGAGTCAATTCTATACTCCGTCGATGTTTGAATCTCGAGGAGGCTGAGAAAGCCCTAAATGGATGTCACAGTGGCACTTGTGGTGGTCACATGTCTGGTTACGCTACTGCTCAAAAAATCCTTTGTGATAGTTATTTTTGGCCTTCTATTTTCAAAGATTGCATTATCGCGATTCGTAAATGCCATGATCACCAAATTTACCAACGCAAGATGTGTGCGCCACTTGTTCCTCTTCATCCTATCATTACCATTGGTCCCTTTGCGAAGTGGGGCATCGATTTTATGATGTGTAACCCTCACTCAGCCGGGGGGCATGCTTATATTATCGTAGTTGTGGACTACTTCACCAAATGGGCCGAAGCAATGCCTACACTTGCCGCCGACGATAAGACAGCTTCTCAGTTCATATTCAATCACATTATTGCTATTTTTGGTGTCCCGCAAGCCATCTTTACTGATCATGGTTCCAATTTTCGGCATTATATGGTGGTGGAGTTGACTTCTAAGTTGGGTCTGTGTCATGATAGATCAACACCATACTACCCTCAAGCCCATGGCCAGGTTGAAGTTGTGAAAACATTTCTTGTCACTATGCTTCAACGTATGATTGGGATCCATAAATAAAATTGGCATCTCATGTTATTTTCAGCTCTATGGGCATACCAAACCTCAGTTAAGAGTGCAACCTGGTTCACTCCATTCCAGTTGGTTTATGGCCTAGAAGCTACTCTCCCGATTGAATGTGAAATACCTTTGTTCAAGTTAGCTGTTGAATTATTGCCAAATACTTCATCAGAAGAAGATCGTCTCCTTTATTTAGAAAGGCTAGATGAAACTCGCTGCTTTTCCGCTTTGGTTATCGAAGCACAAAAAAAGCAGGTCAAGGCTTATTTTGACCAATCAGTTTCCCCTCGTTCTTTTGTTGAAGGAGATCTCGTCCTCCTATATGACGAAGCTCATAATAAGTTGGGGGCAGGAAAATTTCAACCTATGTGGCATGGGCCCTACATCATTAAAGGTGTATTTCAGAATGGGGCCTATGATCTTATTGATTACGAAGTTCATCCTCTTGAGCAGCCCAGAAATGGGTTGTATCTCAAAAAATATTATGCATGAGTCATCCATGTGTAATAGGTGTACATAGGTGTCATTTTCATTTTTTGTACATGTTTTGGTTTGATGTGCTTTGTGAACATTTTCCTGCTTATTGCGTCTTGCTTATGGTGCAGATGTCTATTACACCTTATGTCAGTTTCATGGATGGTGTTTCCCGTAGTACTAGGAATTTGTCTTCGGTAGCCTAGGTAATTTATGATCTTGCTGGTGAGTTGATAGATCTACAAGGTATTTTTTTAGGATGAGCTAGAAACAATGTCGCTTAGTATAGCACTATTATTGAGCTATTAACCGAAGCAATCAACCTCGGCATATGCACATTTCTTGTAAATCTAGATTCACAGCTTGTCGTTCTGCAGCTCAATAGTCATTATTCAATCAGAAATCCACACATTATGAGATTGTATTTACGTATTCATTTTCTAGAAAGACATTTTGATTTTATTACATATCATCATATTCCTAGATGAATGAATACATTAAATGATATGGTGGCTAACATTGTATTAGATAGACATTTGCGTAATTTGTAAAATCATCATCACATGTAAAATATCCATGTAGGAAAATAGATGTATATATATATATCGCATGTTTGCAGCTGTGTGCATCATAACTTCAAAAAATATATGTGTGTTTATGTTACATCCTGAGACATCATGTCTCTCAAAATATGCAGGTGGAAATAAAACCTAAGTGTCTAATCAGCATGGTGCTCATGATAACATGTCACTACTCGCACAAGCCACCTCAGCAAGCGATGAATTCGGCTAGGCACCCCTACAGTATGCCTATGGTAGGAACGTGGAACATCGTCAAAACGTGCATATTCTGGAAGTCCTCGGGTGATTCCCTCCATATTACGCACTATCTCATCTTCCTCGCCATCTTCGCCTTGAGGGTTGAAATCCCGAGGGATTCACCTCGCTATCGGCGACATGCCTGCAGGTCTCTCTGGGCTAACATCTACAAACACATGGATTTAATGTTAGAACAAGCATAGATAAAAAAATCATAATACTCATAAAATTTTTAAAAATTATTCTCACCCAAATCTTCATCCCAATCCTCTCCCTCCGGGAGTGGGAGGTCTGAATCATCAGTGAAATATGTACCAAAGTAGGGCCAGTCCTCCACGACAATCATTTGTCGACGAAGCCAATCAAAGAATTCTGGTCTCCAGGACATCTGTTGACCACCCCTTGCCCTTAGCATCAGAGTTTCCCATCGGGCCATCCGTGGTTCTCTCGCTGATGGTGTTGGGAATATGACCTCCTGTCGCTAGAAAATGGGTAGTCGTTCCAAGAAGAACGGTACCAGAATAGATCCATAACCAAATTGCTTCAATTTGATATTCTTGCATTTTGTTAGCTGGCGTTTCATGTTTATTGTCACAGCCTATGGCCATTTGTAGATGGTCGGTGCCAAGCAGTCTATAGTAAGAAGAAACTGTGTCTTTGTTGCTTCATGCGGTGCTTGTGATCCTACAGCTCGTGTGATGGTATGTAGCACTACTCTGAGTATCAAGTCTGGGATAGTCTGAATATCAACTTTCCCACTACTTGATCCTTTCCGCACTCCTGGGCATACCCTGTCTATCACCATGGTCATGTTTTTCATGCAAGGCCAAGCGCCAGTTAGGATTAGTGCTACTCCCCTCCGCGATAATCCTATTATGAAATAGACATCGGAGACTTCAATCTCAAGTTCTTGATCCCGAAGGATGAACTTCTCTTGATTTTTGTCACATATACCGACCAGATACTATAATAACTCTAGTTGGGCTCAGAGACATGGCATTAAGAAGAATTTTTTCAGACCACAATTTCTGAGAGCTTCCATGACTCTCTCATTTTCCATGGCCAACTCGTCTTCTTCGCTATGTTCCCGTTCTTTCCATTCTATGACCATTTTTCCTCTTTCTACTTGTAAACACATTCATATGAGTGGTATTAGCCATTTTTGAACCTTAAATTTGTGAATAATTGGGATATTTGATTAAAATTTTGCATGAAAATGCTTTGCGCAATTGGCGCGCCCTAGTGTAGAAAATTGGGTGGTTGGCGTGACTCCATGCCCGAAATCCGCGCCAATAGTCGTGCCCTAATATTTACATTTCCTCCCCTAGAATTCAAAATTGGAAATTGCAGATAGCAAGAAATGACTTAAAATGACAAGAAGGATCTCGGCTCTTAACTGGAACTGATGGATTTAAGATTGATCTGCTGGATTGGCCGCTATCGTCACCGCAAGATTGCAAAGTGAAATGGGTAACTATTGCTCCACAAGAGGTAAAAAGTGAAAAGTAATTATTTTTACCATTTTTGGCATTTTATAACTTTTTCACAAACCTAATTAGGTTTTAAGACATATTTTTCGATTATTTTATTATATTATTTTCGAGAAATGGGTTTTACACATGTCTCTTGTGCAGCAGCAGGTTTTTATGCGACAATGATGAAGTAATGAGTTATATTTTATACTTTTTCGGACTCGGTAAAAACACGAAAAAGTCACTACTGGAGTCATCTTTCAGCTCTTTTCTGACTCTCTAAAACTGAATAGATTGTCGAGACTCTTGTCATTTTGAACTTGTTAAATGGTTCTGAAATGATATCCACCCAGTATACGTTTAACCCTTTTACGGACTGGGATGGATTATTTACGAAAAATGAATACCTTAGCGTATCGCGACTAAGAGGTTCTCACAGACACAGTTTTCTACCTTTTCGGATCTGTGAGACTACCTACGAAAAGGGACTACTAGAGTTTTCTTTTCTGATTCTTTTCAAACTCTCTAAACATGAAAATATGTTGAGTTTTCCCTTTTTCGGACTCGTTAAATACTGATAACATCGGACTTCGTCGCCATGAAGTTACTCGAGTTCCTCCTTCCTAGGGCTCGTAAAATTTACTAGGATGGATTTGTCCGAAGGACGAACTTACAGCACAAGCATATGCTATCCCCTTCAAGCTTGTTTTAAAAAATAATTGGGGTACTTGCCAGAAATGGTGGGGGAAAATGGAACCAAGTTTTAGTTGTGTTGGCAGTATGTCACTCTTGAACATGCCACTTGTCTGCATTTCGTGTCGGGTTGGGGACATCTCACTTCATCATTTTTGCATCCATGGGTTTGGGTAATCTCTTTTGACCTCTCATCCTCTATTTTCCATGTCGTCATGACTTCAGATCCTTTGATGTCAAATACTGCCAAATCCAGTGTCGTGCTGCTGATATGTTCAAGAGAAGTTTGCCTCTGCATTTTTCAACTGCCCTCTGATTTTCCATTGGTCCTGATTCACTATTATCATGTTCCTCTGTCTCGTATTGATGATGTGGGAAATCTTATGGCCCACCTTCGATCAGGTCATTTCATGTCGACTCCAACTCATTATCCAGGAATTTGATCGAGAGACTCCCTTCTAGTACCTTGGAGCCTGCATGCCTCAATGGCAGGTTTTTCGCATTCAACGCAAGGTTCACATCATTGGCCTTCAATCGAGTGATTCTATGGATGTTTGATGCCATATCACTGTTCACATCCCGTGTATTTTACCAGTTGTACCTTTAGAGCCATCGTCATTATTGGTGGTTTCTCTCGCGTATGTTAGCAGCTTTCATCATTGGCTGGTAATCAGACGATTTTCTTGCATGTTCGACTTCAGCTAATATATTTGCATGCTTGAAATTGTACTTGTTCGGGTCAAGATGGAGCTCAAGACCTTGGATTTTTTCTGATAAAATCCAGGTTGCAGATTTTTTGTGGATTATCATGGCTTATTGCATGACTCTTTTTATTAGATGGTCGTGACCATACCTGAGTCTATTTGTTGATCCGTATTGTTGGATGGCTACATCCATACCCTGGATCTCAGTATTTATGTACTCTATTATGGATGGCTGCACCCATGCCACATGTTCATGTATCAAAGATATCAGTTGTATTTGTAATTGCAGGTTTTCCGACAGCGGTGTTTGGTTCAAACGCATTCTCATAAATCATTTCACCCCTCCCTCTCCCTCAGACCTCATGCTTTAGGGGGCATATGTTACATATCATTTTTTCACTATCCCTGCAATCCCCAACTCGCACATTGGAGTCATTTCTGTGACCAATAAGAGGTGTCATGCCTTGCAAAGACCATCATTGCATCCCTTTTCATGAGGGCAATATTCCTTCTATTGACAATTCCCCGAGCAGAGCTGTAAAAACCTTTTTTTTTTCCTTGGCGCGAGTAGCCAGTTATACCCCCGTGCCAAGATGGAAAATTAACACTGGTCCCGTGCCAGGTAGCGTTATGTGCCAGTTAAGCACCCGCGCCAAGCTATTTATGGAATGTTTTTTAAAAATAGAGAAGGAGGTTCCATTCCAACCACCTTGAGGATGAGTGATTGGGAGTGGTTGAACTGAAACAAACACAGACTTCCTCCTTTAGTTAGTAGTTTCCACCTCCCTTGGAACTCTCATAAAGGATAGAACTCCCTCCCACCTTTGTAGGGATCCCAACCTCCTCCTTTTCCTCTCTTAGTACAAACTAGCTGAACTTGAAGAACTGATACTATAATTGAATGACTAGAGAAGACAGATAGAAGGAATAACGTCGAGGAGAGCTTGAATCCATGCCCTTATCCCATCCAAATCCCTTGACAGGTACTGAGATGCACTTCAGTTGAACCCCGCTGGAGGAGACTGCGACGTCAAAGCATCTGTTGTACCTCTTCCTTATACTTATATATACATGACTATTGTTTGGTTCCACTATTGTGTTATAATGTTTTTGTAATATGATAGCTTTAGCCCTCTTTGATTGGTTAATAGTTATGAGTGAAACTATGATGTCGTAAGTTGTTCTTGTTTCTTGTTCTGTGCGCAGGTATCTAGGCGTTACAACAAACAGATTGTGATTTTCCAAGGCAAGAGCGAGGGGCTACTACTCTTTCTGCAACGACGACAGCATTGGATTCCAGGTAGGTCGATATACCATGTCTCATGTTCATTCATTAACTAGGAAGCAACACTTTAGCGTGTCCTTTTGTTTCTAGCCCAACCTAGGGCTAGAGGGATCGTCTTTGTCCGCAGAGAGGATTTAACAAAGTAACAATAGCCATATCCTAGATTGGTTACACTAGAAGGATCATTTCACCTAATCAAAAATTGCGCAGCAGATTAGAGTAGTTTGGTATCATTTCAGTTTGATTTTATTTTATTTTTAGCAGCAAGTTTCTTTCAATTTCAGTTTTCAGCAAGTGTTGACAAAATTCATCAAGGTTTGAAGCCCGAGGTGAAGGCCCTAAGGCTTTGATGATATGTTAGTGTGGGTTGAATTTTTTAGTGTCTTTTTAGTTTTAGTTTTAGTTTTAGTTTACAGATTGGACTCCATTGCCCAATGGATAAGGCACTGATCTACAAATTCATAGATTTGTGGTTCTTGACACCTCCTTAGAAGGAGATATCATCCTCAGATGGAGCCAATGTTAGCACTGGTATTTTCATCCCACCCATCCTGCCTTATTTTTCTCTACTTTCACCTCATCTTCATCATTATCATTGACCTCGCTTCGTTTTTTAACCATTTTTCCTAAGGGTTCCCAAGTCGTCATTTTTCACAAGCACTAAACCCTAATTTCCTCTCCCATTGAACTAGGGTTTGCTAAGGAATTAGAGACATCTGAGCAGAGGAGGCATAAGGTAGGTCATTTCAGAAAATATGAGGTCATTTCATCAAGTATGAGGTCATTTCAGAACATAAACATCATGTCTCCATCATTTTTGTTAAGAAGTCATTCCAAGAGTCAAGTCATTTTCCACTCATATGGCCAATTTTACTTCAAACTATGTTTTTGACCAAACATATATGAATTTTTAAAAAGTGAGAAATTTTTTTTTCCATCATAGACCAAGGAAGAAAAACCTCCTTCAGTTTTTACACAGGTGTCATGGTTTTGGAGAAATGTAAAAAATATAGGTGCTTCAAGAGGTTTTTTGCACTTCTGAAGCGACCTTGGGAAAATCAAGTTTTAGCCTAGTAGGATTGTCCAAATGAGTTTCTTGATAAGTAAAATGAAAAAAATACTAGAATATATTTCCAATGAGCTATCATGAGCTCAATTTTTAGTTGAGGAAGGCCTCCAAAAGTTTCTGGCAACAGCACTCTACATTTATGCACCCTCATTCTGCACTTTTTGACCAATCTTGGGAGAACCAATTTTTGAAAAATAAAATCAACTCCAATCCAAAGAAAAAAATCTATATTTGGAGATTATATATAATACTCTTTCCAATGAGCTATCCTAGGCCAAATTTGGACACCGGGAATGCCTCCAAATGTGGTCTGCAAAAAGGGGCTACGCAAATGTTTCTAAGAGAGGGCGCAAATGCACAGAGAGGGCGCAAATACTCAGAAAAGGGTGAAAATGTGTAGAGGAGGCAGAAAATGTGTAGATGATGGTGCAAAATTGTAGAGGATGGCACAAATTTTTAGTCAAGGGCACAAATAACCAGTCAAGGGCACAAATGCATTGTCCATGGCACAAATGACCAACAAGATTTGGAAAGTGTCCAAGTGGTCAGTAATTGCCTTCAAAGCTCCACCAACTTAGTCATTGACCTCAATCAAACTAGTAATAGGCACATTCCATCACAAATCACCTTCTTAAGATATATGTGTTGAAGTTTTGCAAGTTGAAAGTTGTAATTTGGTGTCTTCTTGAATGTGAAACCCTAGTTTTACTCCCTTGCACTCATAGTTCTAAAAATCCCATTTTCCGTACACTCAATATCATCACTACATTGTTAAATTCATTCCCTAAACCATGTTATCACAATCCCCTTCCCTAAGCTACTAATTCCTAAAACCCTAAGCCCTAGGTGCTATCTTAACCTAGGCTCCTAAATTCCAATTCCCAACACTCTTTCATTCCTTTCCCTTCCCCAATCCTCATATCCCTAAACATTACTCCCTATCCCCTCCCCATAGCACATATTCCTATCAAATATCTCCCTAATTTTTCCTTTCCCATCTCCCTTTTCCATTTCCCTTTCCTAATCCCTAGGTTTTTGACAAAAACACCATGGCAACGGAGGAAGAAAACACATCATTTAGTGAAGGAGAGGAAACAGAGGTGAGGAGGCCACAGGCCTGTGTTTACTACACACATAGTGGAAGGATACATGCCTTCTACATCAACAAAACAGGTGTATAAAGGCAAATAAAAAGTTACAGAGGCATAAATTCAGGTAGAGGTTAGACATGAGGAGGACCTCCATGAGACTAAGCATGATTTTGAGCTTGTTGACCTAGGTGAGGAGGATGATGATGAAAACATCAGTATAGACATAAATGACCATTTGTAAAAGTTTTTAAAGAAGGAAAAAAAGGAAAACTAAATTCAAAATAGAATGGCCAAGCATTATGCAAAGAGAGAAAGAAATACAAGGGCAAAGTTAAAGACAACAAATGCAAAAATTGAAGCCCTAACCCACCAAAAAGAGAAGAAGAAGTTAGATATACTTGCAGAGGCTTAATTCTCAGCCTAGCCACCTCACCAGCACTCTCTCCACTGATTTTGATGCATTGTGAATCATTTTTGTAAATTCTGAGTTTTTCTGAACAAGCACATATCAGAAAATTGGTTATTTGAGCAGGGCCCTAGGTAGTACGCAAATAATTGGGGCACTTTTTGAGGGAAAGGAAGGAACCATTGGATTCCTAATGACCAATGCATCTCATAAAACCATGTTTCCAGCCTTCTTTTGCAGTTTTGATGAGTTAAAAGCTCAAAAAATCACCTTTCTGCCCATTTTTTGACCTAGGCGCTACACAAATACCAGTATTGGGAGAATGACATTTTTAGGGGGTAAATGACCTTCATTTTGGAAACTGAAGGTTGATCTGGAAACTAGAGTTGAAGGGAATTCCAACGATATATCCTGGGCTCAGTTGGGACACCGGGAAGGCCTCCAAAAGTGGCTTGCAATATGGAGGATGCAAATGACCAGTGGAGGGTGCAAATGCGCAAATGTCCAATTTGCTGATTTTTTCAAATTTTCTCTGAAATTTTCACTTTGCTTCAAGAAATTATGTTTTTACTCATTTAATTAATGATGTTAAAATTTAATTATGTTTGAGATTAATTACCTAGGGAAGATTCATCAGGTAAAATTCATTAATGTGTCATGATGAATCAGTTGAATGTAATGAAGAGTGAGTCACTTGGACCATCCTACCCTTCAGTTTCTAGTTCAGCAATTAGTGGATCTCATCCTCACCTCATGGATTCGACCACTGAGGATGAGTGAAGCTTGTTTTGATTTCTATTTAGCTCCTTTCTTCACTCTAGTGAAGGTTTGGAATCAGTTTGTATGTTTGCTAGTTGATCAAGGAAACTTTTGTACTAAGTTTGTCCAACTAATAAAGAGGAGTTGCAGCTATTTTATGGGATACTTGTGGTATTGAATGTCTATCATTGTCTTTTCTTCAATATCATATGTTTGAATGTATTGTATTAATTTTCACTTCATTTCTATGTTATGATCTCTTACAAGTTAGATAATCAGAATACGTTTTTGCACATGCTCTATTTTGGGTGATTGATCATAGTTTGTCCACTTTCATCTGTCTGAGAAAAATACATCTCCTATGATTTTCTTATATTTCTTTCGGTTTCAACACCATTCCATAAAAATCCTCTTCAAGTGATAAGCATTGTACCTACCTTTCCCCATTGATCCCTGCAACCCTAACTCATTTTCCCTGACCTAGCTTTCCTTGACCTAATTCCTTCATCCAGTGATTCCCTAACCAAATAAAATTCAAACAACCCCTTGCACTCTATATCTAGCCTAAAAACCCTAATTTCTCCAGCCCTCCTGGCTGTGACCCTTTTGGAGCGAGCCTTATCTGACTTGATAGGGCTAGCTATCAAGTCAAAAGCTTGGTTTGTGGTTACCTCTATTGGGATTCCTTCTTCAGCCTTGGGAATCTAGTGGAGTGATAACATTTTGGCGTCATTGTCAGGGATGCGAAAAGACAAATATTCCCGAGGAAATAATGGCAAATATTTAGATCTAATTGTTGATGGTTAACAGCAATTGGACACATATGAAGGCTGGACCATTCACCTAGTGACTCCATTGACTGAAAGATCTAGAAAATCAACACTTCATGGCGACTCCACTGCATGAAGATCGGTAGCTTCAAGAATTTTCAAGATGGAAATTGTTGCAAGAAGGTATACTCCCATGAGTCAGGATCACATTCCAGGTTTCCAAAATAAAATGCCTAAGGTAGATTGGCAAAGGAATTTGCCTATGTTTAAATATGATGATAGGAATGATTCTTCTTTACATCTGGTTAAATTTCACATGCATACACGCAAGTGTGAAAATTCTATAATGTAGAATTCTACTGCAGCTACTTATTATATTTCTTCTATTGTATTCTCAATCACAATTATTTAACATTTAATTGTGTTAAATACAGAAATAAAATATGTTGCAGACTTCACGATCAATAAACAACATAAAAGAAATAGCACAAGTAAGCACACATAAACACCATTATTTTTGGACAATTGTCCCTGAAAAAACCCAATACGGGAAAATTGGTGCAACATATTTGAGGGTTTCTTTATTATGAAAAAATTCTGAGTGAAAATGTGTGATTGTAAATATCAATCAATCACCTGAATAAATATGATGAGAGTAGGCTTAGTGACACAAATCTCACATCCCCACGAAGTTATGGCACTGAGTTTCTCTGTGTGATTTCTGCGTAGTGACTGTGTCCCTCACGTTGTCACTACATCACTGCTACTGTTTCCTTTCATTGATGCCTCTATGCTGACTGCTACCTGAGACTAGAGTGATTTCCCCTTCTAGAAATGAGCTCCAGAAACTGGATAAACCCTCAGCTACCTCCACCAATAGAAATCAAAACTCCCTCTACTACTCTGTGTTGGCCCTCTGTGCGTTGTTGCTATGGCTCCTCTCTCTCTTCTCTTCCTTTACTCTTTCTCCTTCAGAAATCCCCCCTCCTATAGATTTCACCTTCTCCTCTCTATAATCAAGAATCACTTCGACTCTTCCTTCAGCTGCAGAAATCAATCTCTTGATTATTTCTCCATCTGATGTGTTTTCCATAGGCCCCTCACCCTCCTTATTATAATCCTTCGATGACCTTTCAATGGCCCATATTAAAACTTAATCAAGGGCTAGGATTAACTTGGAGGTGATTCATGACTTTATCTAGAAGATTCACACTTATTTTAATTAATCGATTTCCCTAAGTTTAGACTTGGGAAAACATTAAAAAATGATTAATTAATTTAATTAAACCATCTCTAAGTGGAATTTTCCAAAATACTTTTTGGGTATTATGGAATACATGTGTCTTAGCTCATATACAAAGTTACAAGGCTAGATCATATCTGATGCTACGATAAATCAACACTCCCTCTTAGCAAGGAAAGTTCTCTAACACTACAACTCTAAGTGTTGCTCTGACTTCTATAACATCTCATCACGTGATGTTGATGCTTCCTATCAACACTGCACAAAAAATGTTGTGACTGTACTGCTGCTACATTTGCATGCTCCTGCTAACTGCCACTATACTGTAACTCCCTCTTTCAACTGCGTTGAAGACCTATTGACTTCTGAAATGGATTTTCAGTCATACCCAACTGTCCTATGAACTGAGTGAAATTAATCCTCCCCATAACCTTAATGAGTATGTCTGTTGTATGTTCTCATGTGGGAATGTAATGGAGTTGTACTACCCCACGCTGAACACATTCTTGGATAAAATGACACCTGATGTCAATGTGTTTGGACCGATCATGACATACTAGAATTTCAAAGAGTTTGATACAACTCGGATTGTCACAGTAAATGCAAGTTGGCTCCATCCAACTCCTGAATAGACTCACAAGGATTTTTTGAATCCATATGGCTTTGCATGTAGTTGTACTAGCTTCCATGTACTCTTCTTCAGTTGTGCTCAATGCTACTAACTTTTTTTTCCTGCTGCACCAGGACACCATTCCTAATCCAATGCTGAAACAATACCCAGAGGTACTTTTCCTGTCCATTTAGCTTCCTTCCCAATCTGCGTCTGTGAATCCACTGAGTATGACATCCTCTCCTCGACCATAATTTATACCAAATGATTTTTCCTCATACATATCTCAAAACATTCCTTGCTACCTCCCAATGCACTCTTTTGGGTACCACCATGAACTGACTAAGAGTGTTGACAGCAAAGAAAATTTCTAGTCTGGTGTTAACCAAATACATCAATGACACGATAAGTTGTCCATATAAGGTGGGGTCCACTTCTATATCTTCTATTGCATCTATATTCTTCCAATTGGTGATCATGGTTGTGACCATGGGCCTAAAATATTGCATTCTGAACCTCTTCAGAATTTCCAAGGCATACCTCTCCTACCCCATGAATATATCTCCATCCTTCTGTCAGACTTCCAATCCTAGGAAGTAGTGCATCAACCCCAAATCCTTCATGTTGAATTCAACTTCTAGATTTTGTTTGAAATCCTTGATGAGCCTAGATGATCCAGTGAGAAACAGATCATCTACCTATAGTACAAGTACCAATGGCTCATCCGCTACCAGAAAATAGTAAAAATTGGGATCCGCATCACTCTTGAAAAACCCCATATTTTGCAAATAGTTATCTCTTCGACCATAACAAGCTCTCGGAGCCTGCTTAAGCTCATACAAGGCTTTCTTCAATCTACATACATGAGACTTCCTTTCATGAGTCTCAAATCCCTGTGGTTGTTCGATATGTACCTCTTGTTAGACAGACAAATCCATCTTGAGGACAAGAGCGATCTCCCTAGTATCCTAAGGATATCTAGAAACAAACAGACAAATGTAGACCATTTTCTCTAGACCATTATGCTTAAGAATTATTAATTAACTATGGAGAGATGCTCCTACCTGAAGTCCAATGCTTATTCAATCTTCAATCCAATCATTCCAGAAGATATCGATCCAACGTATAAGATCTACAATCAAAGACAAGCGAAAGAGATCAAAAACTATGATAATTCAAAAGCAATAATCTATCTTAGTGATCAAGGAATCCAAGAATTAAATTATTCAAAATATAAATGAACAACTTAATGAGAAAATAGAATCCATTTGTATTAACTTTGAATAAAATGAAGAAACCTTACAACCTTGACGCCCTGATGTTTGCACAGGTTCTTCCCGGGTCCCAAACAGCGATTTTCCTCAGTTTGACAACACTCCAACTCTCTGAATTAGCATGAAACTATAGCCATGATTATGTAATCTCTCTCATGCCAATGATGCCAAATGTGAAGAGTATAATTTCTTCAGTAATTCACCTCAAAACTACCAAGTTCTAAGTTTCTTCTTCCAACTACGAAGTACCCTTGAGACTAAAACATGGTCTCAATTTATAGTAGAAGGGAGGTAGTTTGAGATCCAATAAGGAAGGGATAAAGCCCTCTCATCATGGGATTTCAACTCCAAAAACAAATGGATAGCTCCATTTATGAAGGGATAAAGGTTTATGAATGGAAGGGGCGAAGCTCGACCAAATAGCGCTTCTAGAAGGCCCCAGCTGGGAGAATATTTGACCAGCTGGACTTCTAGAACTTACTTTTATTTTTATTTTACCTTTTACGGGGGTCCAAAATTTTAATGAGAAGAACGTGTGGGATGTGTCATAGGTTTTATAGAAATAATGCGTGGTACTACAGGAAATGACTAGGAAAAGTGCAGAGTTAGGCTTTTTAGGGTTTTAATGAGCTTTTTCCAAATTCCAAGACTTGATTTAGGAAATTTATGATTTTGGACCTCTAAGAGAGAAATAAATAGGTAATTATGAGCCCATATAGACAGCTAAATGTCATTGTGACAAATTTTAGTGTAACAGATTGCCCCCTAAAGTGTGAAGTCTGAATAATTCTAAAGAGTGAAGTGCATTATCATTCTGAGGATTGGGTTGCAGGCACACCGGTTGAA
This sequence comes from Pinus albicaulis, assembly GCA_034641835.2. Taxonomy (NCBI): domain Eukaryota; kingdom Viridiplantae; phylum Streptophyta; class Pinopsida; order Pinales; family Pinaceae; genus Pinus; species Pinus albicaulis. The sequence continues at coordinate 194,768,142 of CM076571.1, read as the reverse complement.
ACCTAGAAAAAAACATTCAATTCAAGCATATAGAAATGATTTTAGAATTACATTAATAGTAGACACAGCATGGACACAGCCATCTGTCATGAGTAGTCTATTTTATGATAAAAACTCCTGCAGCCTGGATGGTGGAAACTAGATACAGGGTCTTGATTTCCGCTTCTCGAACTAGTACGATTCTATCCATTCGATTGATTGTGTTGAAGTCGAACATGGTAGAAACCACTTGATTACCAGTCAATGATGTGAACTATTAACAAGTGTGAGAGAAACCATCAATAATGACAATGGCTCTGAAAGTACTCAATACAATCTATGAAATGTGAATTTGTGATCTGAAGTTGAACATTTCACAGAGTCATTCGATCGAAGGTGTATGATGTAACCTATCATCGAAGGCAAGAAACCTGCCATTAAGGAATGCAGATCCCAAGTTACTAATATGATTCTAGATCAACTTTATATTTGATGAGTTGTCGTCGATAGAAAGTGATCCATTGTAAGAAAGCCCATGACACGAAACCATTAGATCAAGTTTTGAAGAAATATTTGCAAGGACTGATTCAGGGATGGTCAATGCGAATGGAGACAAACGTTTGCAATTAATGGTTTATTAAAATAATCTCTTGAACACATAACGACACTGTAGATGGTGACGATTGACCTAAAGCTAATACCCAAAAACCAGTTGAAGAATTTCAATGTGGTTCGATTAACTGTTTGGCCAAAGGATTTTCCCAACCCAAATATGAATGTGACAAAAGTGTCGTGTTCAATAGTGGTATACTACTTTTTGGAACGAATTGTGATAACCGGATTCAATTTCTCTCTTTTTCCCCCACCATTTCTGGCAAGTACCTCTTTATTTTTTACAAGCTTTAGGAGGATAACATTTGCTTGTTATATAAGCTCATCCTTCGGATGATTCCAACTTAGTATTAAAATCGAACCCTAAGAAGGAGTGGTTTGTTCCTATTTGTAATTTACAGGTCCTTTACTGTTAAGTTTTAACGAGTCTAGTATAGGTGAAACTCGGTGTTTTTCAGTTTTAGGGAGTTAGAAGAAAAACTTAAGAAAACTCTGTGGGTGTTCTTTTTCATAAATTTAGTCTCTCAAGCCCAAAAAAGGATAAACTAATGCATGACAGAACTCTATTGACCATGATTAGCCAATGTATGCCTTTTTCATAAATAGTCCATTTCAATTCGGAAAAGGGGTAAACTTATACTGAAGGGACGATTGTTCATTTCCTTTAACGAGTTCGAATATTCAAGTACTCAGCAATATTTTCATATTTATAGAGTCTAAAAATGGATTAAAAGAGAACTCTAGGGTTTGGCTTTTTCATAATTTTCAAGAGCCTGAAAAAGTGATAAAAGTGTACTCATCATCAAAATAATCCTTTTCACATGACAATCTTGTTTTCTACACATAAACTCGAAAAATTAAACATATCTATTTCCAATAAGTAAAAACTTTCGAAAAATAAATTTTAAAGTGGAAAATAAATAAAATAATATTTTATTTATTAAAAAAATCTTAGAAAAAGTAGTTCAACATAGTCATTTTCACCTTTTGTGTTCAAAGTTAAAAGTTGAGAGCTCTGGGAAAAAAACATTCCGGAGGTGATAACGAGAGAACCGACCGCTCAAATTGAAATCCGTCAAATCCAGGTAATCGACAACATTCTTCTCTTCATTTTCATCCATTTGCATTCTCTTTTTAGTTTTTAAATTCATTTTTTTTTTTTTTGGGGGGGAAGGTTCAAAATTTCACTCGAATGGGTTTGCGAGTCAGCCATTGGTTACCTACGGACCCCAATAATTTTCCTAAAGGAAAATTATCGAGCTACCACAGTTTTTATGAAGGGAACGTGTGGGGGTCTGCACTGTCCCTATACAAAAACTGCAGAGGCACTGTAAGAAAATGAAATTTGATACATTCTCTCAAAAATGGATAAAAATTTTCACTCTAATAGCTTCTAACCATTAAATGTGTCCATTTGCAAGTCATTGCACAATGTTGGAGTGGCGAGAACGCGAGAACGAAGAGGTATATGATGCGGAAATGAACAATCCAAACACAATGCGTGTTTTGAAAAATTGCGGATTATACAAATTCTGGGCCATTCAGGGCATGAGGGCACAGGTAGAGCTAATGACCTGGCTGGTGAATAAATGGGATGTTCAAGAACAATGTTTTATCATTGGAGATCACAAGCTAGAAATTGTGCTTGAAGACATCTACTTCCTCACCGATTTATCAAAAAGAGGTGAACCTATCTCTTTTTTTGGAGCTAGGCAAGGTGGCCTGCCTATCACTAGCTACAAACAAGGATTTTGTGATGAAGAATTTGATCCCAAAGACAACCAGATAGACATAAAAACTATCATACGTCTTGAGCTGAAAGTCATTTCATTCACCATGACCAGATTATGTGGGAGTGCAGCTCCACATGTGGCTACCAAGTCACAAATGCAAACAGTTGTTGAATGTTACAGAGGTACTATATTCAATTGGTGTGAAGGGGTGTTGACCAATATGAAGGGTCAAATTACCAGAGCGAAGAACTCAAAGTTGAAAAACTTTGGGTATGGCGCGATCTTAGTATCTTTCGCTTTGGACAGGATTATGTCCCTTGCCTCTCAACTGATATCTGTTGACCATGTTGAACCTAGAGAGCCTCGTATGGTACGATGGGTGGCACTGATGGCTCGCCATTGTGGCGACGGCTACATGATAGTCCGATTCGCTCCAACATATTTTAATTGGTTAGAGAACCAAATATTTTCTATCGAAGTTTTCCCATATGCAGGCATAGACTTTCGAGGAGACCCCAAGATGTCCTTACCTCCAGGAACACAATGGGATGAATCAGGTAAATGAATTATTTTGATGCATTTTAACTCTATTTTTTATTTTATTTTTCAATCGTCCAATAGTGATAACAAAAATTTTAAATGCAGATGTTGGTCCACGAAGACCAACCAATCTCCGCCGCTTCGAGAGGAAGCTGACAGATCTTATTGCACTGCCGCAGAACCAGGCAGCAGAGATTCTCACTGACTTAGAGAACAACCTGGAAAGGTTGACTAGAGACATCTTAGAGACAACGATGGATAATATTCCTCTCTATCTCTAGAGGCACGTCACTGGTGTCCCTAGCCAGTTTCAGAGATACCTGCGTAGAGTGGCGCAGGAAATAGTATATTATCATGATCATCACCACGGATAGTGGATGATCATTGCAGACTATTGTATTTTTTTTTTTTGTATCACTATCTTTCAGATCATAAGGTGTTTTAAACCTATGGTCCTAGAGGATGTAATATTTTTTGAAACACAAACTCTATCTATGATATGACTACTTTTTCCGGCTATCTTGTTCAACACATATCGATTGTTGTTTTAATTTACTTTTTTAATGTCGCAAATGTCTATTTATAACATTATTAGCTAATGCATCAGCCATTTTATATAAAATTCTTGTAATGTGTTGATATTCAATGTAATCAAACTGCCTTTCCAAGAAACGAACCTTCAAAAATAATCTCAGTAACAATGGATTTTTAATTGCGTATACTCTGTTTAAATGCAATACAATGAGTTTTGAATCTAGCCTAATGGTCAAACACTGAATGCCAAATGAAATGGCATCAGATAATAACTCAATCACTTCTTTATATTCTGCAAAATTATTCGTTGTTTGACCAAGGCTTACCCCATGCATAGAAGCTAACTCATCAGTGGGTGAATAGATAACCCAGGTTGTGGAAGAAATATTCCGTGTACTACAACAGGAAACATCAGCAAAACCATTGTACGCCTGAAGGGACGTCGACATCTGCAATATCAAGAGTAATCAAGATAAGCAGGGATAGTAGTCAATGCAAACTTAAACTAGACACACTCATCTAATCTAAAGTAGAAAATTTAGAAAAATAACTAATGTACAGGTGAAATCTTTAGACAAAAATTAAGCATAATATCTCTTCAGATAATGTCCATTTTTGGGTTTATCTAAAGAGACCCCGTCATAATCAGTCAATTCATAGGCCCCTTTTGCAAGCACTCGCTTGACAATATAAGGACCATGCCACATGGGTTCGAATTTCCCAACTCCTAGCTTATCGTTAGCTTGATCATATACCAAGACTAGGTCACCTTCTGAAAAAACACGAAGTGTAACACTTTGGTCGTACTGAGCTTTAATGTGTTTTTTATGAGCTTCGGCTGCTAATGCAGTGGTGCGCCGAGTCTCATATAACTGTGCTAGGTACAAAAATCATTTTTCCTCTTCAGAAGTGGCTGGTAGTAACTCTATGGCTAATTGGAGTGATAGTATTTCTCATTCAATCGGTAACACAGCTTCTAAACCGTAGACCAGTTGAAAAGGAGTGAACCCTGTTGCAATTTTTGTTGAGGTTCGTTGTGCCCAAAGTGTTGAGAAAAGCATAATATGCCAATTCAATTTATGAATTCTGATTATCCTTTTAATCATTGTGGTTAAAATTGTATTAATGGCTTCAACCTAACCATTAGCCTGCGGGTAATATGGAGTAGAGTTATCATGGCGCAGGCCAAGTTGGTTGGAAAGTTTGGTCATCATGATGTTTCGAAAATGACTTCCATGGTCAGTAATAATAGCTTGGGTACACTGAAATGAGAAATTACATGATTTAATACGAATGTAGCTGCAATTTTTCCACCGGCCACAAATGTAGGCATCACCTCGGCCCATTTTGTAAAATAATCTACTGCGAGAATTGTTGCGAAAATACTGAGAGGGGGGGTGAATAATTATTTAGAGCTTAACTGATAAAAATTTTACTTTTCTTTTCTCAAAACCCATACGCTACTTTACATAACAAAACTAGCGTATATACGCAGATATCCTTAAGGAAACTCGTGTATGCTCAGATCTCTTATTATGTAATTGATTCTTAAATCATTGCATCATTTATTCATCATATGTTAAGCAGAAAGCATGTGCAGTAAAAACAGAATAAACCATAACACACAAACAACACACATGAACACCAGGATTTAAGGTGGAAACCCAAGTCGGGAGAAAACCACCGCTGACGTCGTCTCAGTCTTCAATATTTATTATATAAAGAAAACTTCTTACAATCATGTACTGGCGCAGAATTATACCAGTACACAGGCACCCACCTGCAGACGGTTACAAAATTCTCTCATTTACCAGCCTCTCCTAGAAAGGAGCTACAGCCCCCTGCTCTCGTTTACCAGCCTCTCCTGGAAGGGAGCTACTACCCCCTGCTCTCGTTTACCATCTACCCCTGGAAGGAAGCTACTACCCCCTTTCCGAAGGCTTCAACCCTCAGCACTACTGCCAACCACGTTTCATCAATTTTCAAACTGGATCAAACAACTTCAACACAACCCTTCAACAAATATACTTCACCCAATGCTTCAACCAGAATAGTGAAACCAATGTAACCAAAATATCAGAGATAACCCAGACTGAAGAACAGATATGCAGAAACACATTCAACCTTGAGCAATCATTAGTTCAGATACCATACGCGCTTTTATTTAATCAGACCCACGTATACATGCGCTTTTAATGAAACGAACCCGCGTATACATCTGTGCATTTTTTTTCAAAAAAACCCTAACTGCCCATATGCACTTTTATTGAATCAGATCTACGTATACACGCACTTTTCATGAAATGAACCTACATATAGATCTATAAAAGATAAAATTTGCAGAACAGATCAGATCTATGAACTTACCCAGATTTCTTCAATTTCTTCATCAGATTTGTGCCAAGTCTTCATCACTTCTTTTCAGATCATCCTAGAGATTCATCATTTCTATATCTAGAGATCTTGAACCTTTATCATATTCATAGGTGCATCATAGATTCAGATCTATCAATTAAGAACAGAGTTCAACCATGCAAATATACTTCAGAGTGAAGTATTCATTAATGCCCAGACCTTCGCACCCACTTTTGCACTATGATTTTCTTCTCCTTAAATAGATTTGACCTTTATCAATACCATGAGTCAAAACCACTCAACCACTGATGGTATTCCTGGACGGGATCAAATAGATAATCAAGCGCTCAATACTTTGGGCCTATACCATGGTAATGCCCCCTGGTTTTATAAAAATAGAGCGCAAATTGTCATACGCAACTTGGAACGTTAATTTCCATGTGCATACGCGACTTCCCCTTAATAAAACTGTGTATGCCTTGTGACATACCTTGTTCAACATTATACATCATTTCCATCAAGAACAATTGCATCAAATAGGTTGCCATCAACTTTATCAAGTAGGTTGCCATCAAGGACAACACTCAGCATCATATTGCCAACAATCTCCCCCTTTGGACTTGATGGCAACCATGATGGTGTTTGATCATTACAACAGATAGATACATTGATTGCCACAGATAGATACATTGATTGCAAGCACCATGATATTCTCCCCCTATTCAAACACCATGATAAACACCATGATACGACTCTCCCCCTTTGACATAAAGGGAAAAGGGCAGATCAAAACCAAAACAAGGGTTTTCTTCTCATGTAGAAAGAAGAGGTTTGTAGATCTGATGTGTACTGAAGTTACCATGCTCCCCCTGAGTTCATGCTGAGTCTTCAAACATATTTTTCAATGAAGTACATGAATCTATAACCAAGGACTCATACTTACATCAAAGATCCAGCCAAGTTGATTTACATATATGACTCATGTACCCAACTTAGTGGGTTTACACAATTTGACTCAACTACCCAACCAAGTGGGTTTACAAATTTGACCGAGACCTTTACATGACTGAATATTACAATTTACATCATAGGTCATAACCTTTTCATCAAATTACACATATGAATTTTATAACCAATATCAAAAGGACCTCAAGAGAGATCATAATTCAAAATCATCATAATGCCAACAATGCATTACATTCAGCAAGGCTAATGCTCCCCTTGAAACTGTGCATCCAATGCATCCTTTCCATATGACCAAAACTACTCCTTAGCTTGTGCAACCTGAACACTTTCAACAGCCAATCATCAAGGCATCTTTACCCAATATCAGGGAATGAAACAGAAATATAAGAGTTGAAACATCATCAGAGATACCAAACAGCACTGCAGCTGTGCTGAAAAATGCTGACCCCAAGTCAACTAACCATACGCGGTTTTCTTTGTATAAACTCGCGTATATACGCGACTGTCTTTCAGGAAACCCACGTATCTAATTTAATATTCTGAATTTAAGCAATTCTGATTTTCTACATGGCAGAGACTACTCCCAGCTTCTGTCTGAGATATTCGAATGCTTCCTTGGGCAGAGGTTTGGTCAGTATATCAGCAACTTGTTCTTTGGAGGGAACATACTCCAACTTCACCTTTTGTTCAAGCACTTTTTCACGTAAGAAGTGATACTTGATGGGAATGTGCTTGGTCTTGGAGTGCATAACAGGATTCTTTGAGATACTGATGGCACTTGTATTATCACACATAATGGAGATAGGAAGTGAACATTTGATTTGAAAGTCTTGTAAGGTTTGCATCATCCAAAGAAGTTGAGTGCAACATGATGCGGCAGCCACATATTTTGCTTCTGCTGTAGATAAGGCAATAGAATTTTGCTTCTTGCTGAACCAAGATACTAACCGGGGCCCCATATAGAATGCACCACCACTAGTGCTTTTCCGATCATCCAAATTTCCAGCCCAATCTGCATCAGTGTAAGCATGAAGAGTGAGATCAACATTCTTTGGATACCATAGTCCAAAGTCTTGAGTTCCTTGTAGATATTTGAATATTCTTTTGACAGCCTGAAGGTGAGACTCTTTTGGATTAGCTTGGAATCGTCCAACAATTCCCACTGCATGCATAATGTCTGGTCTAGTCCCAGTGAGATAAAGTAGACTTCCTATCATAGATCTGTATTCTGGTTGATTCACCGTGGGGGAATTATCATGAGAACTAAGATTACATCCGATTACCATTGGTGTACTTATAGGTTTGCACTCTTCCATGCCATACTTCTTCAGAATTTGCTTAAGGTATTTTGCTTGTGATAAGAATATGCCATATGTAGTTTGATGCACTTGTCAGCCAAGAAAGAATGTTAGTTCCCCAAGTAAAGACATTTCAAATTCTTGCTGCATAACAGAAGCAAATTTCTGACTCATAGATTCTTCATTAATTCCAAAAATGATATCATCAAGGTATACAACCACAATCAATAGTTTATCATTTTCAACTTTTGTGTATAAGTTGCTATCAGCAGACCCCTTTGAAAATCCTTGTTGATGAAGATATTTGTCAAGATGATAATACCATGCCCTTGGAGCTTGTTTGAGACCATATAGAGCCTTTTTAAGTCTACAAACAAGATTTTTATCATTTCCCAAAATGAATCCTTCTGGTTGTTCTATATAAACTTCTTCTTCTAGATCACCATTGAGAAAGGCGGATTTAACATCCATTTGATAAAATTTGATTTGTTGGAAGCTTGAAAAAGCAAGAAACATTCTTATGGCTTCAAGTATAGCTACCGGAGCAAAAGTTTCTTCAAAGTCTATACCTTCTTGTTGAGCATACCCCTTGCACACAAGTCTAGCTTTATTTCTTACTACCTCCCCATTCTCATTTAACTTGTTTTTGAATATCCATTTAGTTTTAATGACATTTTTGTCATGAGGTCTTGGTACTAATTCCCAAGTGTGATTCTTTTCAATTTGATCAAGCTCTTCATTCATGGCTTGAATCCAACATTCATCTTTGCTAGCTTGATTGACATTGTGTGGCTTAATAGTAAATAGAAATGCTAGATAGCTAGAAGATCCCACAAGAGTCCTTGTTTGTACACCTGATCCCTTATCTCCCAAAATTTGAGATTCTGGATGATTCTTTTGAACCTATCTGGATGAAGCTTTTTCAGATAAATCGTCTTCAGGTTCTTCATTGGGTTCATTGTCTATATCATTGCTATTTGATGTAGAAGGATATAGGTCACCATCGTCTTCATTTTTTGTTTGTTTTTCTTCTTTTGGGGCTGCAGGAGACTCATCAATAACAACATCAATACATTCAACAATCTTCTGAAGTCTTTTATTGTAAAATTTATATGCTCTACTCCTAGAGGAGTAACCAAGAAGTATTCCTTCATCTGCTCTGGGTTCAAACTTGCCAAGTTTTTCATCATTATTTTTGATAAAACATCTGCTTCCAAAAACTCTAAAATGCTTCACAGTGGGAGGATTACCATACCAAAGTTCATACGGAGTTTTGTCACTATTTATATGAACATGTGCCTTGTTAAGAATATTTACCGATGTATGAGTTGCTTCTCCCCAAAATGTGTCAGGTGTTCCAGAATCATCAAGCATAGCTCTAGCCATTTGTTGAACTGTTCTATTCATTCTTTCTGCTACGCCATTTTGTTGTGGAGTGCCGGCTACAGTAAACTGTCTTTTTATGCCATGTTGTTCACAAAATTCAAGGAATTCATCTGAAGTATATTCTCCTCCTCAATCAGATCTAAGGCACTTGATTTTTAGATCTAATTCATTTTCAACCAGCGCTTTGAAATTCTGAAATTTCTCAAATGCTTCATCTTTGTATTTAAGCAACCCAATCCAACACATTCTAGAGAAATCATCAATAAACAGGATATAGTATTGTTCACCACCTGGTGACTTTTTCCTCACAGGTCCACATATGTCAGTATGAAAGTTCAAGAGGCTTACTTGATGATCCTTCCTTGGCATTAAATTGTACTCTGGTTTGCTTAACAAATTGGCAAGATTTGCAGATGATATTTTCGAGTGGAGTAATATTGGGAAGATCACGAACAGATTTAAGTCTACTTGATTTGTTGATCTGAGAGAAGCTCAGATGCCCTAACCTTCTATGCCATAGCCAGTTTTTTGCAGATTTACTCAACATTGTTCTTTGCAGTTCTTCAATACATACAGGTTGCTTGGAGTTCTTTTTCCTTTTATAATTGTTTTACCTGTATCAAGATCACGAACCACACATTCTTTTGAACTAAAGACAACTTCAGTTCCTTGATCACACATTTGACTTACACTTAACAGGTTATGCCTTAAGCCATCCACATACATGAAATCATTAGCCTTCACCTTTTCTTTTAGAAACATAGACCCTTTTCCTTTAATTACAGCAGGAGTATCATTTCCAAATGTAACTTTCTTTTCCTTTTCCAGAGCACTATATGCAAGAAGTTTGTTTTTGGCACCTGTCATGTGTCTTGAGAATCCACTATCAATGTACCATTGATTTTCTTCACCTTCTGCAAATAATGCTATGCCACAATTTTCAACCTGCAATTCCTTATTTTTCCATACTTTGGAGCTTGAAGGAACATGCTCTTTTCGTTGAACTTTTCTCCTGCATTCAGATTCTTCATGGCCAAAGTTATTGCAATAAGCACATTCAAATTCATTTAGAAGAGGGGAAAATTTGTTATAGGTATTCTTCTTTGTTTCAATATCAATCATTTTCTTTCTTGCTTCTCTTGTCATGATGGTTTTATATGCAACACATTGAACAGCTTTATGACCAAAATTGTGACATGAGAAACATTGTCCATTGAAGAAGAAATTTCTGCGATCATGAAATCTTCTACTTGAATTTACCTGTTGATTGTTGTTTCTTTGAAAGATATTCCTTTTGGTGTTCTTTGAATTGAGATGATCATGATTTACCTGTAATGATTCTTTATTCCCTTGCTGAGTGGCAGAATGTTGTAAACCAGCTGTAGCTGCTTTTAGATAATTTGGTGCTGAAGCCTTAGAAGATTCTCCGGTATATCCAAGACCTGTCTTTATAAGAGGAGAACGTTGTACCTTGATAATCTCATCTAAGGTTTCAGATCCTTTAGCAAATCTAAGATTCAGAGTCTTTACTTTCTCAAAATATTTTCTTAGACTTACCACTTCACATTCTAATTTCTCAATGTGTTTCTTTGCTTCTTCAACTTGCTTTTCCAGAGTCTCTATGGTTATTTTCCTTTCTTCTAAGAGTATTTTACTTTCTTCTAAGCGTATTTTGAGTTGATTGTTTTCTTCAAGAAATTCATTGTCCTCTAGAGCATCCACAAAAGTATCCTTTTCTTCTCTAGATTCAAATGCCATGAGAAGTCTAAGATCTTGTTCACATTCTTCCTCACTATCAGATAACCCATCACTGTCTTCATGAGTATAGTAAATTTTTCTAGTGTTAAACCGATTCTTATTCCTTCTTGCTACTTCCTTCCCTTTTGCAGGTGTTTCTTTATGAGGACACTTAGCAGCATAATGACCAATTCTTCCACACTCAAAACATTTGAAAGGAAGCTTACCTCTGAATCGTCCTGTGCCAAGTGGGAGTTTCTTTATAAAATTTTCCTCATCTTCTTTTGAGATATATCCTGATCCTTCTGCTTCTTTCCCTTTTGTAGAAGCTTTGAAGATAGCCTCTTTGACTTCAGATGGTCCTCCTCTTCTCATTTCATATGTGGTTAGAATGCCATGAAGTTGTACCACAGTAAGATTTTGAAGATCCTGTTTTTCTTCAAGAGCAGAAACTTTTGACTCAAATTTTGCTGTTAGCGATCTTAAAATTTTCTCAACCAAAGTAGATTCGGTTATTGTTTCTCCCGGATTTCTCATACAATTTACCACATCATCAACACGTAAAAATATACTGGCAATACTCTCATCACTATGCATCTTCAAATTTTCATATTCAATTCTGAGAGTTTGGAGTTTTGCACTTTTTACCTTTGCATCACCGTCATAACTTAGAATGATTTTGTCCCACATTTCCTTTGTGGTATTTAGTTGCATGAATTTGAAAAATTCAGATTCAGTCAGACTTCCCGTTATAGCATTGACCGCCTTTGCATTTGATTCATAATTCTTCTTTTCAGTCGGATCTATTGGTATTGTAGCTGGATATTGGTATCCTTGTTCAACAATGGCCCATACATCTGTTCCCATAGACTGAAGATAGGATCTCATCCTTGTTTTCCAGAAGATTAAATTGCTTCCATTAAAGAGCGGAGGCTTGATAGATGTTGTTCTATCTTGATTTCTCATCTTGCTTGATCTTCCTTCTAGCGGCTAAGCTTTTTCAGAAGGACCTGCTTTGATACCAATTGTTGGGAAAAATAATGAGAGGGGGGGGTTGAATCAGTATTTAGAGCTTAACTGATAAAAATTTTACTTTTCTTTTCTTAAAACCCATACGCTACTTTATAGAACAAAACTAGCGTATATACGCGGATATCCTTAAGGAAACTCGTGTATGCTCAGATCTCTTATTATGTAATTGATTCTTAAATCATTGCATCATTTATTCATCATATGTTAAGCAAAAATCATGTGCAGTAAAAACATAATAAACCATCACACACAAGCAACACACATGAACACCAAGATTTAAGGTGGAAACCCAAGTCGGGAGAAAACCACCGCTGCCGTCGTCTCAGTCTTCAATATTTATTATATAAAGAAAACTTCTTACAATCATGTACTGGCGCAGACTTATACCAGTACACAGGCACCCACTTGCAGACGGTTACAACCTTCTCTTATTTACCAGCCTCTCCTGGAAGGGAGCTACAACCCCCTGCTCTTGTTTACCAGCCTCTCCTGGAAGGGAGCTACTACCCCCTGCTCTTGTTTACCAGCTACCCCTGGAAGGGAGCTACTACCCCCTTTCTGAAGGCTTCAACCCTCAGCACTACTTCTGACCATGTTTCATCAATTTTCAAACTGGATCAAACAGCTTCAACACAACCCTTCAACAAATATACTTCGCCCAATGCTTCAACTAGAACAATGAAACCATTGTATCCAGAATATTAGAGATAACCCAGACTTCAGAACAGATATGCAGAAACACATTCAACCTTGAGCAATCATTAGTTCAGATACCATACACGCTTTTATTTAATCAGACCCGCATATACACGCGCTTTTAATGAAACGAACCCGGGTATACATCTGTGCATTTTTTTTCAAAAAAACCCTAACTGCCCATACATGCTTTTATTGAATCAGATCCGTGTATACACACGCTTTTCATGAAACGAACCTGCGTATAGATCTATAAAAGATAAACTTTGCATAACAGATCAGATCTATGAACTTACCCAGATTTCTTCAATTTCTTCATCAGATTTGTGCCAGGTCTTCATCACTTCTTTTCAGATCATCCTAGAGATTCATCATTTCTAGATCTAGAGATCTTGAACCTTTATCATATTCATAGGTGCATCATAGATTCAGATCTATCAATTAAGAACAGAGTTCAACCATGCAGATATACTTCAGAGTGAAGTATTCATTAATGCCCAGACCTTCGCACCCACTTTTTCACTATGATTTTCTTCTCCTTAAATATATCTGACCTTTATCAATACCAGAAGTCAAAACCACTCAACCACTGATGGTATTCCTGGACGAGATCAAATAGATAATCAAGCACTCAATACTTTGGGCCAATACCATGGTAATGCCCCCTGGTTTTATAAAAATAGAGCACAAATTGTCATACGCGACTTGGAACGTTAATTTCCACGTGCATACGCAACTTCCCCTTAATAAAACCGCGTATGCCTTGTGACATACCTTGTTCAAAATTATACATCATTTCCATCAAGAACAATTGCATCAAATAGGTTTCCATCAACTTTATCAAGTAGGTTTCCATCAAGGACAACACTCTGCATCATATTTCCAACAAGAATAATATACCCATGCCACCGGCTGAGTGAGGGTTACATGTAATGAAATCAATTCCCCATTTTGCAAAAGGACCTATAGCAATTATGGGGTGAAGAGGAGCTGGTGGTGCACGCATATTTTGATCAAAAATCTGACAATTGTGGCATTTTCAGACCTTGAGAATGCAATCTCTGAATAATGACGGCCAAAAATAACCAATATGAAATATCTTTTGGGCTGAGGCATACCCAGACATACGACCTCCACTCACTCCAGAATGGCAGTCATTCAAAAATCTTTCAGCCTCTTCATGAGTTAAACATCGTCGAAATACAGAATCTGCTCCACGACAATAAAGCCTGTCTCCAACAATATTGTATTGCTGAGATTGATAACGAATCTTTCGTCGATTTGAACGTGAAATTTTAGGCCAAAAATTTTGGGTTTGGAGATAAATGACGATATACCTATACCACGGATCTAACGTACTGATAAGAAACAAAGATTCATTAGTAATCAGATGCTCTACCATAGTTTCTGCCTCAGTATTTGGGAAGTCACACATAAGTTCGGCAAACAATGGTGATTTCTTTGATTTGGATTTTTCAAATTCTAAATCAAACTCCTGAAGGATAGCTATCCATTAGAGTATTTTCCCCCGAGAAATTGCTTAGTCAAAATGTACATCATCGAGTTAAAATTAGAAATCACATTTATTTTTCGTAACAATATGTAATGACGGAATCATTGGACAGCTTGAACTGCTACCAAGGCCAATTTGTCCACATGCGAGTATTTAATTTCGGTCGGATTGAGATTTCGACTGAGATAATAAATCACATGTTCATTGTGAAATTCATCCTATTGAACTAATATCATTCTGATAGTCAAATCAGAGGCTGCTAGGTACAAAAAGCAATCCTGGATGTAATTTGGTGGATGCAATAATGGTGCATGGGTCAACACATGTTTTAAAGCATCAAAAGATCGATCAGCGATCTCATCCCAAACAAAAGGAACATTTTGTTTTAGTATCCTGGTAAAACCTTTTGTTAACTCAGCATAGTTCTGGATAAATCTACGTAAAAAGTTTTCTTTCCCTTGCAAAGTTTGGAGTTGGCGAAGTGTAGAAGGAGGTGTTAAATTGAAAATAGCCTCAACCTTTGATGGGTCGACACAAATACCTGCTTTGGAAACAACAAATCCCAGGAATCTACTAGATTGTACAGAAAAAACACATTCGTGGGGATTTAACTGAATCTTATAATGCCTACATCTCATAAATATTGCTCTTAAAATGGGTAGGATGATCTTCCCTGTGCAATGAATGAGCAGGTAAATCATCGAGATAAGGCTGCACAATGTGTTTAATGTCGTGAAAAGTGTAATACATTTCCCTTTGAAAAGTTGCACTAGCATTATTTAATCTGAAAGGTAGCTTACAATAAGAAAAAGTTCCCCAAGGAAAAATTAATGTTGTTTTTGGTTGATCAGCAGGGAATATGTTTATTTGATTGTAGCTAGAAAATCCATCCATAAATGAATAAATTTCATTTCCGGCACAATCATCGATGATTTTATCGATAGAGGGAGTTGGATAATTGTCCTTTGGACAAGCTTTATTAATATCTCTATAGTCGACACATACTCGTATGGTTCCTTATTTTTTAGTGACAGGAAAGATATTAGATTCCCAATCTGTTAAAGGAATTGGATAAATAAAACCTGCTTTTAATAATTTCTCAACTTTAGCTTTAATAGCAATAGCTTTTCATGGATCTATCGGACGTAATCTCTGCCTAACAGGTTTAGCATCCTGGTAAGTCTTTATTTCATGAATGACAATGTTGGGATTGATTCCTAGTATTTCTTCATAAGACCAGGAAAATATGTCACGAAATTATTCAAATAGGGCTTTATATGTAGATATTTCATCTGACGTACAAGAAGCACCTATATGAATTTTTCCAATGATTCCTGGTTTAATGGATATGTCAATGGGAACTGTAGAAGAAATATTTCCCAAATTAATTTCAAAATTCGAATTTGCAATCGATATTGGACTCTGAGGTTCATTAACATAATCAATTGGAAAAATAGATGAAAATTTATTTTCAAATCTATCAAGCTCGGGTAAAAATGATGACCTATGATGGAGATCATCTCATGATAATTCATCTATGGACAAGAATTCATGAATACTTTCATCAGTATGAAACACTTGTTGAAAAGGATCAGGAATTGATGTTATAGCTAAGCTTGATGGTGAAAATGATTATTCTTTGATCACATTCATTGGATCATAAATTGTTGATAAAGGGTTGGAAAATGATTGTACTGATTGGTATGCTATTTCAAAAGGACTTAAAGGCATCACGCCAGTAAAAGAATCTAGTTCTAACTCTAAAGGCACTATCCAAGGATCATCAAATGGAATAGTGCTTGATGTAATCATATTGATATTAGTAATAGTACGCGGTACGTTAGGTGGAGGCATGGAAAAATTTCCCATTAAGGCAGAATCTTTGATTAAACCTACACCAACATCTTCATAAGGGATAGTCGATTTTCCAACATGCTGAATATTATCTGTAGAAGTTGGCTCAGACGAATAACATGAGAGATGATCGATTTTTACAATATTTCCTTGATGAGGAAACATGATTAATCGAAATACAGATGACACGAAAGCATCCATAGCATAAGACCAACTTCGACCCATAAGAAGGTTGTAATCTAGAGGGGCATCAACAACTTCCACATCTAAATTAATTGTTTTACCTTCGACCTCTATAGGTAGATCTTGTAAAATTCCGTAAGGATGGAATCCTCTTCTGAAAAAAGCTTTGAGAATTGTCAGAGATTGGTTAAGTTTCGGAGAACCAAGTGATTACCAACAGTTTAACGGCATAATAAATGTATATGCTCCTTCATCAATTACAGTACGAAACCAATGCCTGTTTTTTACTAGTACTGGGATCTAAAAAGCCATTTGATGAGGGAAACGAGGTGTAAAATTTTCTAAATCGAAGACCATGTGGTTAGAATCTTGAAGATCTATAGCTCCAATAGCTGATAAAAGTAATTTCCTTTGTGCTGGACATGATTGCAGCACTTCTAAGGCCGACATTACTGAAGGAGATATTGCTAAATCCTCCAAAATGTTGTAATTCTGAGCAGCTCTTGCATGTGGATTGAAAGCTGATTTCCGAAGTACACCTTTAGCAGGCGGTTTGATTACTAAATCAGAATTGGGTTTCTTGATATTAAGTGGATCAGAAACTGGAGGAGATGTAGCTAGCACTAAATTAGAATTTTCTACTTCTTTACCAGTAACAAGATTCTTACTGCCATAGTCTTGCGATCAAGTCGCAACCATTACTTGAGCCTTCATCAAAATATTAGCTGATGTATTAGAAGAAGATCCAATCAT
Organism: Pinus albicaulis; assembly: GCA_034641835.2. Taxonomy (NCBI): domain Eukaryota; kingdom Viridiplantae; phylum Streptophyta; class Pinopsida; order Pinales; family Pinaceae; genus Pinus; species Pinus albicaulis. The sequence continues at coordinate 194,750,971 of CM076571.1, read as the reverse complement.
TTTTTTATCTTGAATATGAAAAGGATCCTTCAAGACAATGGGTGTAGATGAACCTTTGACAAACTTAGAAACCTCAGACCTATGCGGGCATTCTTTAGTGAAATTATCCTCGTCATAGATAAGACAAGGATAACGAGGTTTTCGTTTATCATCAAACAGATCAATTTTCTCAGTTTTTTCTTTGGGAGAGGAAGTCTGTTTACTTTTATTCTTCCCTTTCTTCTTATTTTCGTATTTTGACTTAGTAGTAGATGAATGCACAATGTGAATATCAGCAGAAGTTTCCAAGGAAGAATCTCCTTTTGGTGAATCAGGTAAAGTTATTATGGGAGAAGTAACCTTTGAAGATTTTTTCTTACTTTTAGTAGTACTAACTGAACCAATTACACCATCAGCAGCATGAGAGCCTGAGGGAGTTGTTGTTATCTGACCAGGATGCGGTAAATCTAGAATTTTCTCGTACAAAGTACCTGACTGGGTATATACCAAGTCAAGATACTCAGCTTGAGTAATGACTTTTTCTTCTGTAACAACTCCTCCTTTGGCTACATCTTCAGTGATTTTTGGTAGTAATGATTTTATAAACCATTATGCCAATATCTAATCCAGGATAAAAACTTTCACCAAACATCTTCTACATCTCCATTCATGTATGTGATCTGATATGTAAGTAGACGTAAATTGTTTTAGTGAAGTTAATAATTCCATGCCATTGTCGTATCTAACTGGAAACTGAAAATGAGTTAAGAATGTGGTTGCTAAGCACTGAAATTGTTAAAGGAGCCTCATGGCAGTTCAATGTACCATTTGGGTACTAATCCTATGAGTGTTCTCTAAAAAATTCTTAATTGAATCTAGTCGTCAATCAAAGAGTTGGATGCACACCAGAGGTGATAAGTCATGACATGGTTAGAAGGGTCCTCTCCTGATTTTCCTTCAAATTTCAAAATATCACTGGGAAACGTATTTGGCATTGGCGGCCAATATGGAAGATAATAGATTAGATCATTCATAAGGCGCGATAAATCAGGTAAATCCAAAGTTGCAATGAATGGTAACCGACGGTTAGGGTCTTGTGAAACTATACCAGTTCCAGGAGGAGGATATCCATGATATCCTAGAATAGCCTGTGCATTGGGAATCAGTATGCCCCTTGGATAACCAAGATTAACTAGACCATATTGGGGTTGAGTAGGTGTTTGGTACGTATACCCAAGGTATGGTTGATATACTGGATTTTTCGCTACATGTCCATATTGATGCAACCATTAGTAAGGTTGATAAGTAAACTTAGGCTGGCTTGTTATAACCGTACTTGTACCAGTTTTTCCTGCCGGCATCTGAATAGTAGTCTGGGGAGCAAGTCCAAACCTTGGATCAGAAACTTGAGGAACTGGTACTGATACCTGAGGGGCTGTAGAAATAGGAGCTACAGATACTCCAGGAATAGGTGTGGTAGGCTGAATAGAAATAGGCGCAACATTTTGGGTTGGAGTCTTGGTGTACTCAGACTGGGCTACTGAACATTACCTGATGTAGGTACCTAAACAGTAGGTTGAACAGATTGGACAGGTTGTACAGGTTGGACAGGTTGTTGAATGTGACTATAACCAATTGGTTTTCCAGGCTGATAATAAGGTACTTGCATATTATGTTGCAAATTCTGTTGAGCTTGAGATGGATCCCACACTGTATTAGGTCCAGGATACGAAGGTAACATAGAAGGTTGTGGATAAGAAGGACCATAACTAGGCTGATAATTTGGAACATAAGTTGGATAATTGACTGGATAATTCCCACCTCTAGGATACAATTGTTGTTCCGGGTAAAATTGTTTCCCTAAAGGAGGTTGTGGACCCTAAGTTGAATACTGACCTTGAGGTGGATATTGAACTTGAGACATGTATTGACCTTGAGGCATGTATTTCCCTTGAGGTTTCCCCCCAATCTGTAAATTACTAACTTGAGGTTGCCCCCCAAGCTATAAATTACTACCTTGAGGGTCAGGGTTTGGAATGTTTCCAGACATCATATAAATTTTTTCCGCATTTATAGTTTTGGTATTTGGTTCATGTAGTCCAGATGATAGTGTATGTTTATCGAGAAAATGATATTCCCCAGAGAAAGTACCAGAGAACAACTGGTATCCTGCAGGAACTGAATGACCACCATACAAATATGTTTCTGGAGATTTAGAAAACATGGATGACTCACCATACATGTTTAAAGGAGGTCTATAAACTCTCGGTGTAGAAGGAAATGGAATTCGAGGTGGCGAATAATTCAAACCAACGTTATGTATAAATTTTTTCAATGAAGAATACCAAGTGTCTTATCGAAAAGTACTATAAAAAATTGATTCACGTTCTCTAAGATCTAAAGTTTCCTAAGCCGAAGAAAGAACTATGTATTCTTCAGTGTCAGTAACTTCTTCAATACTAATTATACCAGGAGGAAGATCTTTGTGATCCGAGTCTTCACTCTAGGTGAATCAGGATTACCAGGGGTTGGAGTAACAAACTCTAAAGTAGGTTCAGACGTAGCAGGTTCAGTAGATGATAATTCACTTGTTGTAGAAGCAAGTTCAGCTAATTCGGAAATTGAAATTTTCTGAGTAAAATCTGTTGTTTTCGGTTGATCTACTTCATAATCAAGATGAATAATTATAGATTTTTCTTCCTGTTTTGTTGATCCAATCCTGGATGTTTGTCCTCTTTCAGATCTAAGTCTTTCTAATTGGCTTGGTGTATATTCAGGGGGTTTCCCCTACATTCTACGGGATCGTCTCGGTAATTCAGCCACGATTAAAACTTTTAATCACACGCAATCAAAGAAAATTTCAATAAAAATCCTAAAGCCTCTAAGGGAACAACCAAATTGAATCAAACACCTAGAAAATCTAAGAGATCAAACACACACAAATAGTAGATTCCCACACTAAAAACACTAGTTGGTGATGATAGTTGGTGATGAAATCCAACATCGTAGGATTTTAATGCAGAAATGGCGGTTGGAAGAGTTACCCTGACAACCTGCTTAATGAAATAGACCAGTGCAAGTTTCTCCACTTAACCCATCTCGAGTGAAGATAACCCTCCGGAGAGTCCAAGTGAGTCTAGCTGACGTCTGTTCCAGGTATAGTGGGACCTTCCCTCCACCGTCACCTTGGGAAATAATCCTAAAGCTTATGGCCACTAAGGTCACCAACGGGAACACATATACATGGGGGGACAATCTATGATCCGATATACATGCAAGGGCAGAGTAATAAGCTCAATCCCCTTGAAGGCTCCTTGACATAATCCAAGGTTTACCAACAAGTGACCCCAGGTTCCTCAACAATGATCTATCTAAGGTTTACCGTTTTTAATACATGCACATATTCTATCGTTCCCAATGAGATGGGTATGATTACCTCACTGGTTCAGATATGATCTCATGCTTAACTCCTTTAGGAGGAGCTTCCCAAAGCATACATGCTACAATTGGATTTTCCTACCACAAGATCAACTACTTGTTTGTTTTTATTGCCTTGGAAAGTTAACTAAAACCTATTCCAAGACACTAGCCTTAGCTATGTTGGTGGAAAAGAGCCCTAGAAAATATAAAAAATTCTAGATTGATTTTAATTAAGTGCTACTTTTAATTGGAAGTTTATTAGGACAAGAGGTATGGAAATTAAACTTTGGTGATGTTTAATGACCCGACTCAAAATACACTACAATGCATCTATATGAGAAACAACTCATTTCTTTTCAATGAAATCTAGCTAGAGGAAAGAGTTGAGAGATTTCAATAATTTTCAAAATATCAATTCTTTCTTCCCTACATGAGAAACTTTGAAAAGAAGATAATTCAGAGCACTCAATTTCAAAAAAAATCTTTGCTCAAAATGAAATTCCCTATATCCTTTAGATCAGAAACAAACATAAAAATTCTTCCAAAATAAAACTAAAACTTTTAAAACTATAAAATTCAAAACTAAAAGAAATCTCTAATCTTGAACTCTATCTAGAATTTGGTGGATGTCTTAGCTCAGTTTGTAATCTAACCAATATCTTTCTACTTATTTTAGCAAGAAAATAAAGCATCCAATAACAGTTTTAAAATAAAATTCAGACCTTATCAATCCAAAAGGTTTTCTAATTTTGTTAATGAAAACAAAATCGAATTTTCATAAGAGTAATAATTGCATCAAGTTCAATGGCTCAACAAAAAAACAATGACGTACCAAGTAGCTAAGGTATACATAAGTTTCTGAATCAAAGCAATGGGAGGACAAGAAAAGCATTTACTCATAAAAGCAAACTAGCTGAAAAGATCACTTTAAACATAGAATTGCTGAAAGAAACTTTTCACGGAGGTCTCTAACGGTCAAGACAAATTGGGATAAAAACAAAGAATCAAGTAATTGGATTCCAAAGAACAGAATTTCTACTTTTTCTAAAATTTTCCAGAAGTCCGCAGTTTTTAATGGAACAAGGTGCAATACCGCACTATATTTCACTAAAATTTGTGGAATCTACTGCTCTGTTTTTAAACAAAAAGTGCGGAAGGCAAGAAAAGTAAAGAAAAAATAAAAATACAGATTTACAGTCAGGGATCTTATTGAGTTTTCTATCCAATCCATTTTTGAGCTAATATAATTCAAATAAATCTCAAAAGTCAAACTAAAAATGAAAAATAAAACTAAGTTCAGATTTTCCATAGTGGAGTCGCCATTTTGTTAGATGGAAAAATCCCTCTTGCAGACAAGAGCGATCTCCCTAGTATCTTAAGGATATCTAGAAACAAACAGAAAAATGTAGACCATTTTCTTTAGACCATTATGCTTAAGAATTATTGATTAACTATGGAGAGATGCTCCTACCTAAAGTCCAACACTTATTCGATCTTCAATCGAATCGTTCCAGAAGATATCGATCCAACGTATAAGATCTGCAATCAAATACAAGCGAAAGAGATCAAAAGCATCTGCAAGATATGATAATTCAAAAGCAATAATCTATCTTAGTGATCAAGGAATCCAAGAATTAAATTATTCAAAATATACATGAAAAACTTAGTGAGAAAATAGAATCCATTTGTATTAACTTTGAATAAAAAGAAGAAACCTTACAACCTTGACGCCTTGATGTTTGCACAGGTTCTTCTGGGGTCCCGAACAGCCGTTTTCCTCAGTTTGACAAGACTCCAACTCTCTGAATTAGCATGAAACTATAGCCATGAGTATGTAATCCCTCTCATGCCAATGATGCCAAATGTGGAGAGTATAATTTCTTCAACAATTCACCTCAAAACTACCAAGTTCTAAGTTTCTTCTTCCAACTAGGAAGTACCCTTGAGACTGAAACATGGTCTACAATTTATATCAGAAGGGAGGTAGTTTCAACTCCAATAAGGAAGGGATAAAGCCCACTCATCATGGGATTTCAGCTCCAAAAACAAAGGGATAGCTCCATTTATGAAGGGATAAATTTTCATGAATGGAAGGGGCGAAACTCGACCAGATGGACCTCTAGAACTTACTTTTATTTTTATTCTACCTTTTACGGGGGTCTGCAGTTTTAATGAGCAGAACATGAAAGATGTGCCATAGGTTTTATAGAAATAAAGCACGGTACCGCAGGAAATGACTAGGGAAAGTGCGGAGTTAGGCTTTTTAGGGTTTTAATGAGCTTTTTCCAAATTCCAAGACTTGATTTAGGAACTTTATGATTTTGTACCTCTAAGAGAGCAATAAATAGGTAATGATGAACCCATATGCAGCTAAATGTCATGGTGACAAATTTTAGTGTAACACCTCTTCCTCAATTTCTCCATTCAAGAACGTTGTCTTGACATACATTTGATGAATCTCCCATCCAATCTATGCTACTAAGGCTACAACAGTCTGGGTGGAGGTATATCTGGAAACTAGTGTGAAGGTCACTTCATATTAAATGCCTTCCTTCTGAGCATATCCTTTTGCCACGAACCTTGCCTTATATTTTTTTATGCTACCATCTGCAGCATATTTGATCTTGTATATTGATCGTGATCCAACAACTAATCTTCTCTGAGGTCTGGGCACCACTTCCCAGACATCATTTGTCATGATAGAGGCATACTCTTCTATCATGGCATCTACCCATACCTAGTGCTGAACAGCTTCCTGGAAGCTGGAAGGTTCCTCTACCTGGGAAACCAAGGCCTGGTACCTGTCAGGAGGTATGTGTTGTCTCTTCCCATTCCTCGGAGTCCCAATAAATTTTTATGTTTCTCTCAGTATCTGCTGAGCTTCTCTACTGATCCGACCACTGCTGGAAGGTTGCTCTCTCAACTCTTCCTCCTGATCTAGTTGTTCCTCAGACTGAGTATCTTCCTGATCCTCTTCTATGAAAACGTTAGTACCTTTACTTGGTACCAAAGTCTATCTTTATGTTTGTTCTTCTTGGTACCCCTGTTATTCTTGAACCAAAGGAAATTCTCTAGTCTGATCCTCTGTCGACATGTCATGCGATTTCTGAAAAGCTCTATCCTCCATGAACTTAACATCGTGTCTTATCACAACCTTTCTACTGCCAGGAATATAGATCCTATATTCCTTGGAGGTTTCATTGTATCCTACAAGATACCCCTTTTTTGCAGTTTGATCAAGCTTGTTTCTCTTCTCGCTTGGTATATGACAATATGCCATGCTACCAAATATCTGAAGATGCCCTACCTCTGGTTTCTTCCCTGTGAAAACCTCTTCAGGAGTCTTCTTCCTCAATGATATATGAGGATTTTTGCTCTGGATATACAATGTCGTGTTGCAGGCTTCAGCCCATAAATATCTGGGTAAATCAAGGTCAAATAACATGGCCTTGGTTTCTCCTACAATTGTCATGTTCTTCCATTCTGCTACCCATTCTATTTGGGATTGTATGGCGTAGTCCACTCCCTCTTGATGCCCTCCTTTGCACAGAAATCTATGAAGTCTCCATCTATGTATTCTCCACCATTATCTGAACGCAATGTCTTGATTTTCTTCCCCGTCATATTTTCAACAAGAACCTTAAATTCTTTGAAATTTTCAAAGACTTCATATTTTGTCTTAAGGAAGTAAATCTAGGTTTTCCTAGAGTGTTCATCGATGAATGTGACAAAATATTTGCCACCCTTGAGAGCATTAGTGGACATAGGTCCACAGATGTCAAAGTTTATCACTTATAATATTCTTGCTACTCGGTTTTCACTTCTGGGAAAGGATGCCTTAGCATACTTCCCAAGTACACATCCTCAGAATACATCATCATGCTCCGTGCTGAGAACAGGTGCCCCATCAACTATTTCTCTGAGCATCTTCAATGCACCATGGTGAAATTTCCCCATTCTTCTATGCCAAAGTTCATTCAACCATTTCTTATTGTAAATACTACTACTAATTAGAGTCATCGTAGATTCAAGCTACAACCTGTATAGTCTATTGCTTCTAACTCCGATCTGCCTTATTTTCTTCCAACTTGGGTTCTTGGCATATACCTTCTTCTCGATAAAGTGTATGTCATACCCTTTGTCCTACAACTAGGATACTGAGATTAAATTCATTCGAAGCCCTAAGACATGTAGTACATATGTGACCTTGACACTGGTTCCGGCTTCCGTCTGAAACACTATGGCTCCTCTCCCAACTGAAGTGCATTTAGTGTTATTCCACATAGTGATTTGGAAGTTCATGTGCTCTTCCATATAGCTCGAGAAATATTCTCATACTCCAGTCATATGAGCTGAAGCCCCGCGATCAATCTACCAGATTCCTGTAGATGTTGAACTTGACAAGCATGCACCATCCTCTTGTAACCTAGAGGATAAAACATCTAAGTCTTCCATACTTATCTGTCCTTCCTTTTCTCTGTGATGCGTCCCCTCTAAAACTTCTGGATTGCACAGTCCTCTTTCTGACCCTTCTTCCTTTGGATTTGGCAGCTCTGACACCATGTGACAATTCTATAATGTAGAATTCTACTGCAGCTACTTATTATATTTCTTCTATTGTATTCTCAGTCACAATTATTTAACATTTAACTGTGTTAAATACTGAAATAAAATATGTTGTAGACTTCAGGATTAATAATCAACATAAAAGAAATAGCACAAGTAAGCACACATAAACACCGTTATTTTTGGACAATTTCCCCTGAAAAAACCAATGTAGGTAAACTGGTGCAGCAGATCTAAGGGTTTCTTTATTATGTAGAAATTCTGAGTACAAATGTGTGATTGTAAATATCAATCAATCACCTGAAGAAATCTGATGAGAGTAGGATTAGTGAGACAAATCTCACATCCCCACGAAGTTTCGGCACTGACCTGCACCCACACTGAGTTGCTTTGCATGATTTCTATGCAGTGACTATGTCCCTCACACTGTCACTGCATCATTGTTGTTGTTGCTTGTTGTGGTTTCCTCTGTGTTGACTGTTTCCTGAGACTAGAGTGATTTCCCCTTCCAGAAATGACCTCCAGAAACTAGATAAACCCTCAGCTGCCTCCACCAACAGAAATCGAAACTCCCTCTACTACTTTGTGTTGGCCTAGCATAATTGTTGTTTGGCCCTCTCTGCTTTGTTGCTATGGCTCCTCTCTCTCTTCTCTTCCTTTACTATTTATCCTTTATAAATTCTCCCTCCTGGAGATTTCACCTTCCCCTCTCTACAATCAAGAATCACTTCGACTCTTCCTTCAGCTGAAGAAATCGATATCTTGATTCTTTCTTCGTCTGATGTCATGTTTTCCATAAGCCCCTCAACTTCCTTCCTATAATCCTTCGTTGACCTTTCAATGACTCAGATTAAAACTTAATCAAGGGCTAGGATTAACTTGGAGGTGATCCATGACTTTATCCAGAATATTCACACTTTGTTTAATTAATACCCTTTAATTAAGTTTTCCCTAATTTTAGACATAGGAAAACATTAAAAAATGATTAATTAATTTAATTAAACCATCTCTAAGTGGAATTTTCCAAAATCCTTTCTGGGTATTATGGAATACATGTGGCTTAGCCCATATACAAAGTTACAAGGCTAGAGCACATTCGATGCTACCATAAATCAACAGCAAGTTGAAGGTTGAATTTCCTGAAGATTGTCTCTTAAAGATGTTCATGGCTTCTCTTGAAGGAAAAGCACGATATTGGTATGAAGGTTTTACGCCTGCCAGTATTTGTTCTCTTAGAGTTTTCCATTCAATATTTTATGAAGAATAAAAGAGTCCTACCCTTCTTTGTCTTTGGTTAGTAATTTTTGTGATCAATTTGAGGTTTTCATTCAAAACAGAGAGGATTCTTATGATGATAATGAGTTCATGGATGAAGAGATCTTGGAGGCTTTGCATGAAAATCCTTTTCATCACCAAAAAGAGCAAGTGTTTTCTCTCATGGAAGAAAAATATGATGTATATTGTCTTAATGTTCATAAAGACTTCCCACAGGAGACAATTCTTGCAGTGGTACAACAAGTTGATCAGCCAAAGGTTAAAGAAGATATTCAGAATCCTTATGAATATTTAGGAGAGAAAGAAGACAATTATTGTGTTATCAAAAGAAAAGAAAAATTACTTTCTCCTTTGTTTGAAGATGAGATAGATCAGCTCCTAAAAAATCAAGTTACAGCCCAAGAGAATGTATATTTGCATCTTTTACAGTCTTCACACAGTCAAGAATGTGTGAGTGAAGCATCTTCCATTATCGAAAATGAAATTTTGGGTTTGAATGATGATAGTCATGAGGCTAATGAAACCATATAGGAAGTTGTTGTGAGTAAAAAAATTTGTGATGATGATTTTCTACAAGGAGATCAGCTAACATATATTTTTTTCTTTCATGAATATTGTTGTAGCTCCTAGAGACAGCCTTGAGTTGCAAAATACCAATGCCTAGGAAATCTTAAAAAATGATATTTTTAATGTGGACAATTGTATATAATTCCTCTAACAAAATATGGAATGAGAGAACAATGGTTTTGGTGGTTCATGGATGGAGAAGACCTTGGAGTCAATTCATGTGAATTCCCTATACTGTGCGAGGACTCAAGAGGCTGTGAGGCTTGATTTCTTTTAAATGGGCCAAGTATAAGACAACGAGAAGAAACTTTAAAAATATGCATAGGTGTTGAGAGAGAAATAAGAAGGAACCCACGAGAGACAAGCATAAGAGATTTAAGAATTTGTCCCCAATGAATTCAAAGGAAACGACTATGAATAAAATATGGACAACAGCAGGGGTTCGTGGAGCGCGAATTAAGGAAGCACAAAAAACTTAGCACATGAGCGTTAACACCTGAGCGTTAGACAGACACAAATTCATGAATAAAATTTGCAAACTCCCGGCAGCTACATTACACGAACCCTCATAGAAGCATAGCATGAAAGATGATTATACATGAAAGGACATAACTGATAATAGAAGGAAACATATAAATACTACTCATTGCTCCATCTAGAATCCAAATATCAGCTCTGTATTCATATTAAGTTTGAACAACTCCCCCATATATGTATCTCAGGGCATAGGGAGCACAATCATACAAAACTACAGCAAAATTCTTCAAAATTCCAGAACCATGTTTCATATTAGATCTCACTACATATAGAGTTCTCCCTGATGGTTTATGATTGAATATTCTGTCATGATCACCCCACACAAGTGAAACCAAAATATCCTGACAAACTATCAAAGCGTGCTTCAAGCAATCGCTCCTGCAACAGAAAAATCAAAATAGAATGGGTAAAATCATGATTTTACCAGCAAAACATCATTATCTAATAGTAAAATAAGCAAAACAGTTAGCCACGGAGGCCAAATTCCATCATCTTGAAAGGGGTGGTGAGAAGTGGCCAATGGTTTAGACTTCATTATGTAATTTCATCTGCTATTCGGCATCCTCCACTCTCTAACTCTCATGATTTCCACTCGTCGTCATGGAACGGTCAGTTGCTTTGTGCGCAATGAATTATTTAGTATGGATCTCTTGGAGGGACTACATAGACTGTGACCACACACTCCACCAATGAAAGACTCGTGTTGTATTTGAAAACTGGGATCGATATTTCGAAGGGGGTCTCTAGTGGTAAGCGATATCGGAGAAGGGGGGTGTGAAATGATGATAGGAGGGCACGTGGAGGAGTGGATGGTAATAAAAACCGCCTATTTTAGATCCCCCCCCCCCCCCCCATAGTTAAATTTCAAAGGCCGGGGGGGTCCAAAATGTGTTAAGGACCGTCAGATGTAGTGGGGTGGAGCGGAGCTGAAGGCAGGATGGCGGAAGCGAAAGTAGGTTTAATGGAAGTCATTTACATTGAAATGGGTTAAAGGACAGGCCAAGGGGGGCTATTGATGACGTGGAAAAGTGGTGAGACCTGCGCCTGCAAAGCGCATATCGCAAGATTTAGTTGGGAGCAATGGGTGGTAAATATTAAAAGTTGTGGGGAGTGATGTGCGATGACGGGGAAGGTGACATGGAGGAAGGTGGGACCCGATCGCATCGCAACTTAAACAAAAAATTTGTGGGTGCTTAAAAGGTAAGTTGTAAATTGTGCGATATGCGATATGCGACGCACTAGTCGATGCAAAGTGTGAAAAGGTGGTAGGTAAGGAAAGTGCGGAATATGAGGGTATGCATGCAGATTTGGGTGGTGTATCAAGGTTGTATGGGTTCCACCAAGTCGCATCGGTGGCAAGATAAGTTTCGGTAAGCCTTTAAGATGTAAAGGTTAAGACTTGCGGGGAGAAGTGGGAAAAAATGAATAAATGTAATGCAAGACTTTAGAAAAGGAAAAATGAAGGGTAAGAGAGGGTAAATGAAGGTAAAGAGGATAAATGAGATGAATGAGAGAGGGAATGAAGTTCGCTCACCATTATATCTTATCAGCTACACTTTCTCCTTTCTACTGAACTGAAATGAAAATTGGTTCTTTTGAAGCTCTTCGACAGTCAGGATTTTCCTTCCTTTCACCTTCTCCACTTGGTGTGTTGTCACAGACCAACATTGGCTCCATCTGGGGATAATGTGCTATTCTTTAGTACGTTGAGAACCTGCATACCTGAATGCATGTGCTTTATTGGGTACATGGAGTCACAAATTCACACTGATTAGACAATTTTTTATACCAACAGTCAAGTGGACACAAAATGGAATATGAAATGGGGGATGATATGGAAGATTAAATGGAAATTGAAAACAATGGATGAAATAAAATGGGAACAGTGGAATATGATATGGAAGATGAAATGGGAGAAATGTAAAAAAAAGGGAGTACAGTGAAATGATATATATAGTGGAAAGATATATATAGTGAGCTAGATTAGCCCTCATCAATGATGAAAGTAAAACTTGAGGAACTGCCCATTTATGTGCGCCTCAAGTATGTCTCCTTCTAAGTTCTCTAGTGTGAAATTATTGTTTCCTTTGTCCTCTGCCACTCGGAATGGACCAAACTAGATGGGTTCAAACTTCCCATGTTTCCCTTTTTCTGCTCGCCTGATATCCCGTCGCAACACCAAATCCCCAATTTGGATTTCTCTATCTTTAGCTCTTTGGTCAAATAAGTCTTTCATTTTTTCTTGATACTCTTCTAGTCTTAGGCTTACCTATTCCCGGGTTTCATTCAACTCCACCAACTAATTCATTCTTAGGATAAGGTCATTTGGCTCCTCCTCGCTTTGTTGTAAGAATCAAGCCACATGTAACACAAGCTGAATTGGGAAGACCATGGCTCTGCCATACACCAGCTCATAAGGGGACTTTCCTATGGATGTTTTAGTGGTGATACGATTTTCCCAGAGTGTGAACTTGAGCTGATAATCCCACTTATTTTGATTTTCATTGATGTTCTTCTTCAAAATCCTCACCAGTGTCTTGTTAGATGATTCTTCCAGCCCATTTGCCTATGGGTAGTATGTGGTGGAGTGTCCTAGCAAGATGTTGTAATGCTGACAAAAATTTACAAGTTTAGCTGACTTGAAAGCCTAGGCATTATCTGTAATGATTTTAGCTGGGCACCCAAACCTAGCTATTATGTTCTACTCCAGGAACTTGATCACCACTGAATCTGTAGCATTTATTGTGGGCGCGGCTTCTACCCACTTGGTGAAGTAATTTGTAGCAGTGAGGATCCATTGACGTTGGTTTCTCGAGGTTGGGTGAATCTCTCCTATGAAATCAATTCCCCACTGCTTGAAAGGTTCTTCAACATGAGCTGGGATAAAAGGGAGAGGTGCATACCTTTTCTTTTCAGCGAACATCTAACACTTCTCGCAGGCCCGAAAATGAGCATGTACATCACCAAATAGTTTGGGCCAGAAGAAACCTTCCCTCAGGATCTTGTGTGTAGTGGATCGCCAGTTATAATGTTTGCCACATATCCCTTCGTGGAATTCAGCCATCACTTGGTCGACTTCCTGCTCTGTTAAACACAACAATAGGATCCCCGCCAGGTCCTTCCAATAAATTCACCCATTTGCCACGATATACTTTTGATACTTTAGCATTAAGGTGTGGTACTTGACCTTATCATAGCTAGGGGGACATATAAGCGTTAAAATATATTCCATTACATCTTTATACCATGGGGAGAGAATGTATTTCACATGTGATTTTTGACTGGAAGATTTTATGCCTTAGGTGTGCACCTGTATTCTCCTGTGACTCTCCTCCTATCATAGATAGATTTATCCCCAGAGCTTGACAGTTGGATTCAGACGATATTTTGGCCAGCCCTTGGCCTTTAATGAGCTTGGTAGGCTTTATCTCCAGTTCATACTTCTGAATCTTGGCTATCCACTTGCCCCTTCTTCCTTCACTGTCGCCCTATACCAATATATCCTTCATTGATGTTGTGGGAACATAGGCAGTTATAGTAGACTATAATACATATACTCAGAATGACTTTAGAGATTTAACCAGGGCATAATATTGCTTCTCCAAGATATCATATTTCAACTCGGTGTCTCGCAGGACTTGGCTGAATAATGCAATGGGATGCTCATGTCCTTCGACATTTTTTTGTAAAAGTGTAATATTCCAAAATGTTAGCCTCCAAGCTAAATGGAATATTAGAGTAGGTAGGTGAATAAATGGGTAGGGAGGCCCATTAACCTCTTTAGAAGGATCAATAACACTCCTAATGTGAAAGGAGTAATAATAAGCAACTAATTTTAACACCCTTGGGTGTGAACAGAGATGGGGTCATGTTGATTCAGTCAAGTTTGACCAAATCAACAAAGTTGTCTAGATACATTGAACTTCCTTGATGGACAACGTAGTTTTGGTGGAGGACAACTTGCATGAGCTTGATGGCACATGTGGATGGGACCCAATGTGAAGAGGTTCACTTGCTATATATGGAGAGGATGGGAGCCTTTGTTATTCATGCTTTATATTTGATCATTTGATCTTGTCTATTTATACTTGGCTTCCTCTTGTTGTTTAGCAGGGTTGCAGTGCTGTTGAGCATAGGTTGTTCCCGAGCGGGAATACCACCTCTTCGCTTGAGAGGCCTCTTGGGAGATCTTGTCTTGTATTGCTCCAAATCCAGGCTTGAGGCCAAGCACCATTCTTCATTCCCAGCGTTATTTCTGTAGCAGAATATTGCTGAGTTGCAGGGTGTTGCAGTGGAGGTTTGTTACACCACTTCCGGGTCTGTTTCCTAGTAGAAGGTACCTTCCTTCTCTTGAGAGATCAGCTAGGAATATTTCTAATCACATTTCATATCTTGGCAGCAGGCCAGAGTATTTCTCATCTCCTACAACATAGTCCCTTGCAGGAACTGCATCATTTTGTATAGAGTTGTTGTAGCAGGGTTAAGACCCTTGTTTCTAAGCTAGTTTCCTAGGGAAAGGGCCAACCCTTCTCCCAGAAAGCTATAGGAAGGGATTCTCATCCCTGTTTTTTATTATTCAGCTATATTTCTATAATTTTGCAATAATACTACATTTTCTGAGCTATTCATATCTGCTCTTGTTGTACTTGTACTTTCATGAAACCCTTGTCGGGTTGGCTTTATAAAGCAATAAGGAGGTCAGATCTTCATTTTCTTGGAATATTGTTCCATAAAGTTCTAGATCCATATTTTTCCACAATTATACTATAGAAACCCTTATAAAATAATGTTGTCATTTTCTTCAGTATTTTCTGCACAACTTAAGTCATGGGCTTTGGCTATTTTTGAGCTGATATGAAACCGGGAGGTCTGTTTAACATATCAAAAGGGATTTCTTTCTGATCCCATTTTGTATGTGAGGGCCTAACATCATATGCTAAGGGAAAAAAAAATTATTTCACCCAGTAAAAACACATATATTCCAAAATAACGCTTTTAGGGTCTATTTGCTGCATTTTCCCAACTTGGGAATGTGTAGAAGTTCTTCTTTTGTTGTTGTTTCACTAATTTGATGGCTATGTGTTTTCAACACATCACATGAGTATATTTATCACTGAACATCCATTATTATGTTCAATTATTTCTGAAGCTCCAACTTAAGAATATCTTAAGATATTCTTATTGTTGTAGATTTTCCCTATTTTGGGATATTACAAAAAGTATTGTCGCTATTGTGTGAGGAGATGCGAAAGAGAAAATTATGAATAGCTTCCCATAATCTGGATCAGCTAGCACTGGAGCTTCTGCAAAGGCCTCTTTTATTTTGATGAAGGAGTCCCTGGATTTAGGAGTCCATCTAACTTCATTGTTCTTCTTCAACATCCCAGTGATGTTTTGAACAATCTCGGCATAGTTGGGAATGAACCTACTGAGGAAATTTATTCTTCCCAGGAACACCTGTACCTCCTTTTTTTTCTTGGTAGGGGAATTCCATCTATCACCTCTACCCTCTTGGGATCGATCTTCACTCCCTCCTTAGTCACTATGTGCCCCAGTAACTTTCCTTCCTCCAAGGCAAACATGGATTTCTAAGGATTCAGAGACAGACCATACCTCCAGCATTTTTCAAAGGTTCGACGAAGATTCTCGATGTTCTCAGCATCACTCTTTGAAATGATTGTGATGTCATCCAAGTAAATCACTACAAATTTGTCTTGCTCTCCTATGAAAGCAATGTCCATCGCACACTAAAATTTAGCACCAACATTTATTAGGCCAAATGGAATTCAGGCGTACAAGAATGTTCCCCAAGGCATGGTGAATGTTTTCATCTTCTGGTCTTTGGGTATCACTGCCACCTCATTATATCTTGAGAAGCCATCCATCATGGACATGCGGGAGGATCCCACCACCTCTTGCAATATGTGATCCATCTTTGCAAGGGGATAGTTATCCTTGAATGAGGCTCTGTTCAAATTTCGAAAATACACATAGACTCTGATTTCATTGTTCTTCTTTCTTACCAGGTTTACCACCCATTCGGATTATCTTAAAGGGACAATGATCTTGGCTTGAAAAAAATTCTTTATTTCCTTCTCGATAGGTGGGAGGATAAGAGGGTTTATCTGTCTCAGCTTCTACTTATGAGGCTTCGCGTCTGTTATCACTGTAATAATTCTTAAGTTGTGAGATTTTTTTATTTTTATTCAAAGAACATTAGAGGTAACCACATACCAACTTTTAAACTCTAAGATCTAGCCTTCTTAGGGTTCAAAGAGGGCTCTCTCTATAAATTTTAACTTTGTTTTAATTATATGATATTAGGCTAGTTATGATGTGAAAATTGGTTTGGTTTGGTTTGGTGGGAAAAATCACTTAATGAGATGGATAGTGGTATATTTTTCTATCCATTGGGCAAAGGAGTCAAATGTCAAGCAAACAGGACTAGGATCAAGGTCAAAAAGTCAAATATTTTCAAGGCAATATAAACAAGTCATTTGAAGATCTTGGAAGGCTGATTGGTGAAGTGGTTTGATCGGGATAAAGAGAAATCAAGGATTCTTTAATCCGGATAAGGAAGGAGTAGACAGGGGTCATTCGAAAGAGGGAGCAATTAAGGGTTCCCTACTCTAGAAATCAACAGAAAACATAGAAATGATAACTAGTTAAAGACAGCGTGCTTTTAACAAAACTTGTAATAATATTCCTAGTTCATCATTCAAATTTAGAACACATATATGGATGCATGTAAAAAATAAGAAGAAAAACAATGATTGTAGAAAGTACTTCACTTCAATGGCTCATCACATGAATCCTGAAATATGATGCTATATTTGATCCAGTCTGCTACTTGAACTTGCTACAAAAAGCCTTTAGGTACAACCAAAATGACTATAGAAATCTTCAGCAATTTAGTCCACAATAATACTTCAAAAGATAAAGTCTATATACAAAAAAGTTTACAAAATATCCTAGAATAATCATAGGATTTTTCTAAGGAAAATAAAATATCTTCTACAACAAAATAGTGACAGATGCTTAACAACTTAGCAAGTTGTCCTATTTATCCAAATAAAATAGAAGTGTTGTTTTGGATTGGGTTTAGCTGGCTGCTTTGTTGTCTTCAACGCTGGCACAAGATATTTTAAATATGTTTTGAAATATTATCTTCTTATCTAATACTCTTTATCTATGATACTCTTTAATCACTTATACTCTTTAACCACTATTTAACTGCCTTACTGTTGTAAAATTCGTTTTTGACTGTGTAAAGTCAGCAAACTGTTTTTATCCTTTTTACTGCAATTTGACTTTTATAGTAAGTCAGTGAGTGATTCCCAAGATTCTTCATCGGGAATTTTGATCTTTTTCAGATTCTTAAAGTTCTCATCTGCCTCAGTGTACCTAGAAAATGTTGGTTTTATAACAAATAGGTGTTTTATCTCATGCTGTAGATAAAACAAGTCTTCAAAAATTTTATGTAAAACCTTTCCTGTAGGAATTCCTTGTCCTTTTGTTTTGTCTACCTGCTCTTTTGCATGATCTTTGATCTTCTTGTTATATTCCTCTTGTGGCATGAGTTTATCATTAATAATAAGGATGTTTTGCAAATCTCTTTGCATCAAGATCTCAAATTTAACCATAAATTTAGTTATGGCTATGTTCATTTTCACACTTTTCTTCTAGCTACTTCATTAAATTTTTCTCTGAAATTACTTTCCTTATTTCAAGGATTGTCTCTATTCTGTCAGTAATTTCTATCTCCTCTAATTCTTTCTTGTTCTTGTTGTTGAGAAACTTGATTAGTTCTAGGGCTTGTTCAGGTTTAGCACCTAGTTCCTCCTTTGTCTTCTGAATCTATTCTTGTGTTGCCTTTTATAAATCCTTTTTCTCATATATTACCTATATTGATGGCCAAACATCGTTGATGGATTCAATGATTTTACTCCATAGTTGATTTTTCACATAGGACATTGGCTCTTTCAAGGTTAAATCATTTTGTAGATTCTTAAACTCAACATTTAACCTATTAGCCCTTTTTCCTAAGTTTTGGCATTGATTTGGGCTAGATTTTTAGTGTCTTCCTGATTTCAATCATTTATTTCAACCTATTGATTTCATTGGTTTGAAGTGTCATTTCCTCCATGGCTTTGATAAGCTTGTTGGCTTCATTTGTTGGCTGCACTGTTGATGTAGATGAATCTATAGCTAAGGTAGTAGAATATGTCACTGGTAATGTTGTAGCCATTGGTACTTTTGGTGCCAACTCTTCTGCCAGAGTTGAAGGCACGGTTGTAGTTTCCATGGGAATTACTGTAGGAACTTCCTGTGCTTTTGTAGTTTCTCTTTCATGGACAAGCATGTCCATTTGGATTTCCATCTCTTTTATCTATGCTATCAGCTGTAAAATCAAGTTCATCATATCATCTTTTTGGCTTGCCTCTTGCACAATTTCCTTGGCTTGTGGGTGTTCTATTGGTGGAAGCTTGAGTTGTTTCTTAAGTGCTGCAATATCAACATTCTTTTTCTTCACCAACTCTTCTACAACTTTCACATTGGCAGGATCATATCCTACTTGAATAACCAATTCTTCTAAAGACTTAATCCTAAGATCTTTAGCATATGAGGAAGCCTTTTCAACCTTCACTTTATCTCTCATATTTATTATTGTATTTTGGAGCTTGTGGACACTCATGGCCTTTGTAGTAATGGTGGAATAAAGCATCTCAGAAGTTTGTCTATGAAACTCAGTTTGATTCAATGCATGGATACTTTCTGTAGGCACTTCAAAGTCAACTTTTTTGTAATCTGCCACTATTTTTGGAGTCTTAACTGTTGGTTTAAGCACTGACATAATCAAATTCTTGTTTGAATAATAAAAGAAGACAGAAGTCTATTATGGATCCCTGGTGTTTTTTTAAAACTGAGAATAAATCTCATTCTTGATTTCTTCATTCTTGGCCTTTATCTGCTTATATTTCTCCCTGATGTCAATATCTTTGTCCTCTGCTGACTATGAGGAGGGTGCCTCCATACTCTGTTGCTTCTCTATTACCTGTGTGTTTGAATTATTAGGATGCTCTTCATTTAGAATCTCTGTGGTTGGCTCATTTATAATGACTGTAGTAGCATCTGTGGAAGTCATATCTGAATTTTCAACTTAAATTGGGTCTTCTTTTTTACTACCAAGAAATTGATTGAATCTGAATTGAGAATTTTCCTGATGTACTCCAAGGCAAATACTCTCATTGGCACATACTTAGGTAGTTTATAGGGTAAAATATTTGACCCAAAAACTCTGATTTCTGTATGGTTCTGATATAAGTACCAATCTCCAGTTTTACTTTGTTCTGACAACTATAATATTTTCTTTATCTCATCATTGATTCTTGGTTGTACACTGTTTTTCAACATGTTTATCAATGGATGAAAAAAGGAATCTGTAAACTCTACATGATTGAACTCTGTGGACTCTTTTATGATCAAAGATGTCCAAAATATTACTGACAATGGATTTCCCTCTACATCAAGCTTCTGAAGTGTTATTGGGAACTATTCTGCTTGGAAATATAGAAACATGTGAAAAAGAAAGGAAGTATACCTAAATACTCCTTCAGTTGGAAATTTAACAAGCTGATCATCGATATTATCAACTATGTATTCAACATAATTATAAATGATAGAAGGAGGTTGTCCTGGTAAAAAGGTAGATAGAAAACCTAGGATTGACTCATCTGTATGCTCATCTGTAAAATACCCTAGGATGAAGGACAACATGGATATGACATGCCTAGGCCCTTCAGGAAATTTTGAAGTAGAATAAGGAGGGTTTAGTTTTGGAATTTCAACATAGGCAGGCATGAAATTTTGGAAAATCTGAAACCTTTTAGGAAAATACAGACCAATGTAAATGTTCGTGAGTGCTTCTATGGATAAAGGAACTGCATTGGGATCTGGTTTGAGCTGAAGCATTGAGTTAATTGACTCAGCAGTAATTGTGAACAATACTTCTTTATTTTCATTAACCATTTCTCTTTTTTTGGGAGAATAATAAGTCTGACACAACCTAATGATTTTTGGACATTGATGATGAGTGGAACTACATATTTGGGTAGGTTTGACTCCCAAATCTGAACTTCATCAACTTGATCTAATGACTTTTCAAGACTCCAGTGGTGGAGGTCTAAGAGATTAAATTCTATCATTGGATCTGCAATTTTGTAATCCACATCTGCTAAGGGTGTATGTTCAACGTCTACAACAGGAGGTTGTAGAGGATTTACAACAATTGTGGTTTTGGAAGTCCTTACTGGGTTTGATTTTGACATTTTTAGACCTTTTGGGTGCTTGAAACTCTGTATTTTGGATTTCTGAACTCTTTTGTAAGATTCAATTGTTTACAGAAGTGTTTTTGACTTTAACAGAGGTTATGGATAAAAATAGGCACAACTTTCCTTTCTTTTGATTTTAGAACTTTCAATTTGGCTTTAAAATTGATCTTCAGACTCTTACAGGTTCTGTTGGAAATACTAAGAGGGGGGGTGAATCAGTATTCGCATTAGTTAATCTTCAATTATTATCAGTGTTTGTACAATGATAGCAGTAAACAAAGGGAACACAAATGCACACAGTTTTTAAGGTGGAAACCCACTTTGGGACAAAAACCACCTAATGCTTTTCTAATAATTCTTTAATATTCAACTCCAATTGAAAATAAAGCTCCAACTTCATATAATATAGAAAATCATTCTTCTCCAACTCCCACTGGATGGATGCTCCAATGCCCAAGATTATTCAGTAGTCAACTGAACGGATGCCCCAACACCCAATGAGCTAAAACTCACCCTAGCACCACCCTACCACCCTATAAAAAAATAAAAGAAGAATGGACTCTCGTACCAGGGAAAATGGTCCACTTTACAATGATATAGAATGATGTAGAAGAAGAAGACACACTAGACCATAACCCCAACTATGACACAACCAACTAATGATGATCCTAGACCTCCCAACACTGCATCTTCAACTCTTGGCAGATAGACACTAGTACAATTTTTACAATAATGTATTTACAATGACTTAGTACAATGATACCTTTACAATGACTGTATGCAGTGCTGCCCACTTGAAGGCTTCATGTGATGAACTTCTTACTAATTTTCTACATCTTGGTTGCTAATCTTGTCATGCTACCCTCTGTTGATCGTTTCTTTACTTTGCTTCCCTAGAAATTCTGGTCCTTTACAGCCCTTGACAATGCATGATCTAACTTTTTCTTGCCTTCTAGGAGCTCGATATTGAATCTGGTGTATCCTTGTTATTTCAGATCCCCAATATGTGATTTTCTGGCCTATAGTAGCTCTTTGAGTCTTCTTTCCAATTCCATAGGTCTGACCCAATTTGGATTCTTCAAAAGAGATTTATTCCCAATCTCTCACAATGACCTAATTATAAACTTTTTCAGTAGAGTGAACTTGTATGGATTACCAAGTATCACTTTTTATTCATTCAGCTCTAAACTTGAAAGAGCCAAAACTACAGTCTGTGCACAATCTGCCACTTTTTACAGAATTCTAATCCAATACTTAGAGAGAGAGTTATGATGATTTTCCCAAGGTCACTTCTTTGAGATGAATTTCAGGAGCCTGCAAAAACACTAACTTCCACAGATCATATCTCCGAAAATATTGCGCGCCTTAATTTGAAATTTTTACAGGCGCTTCCTCAAGATTTCGACTTCGCCTCATACAAATTTCAGCTTCTGAACCTTCGTAGAAACAACGTTAGAGAGAAAATTCCACGATGACCTCTTTCAGATGGGGAAATCCCTTGCATAAGGAGGATATGAGGAACACAATTTATATAAATGCTTAGGTTGAGAGGGGCTTCAAAAAGTGAAAGTGGGAAGGATTTTAGGAGCTCAAAAAATATCAATTATGACTTTTTAATGACCCATGCCACAACCCAATGGGGTTTTAGCCCACTAACTGGGGGTACAAACTTCAAACATGAATATCTCTCAAACCGTCAACAATTAGGTGGCATGCCATATATCAATGGAAACATCTCGACAAGTAGAAACCATAAAAATAATTCTTGGCCCAGAATATATTAATTTTGTAGGTCAAAATTCCCATGTACTATTGGGTTAGCCCCTGGTGCTTCTTGGGTTGACATCAATGGCAACCGCTGATCAACAATCTCCCCCTTTGGCATTGATAGCAACACAAGTACTCCCCCTGCGATCATGACACCTCTTCCTACAAAATTCTCTCCCCCTGATACACAACCATCTTGCGGACCTGTACACGCTTCCACTCCCCCTGACACACAACCATCCTACAAACCTGTACACACTTCCACTCCCCCTTTATATTCAGAATAAGGAAAATCTAATGAGAACTTGGGAGGATCCCAAGCTTAGAAAATGTTATTCTTTGCCGTTACTCTACGATAATCAACGCTTCCCCATTGCATTTGTAAAGGCATGAATAAGCAGAGGTGTACCTTGGGATACCATAAGTGATATTCTTTTGTGCCCTTTAGATATAGAAGAATTCTTTTGACGAAAATAATATGTGATTCTTTTGGTGCTGCTTGGAATCTTGCTACTTGTCCAACTGCTTGCATAACATCTGGTCGGGAGGCTGTTACATATAGAAGACTACTAATCATAGATATGTAAAACCTTTGATCCACATCCCCCATAGGTGATGAGTCTATTGCTCAATTTCAACACTATTACCAACAAAGATGAGGATGGGTTTAAATATTGTTTAGTTTCTAACGAAATTTCCTTGATGTGTCTAGCTTATTCCTTATAAATTATACTCTTAACATGGTCTTTGTGAGCCCTAGAAGTGTGTATTATGACTCAAAGTAAGACATCTTGAAATCCATACATATTTAACAAACTATTTTTGCCTTCGTATCATTGTTACCAAATATTATATCATCCTCTTTAGCTATTAGACATGCTTTAGTTGCTTCATCCAGAACATATATGTCGTTTGGAGCTCGACTTGCTATAGCCACAATTTCACCATACATGCCTTTCCTGATTTCACATTTCGTGGAGTTGAATAGTATTATGTGTCCTTGATCACACATTTGTCCAACACTGAGCAGATTGTGATTCATGTTTTCAACCAATAGAAAATTCTTGGCTAGAGCATCTTTTATTCCGAGAGTGACAGTACCTGATCCTATAACATTTGAAGATCCATCATTTCCAAAGGACACGGTTCCATCCTTTTTTCGGAGAATGATTTCCTTTTTATTCAGGTCTGTATGACAGCAGCTGTCAAAATACACATCTTTGTGTTGCAGGCCTTGAGAGCGAAAACACATTTTATCATTCTTCTTCTTTATTTACTTAATTAGATTATTTAGCAGCTTTGAAGGATTCATACGGAGGATTTTCAAATGGAATCCTCTAGCTAATGTCCAAAGTTTCGACATTTGTAACATTCAATATTATTTCTTAAATGTTCAAATCTATTGATGTTTCGCTGAGCCCTGGGAGGTTCATATTTGACAGATCTCCTGGAATTGTATTCGTTCCTAGGGTACATGTGACATTCTATAGCTTTATGACCAAATTTTCCACATGAATAACAGTAGCCATAAAAAATATGTTGGTACCTGGATGGAAATTTTCGTCGAGGAATTGTCTTCCAAGGTTGTTCTTGCGAATCTTGTCCAATGAAGTCTTCATGCATGTCGGATCTCATAGGTTCATTGTATTTTATTTGTGAAGGTCACACTTCTTCTTCTTATATTATCAACGATTTTGATTCTTGTCGATGTAATATCATTGGAGTTGTTGATGAGTTCTTCATTTATTGAGAAATTTGTGTGCATAGTTTGTATAGTTTTCAGCTTTCTTACTTCTCTGCGTGAGACTGTTGGCTTCTAACTCTTCTATAGTTGTGTTCTTATTTTGATGACTCTTGAGTACATTTGTTAATTCTTCTCTTTGTAACAGGTTCTTTTTATAAAATACTGGTTTCATTAATAAAGAATTCTTCTATAGTCAGTGTCTTCTTGATGTTGATATCTTGTTTATTGTGCTTGGCCATAAACAATACTCTCTCATTAATAACCCGTCTTTCTTTGTCATTGTCTTCTAAACGGATGATAAACTGTCTTCTTTAGAAAGTTGTTTTGGTTACTTCTGCTTGTTGAATTTCTTAGCTTGCTTATTTCCTTTTGAGTTTCCATCGCTTCTATTTGGACATTTTGTTGTGAAATTCCCAACCTCGCCACAGCCGAAACATATCAATGAAAGTTTACTTTTGAATTTTCCCTTACCAATTTTTAGTTTTCTCCTAAAGTAAGCATATTCTTCATTTGAAATACCTTCTTCATCATCTCCCTTTTCTTCACACTTGCAGGTTTATGTCTTTTAAATTGAAGGTTGTTTGTCCTTATTGGTTTTCTTAGATGCAACGAACACAATTTATATATGTGAAGTACCCTCTTCTTCATCAAGTCTCATTTCATATGCTATGAGAACTCCATGTAATTCCTCTTTGCTAAGTTTGTCCAGATTTGCACTATATTCTAAGACCGATACCTTTGGGTTGAATCTCCCTGGTAATGTTCTAAGAATCTTCCGTATAATAGTCTTCTCGTCAACTGGCTCTCCCAATCCTTCCAGAGTATTGGTTATTTCATCAACATATTGGAAGTATGTAGCAATGTTGCAATCTTCTTTCATTCTGAGTTGCTCAAATTTTGCTCTATAGATTTGAAGCTTTGCTTCTTTGACATTTGAGTCACCTGCATATATATTCTCAAGCTTGTCGCATACATTTTTGGCGGTTTTACAACCCAACACCTTATGATAAGCAGATTCAATAAGTCCATTGATAATAATATTCTTTGCTTTTGCTGTCGTTACCAAATTCTTCTTACATATTTCATCGTGATTCGATGTAAATCATTTCAAACAGATGTCCCATACTTACGTAACCTTGCGCTTGAAGATGAGCCTTCATTATTATATCCGAGTACTGTAATTAACAATGAGCAGTACACCATTCTCGGTATGCTCCATGACCTCCTTCCAGCTGTTAAACTACTCTTGAAGGAACCAAGCTTTGATACCAATTTGGATTCTTCAAGAGAGAGTTATCCCCAATCTCTCAAAATGCCCTAATTATGGACTGTTTCAGTATAGAAAACTTGTACGGCGTGCCACATGTCACTGTTTATTCATTCAGATCTGAAATTGATAGAGAGAAAACCAATTTTTGTGCACTATCTACCACTTTTTACAGAATTCCAATCCGATACTCAGAGAGAGAGTTATGAAAATTTTCCCAAGGTCACTTCTTTGAGATGAATTTCAGGAGCCTGCAGAAACACTGACTTCCACAGATCATATCTCTGAAAATTTTGTGCACCTTGATCTGAAATTTTTACAAGAGCTTCCTCAAGATTTCCAATTCGCCTCATAAAAATTGTAGCTTCTGAACCTTCATAGAAAAAAAGTTAGAGCGAAAATTACACGATGACCTGTTTCATATGGCGAAATCCCTTGCATAAGGAGGATATGAGGAACACAATTTATATAAATGCTTAGGTTGAGAGGGGCTTCAACAAGTGAATATGGGAGGGATTTTAGGACCTTAAAAAATATTTATTATGACTTTTCAATGACCCATTCCACAACCCCATGGGGTTTTAGCCCACTAATTAGGGGTACAAACTTCAAACATGAATATCTCTCAAACCGTGAAGAATTACGTTGCATGCCATATATCAACGGAAACATATCGACAAGTAGAAACCATAAAAATAATTCTTGACCTAGAATATACTAATTTGGTAGGTCAAAATTCCCATGCAATATTTGGGTAGCCCCTGGTGCTGTTTGGGTTGACATCAATGACAACCGCTCATCAACAAGTTCAAGAAATGATAAAACAAGGGTTTCCTCTGCTTTTTTTTTATAGATAAACTAGACTAAAAATGGTTCAAATTGGGCACAAAAAGATTGGGATCATTTGCAAAAGGTTTGTAGATAAACTAGGAATATTTTGAAGGTCTGCAAAGGCTAAACATATTCAATTTTTTTCTTTAAAAACTGTATGCAATATTCAAATTGGTTTTATCAGAGTTTTTACAATGAATTTGTTCTTTGCAGGCAACTAAAAGGGTCTTCCTATGGATAAATAGACTCCAAAAGTTTTGATTTCTCAGAAATACTCCTTTTCAAATGATAAACAGGTTGTTTTTCTATGAAGAATACCTACTTGTTGCATGTATTTGGTCTTTAAACTGATTCTGAGGCATCGAACAAGTTTCTGATGCCTTTTGAGGTCTTTTGGAAGCAAACTGGACGCTTCCAGTGATCTTAACAGCAATTATAGTGGCTTTCTAGTTTTTTTTTTTAGTGAAAAATGGTGTACAGGGCTTCTTTTCTTCAATCAAAAGGATAAACATACAAATAACGTAGAAAAGGGTTTAACTGCGCATATTGAAGTTTTATAAGGTTTTAGGTTTAAAGTGGATCGGCATTAAATGGCGGTCATGTCAGAGCGGAGTGGTTTGGTGCTTTAAGGAAAAACCGGAAGTGGTTTATTGCACGAACTTTGGGCGTTAAGTAGTTTTCTTGGATCGAATGCGATCCAATCACATATTGCCGTGTGGAGGAGAGATAAGGGTGCAAAACTGCCCATTTCACAAATCTTGAAATGGTTGTTGATCGTGCAAGTTGAAATTTGATATGTCGTTTTGATCGTCGGATCTGAGGACAGATATGCAAATGGATGGAATCATTTTATAAATTTGCTCGGTATGTAGGTGTAGGGCCCAAATCTTTTGTTATGCAGCAAGGTTTATTTAACGTTTAAAACATATTTTTTTAAACGTTAAGCAAATTTTTTATTATGATATGCGGGGTGTAATATTTGCATAGTAAATGAAATATTTACAAATGTTTTAAAACCATTGGGGCGGGTTTTATAATGTTTTTAACCTATGGGGATCTGGGCAGGGTTTTATTTCAACACATGGGTAATATAAAACCATAGGCTAATGTTAATAAGTGAGCTTTTTGGGATATTTTTAAATAAAGGAATTAATAAATATACAAGAAGGGGTAGTCTAAAGGGATTAGTACTTTATGTTAAAAATTAATATGAAATGAAATGTAGTGAATGAAACATCGACAAATGTTTCATGATACTATGGATAATCCGACAAGCTCTTCAGTAAACAATAACCACAGGAAATTGAAAACCATAATCCACTTGTGTTGAGTTGATGATGAAGGATGAATTTCAGCAATGAAGTCAAGACCGCATTGTTGAAATGGCATTTCTGTTGAGATGGGTTTTAAGGGCAGGGGTAACAGCTTTTTCTTACCCTCAAATATTTGGCACTTGTGACAGGAGGTCACATAACTTTTTACATCTGCAAACAAATTAGGCCAGTAAAAACCAGCTCTCAGGATTTTTTCTGTAGTAGTCTTCCAGTAGAGATGTCCTCCATAGTCACCTACATGAAATTCTTCTAAAATTTTGTCAACTTCTTATTTTAACAAACAATTTAATAAAATTCCACTATAATCTTTCTGTTGGAACAGGGTCTCCTACAAAGCTATGAATCGGGCACATTTTGTACATTTTTTATTATATTTAGTCTAACATATAAAGCCCCTAATGCATTGTAAGCGGGTCAAGGGTAGACCAAGAGTCTGCAAACCATGATTTGCGAACCATTGGATGCGTAGGCTAAAGTAGTATAAATAGTTAAACCTTTTTGAGTTGATAGGTAGAGAATGAATAGAGATTGATGTGAAATATGAATTGCTAGATCTTGGGTTGGTTTTTTTGGGTTAGGACTCCTGCTGGTTGTGTGTGCGGAGATCGTCTGTCCTACTGTGTGCAGATCCTGCTGGTTGTGTGCACAGGTGGTATTCGGGGAATGTAAGAGGATTTTGATAAGTAATATATGTGAAGTATTGCTAAACATATGATGTTGTCTGGATATGTTTTAATATGATTGATGTGAACTAAGATTGTCTGATTAAGCTGCGAACTCATATGTTTTATCTCTGTGGTATGAAAGTATCTGCATTTAGTATATTACTGTGATGTGACTGTTGTTGCACTTACTGATTGCATCTCTGTTAATGAACACGAACTATCTGTGTTGAAAATATTGACTGTAATTATGTTGTTTTATGGTTGTAATTGATGATACGCACGTGGATGCAACGCTGCTAGAGCGATCTAATAAGAGATATAGTCTGGTTATGTTCTGGAACCCTATGAATCACCCTTCTGTGTAGATCTGATAATTGCGGGCCTGCGTTATTACCTAATCTCTCTCAGGGTGTGGAAACCTGGTTCCAGCACCTTCCCATAATGCTTCGGGTGATACTTTGACCTGCGTAAGCGAGTCACTGCCGAAAGGGCCAGTAGTATAGGGGTTTGTTGGCAAACCTTCACCTCCGAACCTGGTTCAAGACCCCTCGAGCCAAAAAATGGTTCTGTTGTCGAGACCGGGAGCATTTTGAGGGAGATATTTAGTAATTCCAAGGTTGTATTGGAAGCCTAAAAAGAAAGAAATCGATGAATGGTTTGAAAAGCAAGTTCAGGAATTCACTGTAAAATAAAATCGCAGTGCGAACTTAACTGCGGAGGAGTGGAAAAATAAGTATATTTTCTTGGAAATCTACAATATTTTCTTCGTAACTTTTGCAATCGAGTCATAGGAGTGGCTCGCAAGGCTGGTCAATTTTCAGAAGTGTTGGAAAGACGAACGGGTCATGCAGTGGACTCCAGAACTAATCTGGCAATTGAAAAAGACTGATAATACCATTACTCGCATAGTAGAACATTGGGTGGACAGTGTGATAGGAGGATTTGTGACTAAATTTGCAATCGATCAATTTGTGTCCTACTCAAAAGTAGAGCGGAGGTTCTTCAAGGGTTTCTAGGGTAAGTTTCTAGAAAATTTGTCGTTACTGATTAAGATCTTATTGTGTGAGAAAAGTATCTTGTGTATCCATACAGAGTGAATGAGCTCCGATAAAAGTGAGGGAACAACACGCAGTGGTAAGTACTACAAAACTAATCAAGAGGGAGATCGATCTGTCTATAGTCTAGTGACCAATTTTGCTATGCATAGCCCTCCATCAACACCACCTTCGAATCCTCGTAAGGGTAAGAACTCACCTCCGCCACCATTGGAAGACGATATGGCTTCAAAGATGAAGTTACCCACCTTCAAGGGTGTGGGGGACGAAGATATGGATCGATTCTAGTTTGTCACAGGGTCTGTATGGACTACGTAGAATGTAGCGAATGATGTTGTGAAAAGAGCACAATTATCTCTTGCTTTTGAAGGAAGGGCCCTGGACTGGTACATGGGATACCTCGACCAGCATTTGAACACAAGCATTGAGGACATTAAGAATGCCTTGAAGCAACAATTCAAGAAGCCTAAGGCCTACTCCCTGATAGTGAATGACCTAAATGATTTCAAACAAGGTCCATCTGAGTCTGTATGGGAAGTTGATCAGTGATTGAAAAAAGTAATCAGAGAAGGAGGATTCCAATATGAGGACAGGCAGCATACGGAGTGGTTCATTGCTATGTTGTTGCCCCACCTACACAT
Organism: Pinus albicaulis; assembly: GCA_034641835.2. Taxonomy (NCBI): domain Eukaryota; kingdom Viridiplantae; phylum Streptophyta; class Pinopsida; order Pinales; family Pinaceae; genus Pinus; species Pinus albicaulis. The sequence goes on along the minus strand of CM076571.1, from coordinate 194,720,992 downwards.
ACTGATGAGCCACCAAGACATTGAGTCACAAGAGAAGGCCTTGGATATAGAAATGAAGTTGGAGGTTGTGCCATGAGGTGAAACCTATTTGAGTGTACAACAGATACAAGGCCAGTTGGAAGTAATGCACATGGAAATCCAGAATTTTTGAAAGGAATGAGGAGCGGAGGCTAGCCCTGACAGGTGGTGCATACAATTCAGGGTGAATGGCTACACCAAGGATAATTGTCTACTATTAGCAGACTACATGTAGGCTAGAGAACCTAGCCCGTTGCGCCCTAGAGAAGCTGCGGGGCCAAGTAGGCCAGCACTATGGTGTGACGACTATCGCGTTGCGGGGTTGCATGACACCAACCAATGCCCTCACCTTGCTGCTTGTATTCCAGAGGTTAAGTAGCAATGGTGAAGGTTTTGTAGTTCTGTGGGGCATGATGATAAGAATTTCTGAACTTATGATCTGCTAATAGATCGAGGAAACTTCTATAGGGTACAGATAGATCCTTCGTCACCAAGGACCCCCTCCGATATCGGGGGCTCCCGGGTAGGGGAGGGGGCCGAGGCAGAAGCATAGGTAAGGGAAGAGGCCAACTAATCTGTTATAACTGCGGGGAGATAGGTCACTCTACAAGGTACTGCCTGAACCCTACAAAGAAATCCTGCAGGTATTGCAGGAAGCTGGACCATGTGATTGAGGACTGCTCGATTTTGATGGCTATGGTGCAGGAGAAATAACAGACACCTACGTAGAATTTGAAAAGGGTTACGACGGAGCCTCGGAATGAGGGACCAGGTATTAATAGCATAACCCATAGCAGCTTACCCACCGAGGGGGCAGAAGAAATAGCTGCGGCATAGCCTCTGATCAGGAAAGCGGTCATCAAATCAGAGGGCCTAGACCTACAAAAGGAAAGGTAAAACTTTATCGCAGCTCAACGGGACTTCACAGAAGCATCTACTTCGCAGGTCCCTACAGTCACCAAAGAGGGAAAGGGGGTTCGACCATTCTTACAAGCATGCATGAAACTGTTGCGCAACCAGCAGGCCGTTGAGAATCTCCAGGCACTATTAAACAGCTGCGCAGAAAAAACCAACTCGCCCCTGGAAGTTAAGGATGTAAATACATTGTACAAGTACAAGAAATGCATTGGTAGAGAAATGTGGCTCATAGCACAAATCAGGGATTATGAAATGGAGCAAGTTATTTTGGATCTAGGGTCAGATGCGAACATGCTGCCCAAGTAAACTTGGTAGTTCATGGGAGAACCCAAGTTGGAATGGTCCACTATCTAGCTGCGCATGGCCAATCAGCAGAAGATCATACCATTAGGAAGGTTGTCACAGATTATAGTGGATATTGTAGGAGTTAAGGCCCGAGCTGACTTTGAGGTCATTCAGATTGTGGGAGATGCGGACCCTTACCCTACGCTCCTAGGGTTATATTGGGCCATAGACATGGGCGATATTATCAACTTGAAGAAGAGAAGCATGGTATTTGAGAACAGAGGGATACGAGTGATAGCCCCTTTAGACCCCGTCGAAGGAGAAAGGTATACGGAGACGGTGCATATAGAAGAGGAGGTAGATCACATCTACAAGTTAACTACGCAGGATGAAGATTGGATCAACCCTATGACCGATAGTATGCTATGTTGGGAAAAGGATAGTGAATATTTTTTTGACTCTAGCGGAGAACTGGAAAATTGGAAAAACCGGTTGCACAACATATTCGCGCTGCGATGTCTCAAAATTACAAGGGATTGCCAATGTATATCCTTAGAGGTAATATATCTACCCTACTTTGATGGTTTTGGTAGCATTAAGGAATTTTTGCAAGCATTCGAAGTTGAAGTTCCAAAGGAAATAAGGTTATGGACCCTCAATCTCGCCCTACGCATAGCACCTGCGAAGTGGTGGGATGAACATAAGGCAACATTCCAGGAATGAGGGGCATGTCAGACTATGTTACTCCTACGCTTCGACCCTCTGGTTCACTTACACAAGGAATAACTCGGACTGGTAATCCGAAGTTGCGCAGACTTGCACAAGATAACTATCGCTAGCGGGAAAGGGTGCGTGAATGATAGTTTCATATCCTACAGAAAATCTCTCAAGATGGTGGATACTATGGAAGCTACGGATCTGGTAGCACCTACAGCAATGAAACAACTGCACTCGCTCCTCCACTTCGCAGGCTACTACAGAAAAACTAGGCAGGAGTACGCATTGATCACAGCGCCTCTGAAAGAGCTGCTTTGCAAGGCCATTTCAGTTCGCAGGGACGATGAGTGTCAAGGGAGCTTCAAACTAGTAAATAAAACAATAGACCCACTCAGAACACAAATGGAACGTTGGCTAGACCACCATGCGCACAAGAGTCCCCCTGAATGCACACAAGTGCATTGGGAGCGCAGATGTGCGTTGAGCGCACCAGAGCTGCGAAAACTAGCCATTGGGATAGAAAAATCAAGTAAAATGAAAAATATACTGTTGAATGGAGCGGGAGGCTGGCATTTAATGAGGCAATTGTGGGAGATTTTTTACCGTTTACATGATGGTAAGTTCCAAGTGCAGCTTTCCCAACCACTGACCGCTCATGTTAGCTATAAAAAGGGTCGAACAGACCAGACAAGGGTTCCATATCAGTTGTATAGCTTGTACTTGGTATATCTTACCATGACGATTTGGTGCTGCAAGATGCTCTGTTTTGATAGTGTCTCCTTCATGTATGAGCAACCTACCCCCTCAGACAGTACCAACCTGGAGTTTTTTTTCCACGCCAGGATGATGGCTAGGAACCCTGCTGAGCCTTCTGAACCAATGACCTGGGTAGAATAAGGGACTGAGGAAGTGGTGGAAATCGAGTCTGAGGCATAAGAGATTAGTTCCATACCGAGCCCAACCATGAAGAAAGGAAAAGCAAATGCACAGAGCTCTGGAAAGTCCCCGAAGCCCATGAAATGGGCTGCAGGAAAGCCGTGAACTTCCCCGTGAACCGTAAAATCCCCATAGGCAGCTCAGGAGGAAGCACAACCCGTCGAGCCAATTCACTGGTTACCTCCCTTTGTTCGACCACACAAGATATCAACGCACACACCGAATAATATTGACGGCCTGGTCACTTTCCTGTAGATGCCACTAACCCCAGGCGAGGTCCCCATCATTGGCGAACCTTTTGGTAAGCTTCACGAGGTCAAGTTTGATGATCACAACCTATCCAACTTAGAAGTATTCCCTGAACTAGCACCTGCATTATACCTCGAAATGATTCATGATGACAATGGAGTTACAGTAGTCCCCCAACACTGGGTGCGTGGGTTGGCTGGGTCCAGGCTCCTAAACTTACTCAGGATGCCCCATTTTTGTCATTACAATGTTACGAACCGATTCGCACGATAGTTGCTTGCCTAATTCACAAAGGCTGTCTATGGATCTAGGACAGGACTCCTACTAATGTTGCATTGATTCATAGGATTACTAGTCTCCTGATGAATGGACCAATCCCTCTGGAGTGAGTGGGAAAGAAAAACGAAGCCGAGACTATTGAATTTGTGCACCAGAAATACAAGGTGGAGCAGAATACCTGAGGCTTTATGATCAAATCCATCAATGATCCCGCTATGCAGTTGGGCACAATGTTGTTGGCGTGCAAGTTGATGCAAAAATGCCAAGTGGCCAATGTGGGAAGGGGGTCTGTTTCAATTGGGCTCAGTACTTATGCGACAAATTTTTGGCCAACGTCCGAGAATCCTAGGACTTAGGGCACGCCTTTTGTTACTCGTGGTTGCTTCTCCTCATAGTGTTGGTCACCTGGGAAGCTCCTGCGGAGTCTGTCCTCCCTAAGCTTACCCTGGATATGTGTGAAGGAGCCCGTTATGCGCACTTGTGGGACTCCAAGGATACGCAGTGCATAGAGGACAATCAAGTCTTCTGGGTCCTCTTCCAGAGCAACATGGCAGCTACCATCAACTCTCGACCACACCTATCACCCATAGTCTATGACAGGTACAAGCACATCATGACCTTTCAGGTGACGATGCACAACATACAAATTCGGAGCCAAAAGGAGAAATCTTAGACTTCACTCCCCTATATGGTCGCGGACGAAGAAATTGACAATGTTATTTCACTCTGGCCCCCACAGTGGAAGGTTGGCTTCAAGACCAGGGTGCAGGGCCCTAAAGATGCCAACACAACACAATTAATTCCCCCTGTCACTATTAAGGATATTGGAGGCTCTAGCAAAAGTACCAGGAAGGACACAGAACCTGCTACGAAGAAAGATGTGCAGTAGAAGCGGATCAATGAGAAGGACGCCGAAGTAGCAACGTAAAAAAATTTGCAGCCCAACTTAGGGATAGAAGGAGTGAATGCAGGGGGAACTGCATCCCTTCATGGGACGAAGAGCACAGGTGAGATTTCCAAAGGACCCCAGAAGAAGCAGCGCGCTCAATGGACAGAACATGATAAAACTGTCACCTTGACCGACAGTGACCTTGAACAGATTACTGATGTAGTCTCTCTAGCCACGCAGGATTGATGGGAAGCCCTCGAAGAACAGCAAAAGATTGCGCTCGCCACATTACAGGCTGAGCTCCACGAGCTGCAACTAAAGACAGAAACACTACACACCAATGTGACTTTGGTACGGATTCCGCAAACCACTAGCAGTGCTACGCTCACAACAACAAAAAGCCACCTCTGCTCTTTGCCTGGTGCTACCCTTATGATTAGTCCGCTCGACCTAAGCATGCAGGTCCATAGTTGCTGGGATGTATAGCTAGACTTAGCCGGACTACCCCAAGATGCTTTGCAGGGGCTCCACACGGGTATATTTCAGGAGATTCAACATCGAGACCTAAAGATTCACTAACAGCTAGGCTTGGTTGAGCAAACAATCATCAAAATCAACGTCGCAATCACCCTTGCCACCACGTAGTAGAAGGAGATCGAAAGCTTCATTCACCAGCTTCGCGCAGAAGTTCCAGCAGAGATTCCGGCTATTGTTATGCCCAGGAAAAGGTTGAGGGGTTGGTAGCCGCATTGAAGGCATCTCAAGCAGAGGTTACGGAGGTTAAGTCATGGATGGAGCCATAGATTGCCAATTTTCATGCTAAATTGCAGCGCGAAACACCTTCGGAGATGTGGGCCCAGCGATCTGCGTTGGTCACCACAACTACAAATGTCATCACAAGGCAGATCGCACAGGGTGCTCAACTACTGGAAACTTCCATGCAGCTGTGGACCAAGGTCCAACGCGATATTATCCTACGTGAAATAACCAAGGCCCTATGGCAGAAAGAGGAGATGTTTGAAACATTGGAAGCCACCCTACCCACGTTGGTTCCTGCTTAGCGCTTGGCATGACTACGAGCCAGGAAAGACCTCTAAGTTGAGATAGAAGAGCTTCGGAAGAAGAAGAAGGCCCTTAACGACTGCCTAAAGCCTTGGGCTGCTGACACCCTTAAATTGTCGCAGGATGCTGATGTAGCCATGAAGCAACTCAACCAGACTCTGGAAAGTGTCACCGCTGCGACGGAAGGCCCAATTTCACAGAAATTGATCGACATTGCCCAGAATGTTGTTGCCCAAAGTGAAGCCATGTTGCCCCCATTGGCTGAATCAATCAAAATATTGCAGGTACAGGTGGAGACCCCACCATATCGGTGACTCTAGACGAGTCACAAGATTGTGTTTGGGGACTATTGGAACAGGGTCTCCTACAAAGCTGTGAATCTGGTACATTTTGTATATTTTTTATTATATTTAGTCTAACGCAGGGGTTTTGGGGTGGGACAAAGCCCCTAATGCATTGTAAGCAGGTCAAGGGTAGACCAAGAGTTTGCAAACCATGGTTTGCAGAACATTGGATGCGTAGGCTAAAGTAGTATAAATAGTTGAACCTTTTTGAGTCGATAGGTAGAGAATGAATAGAGATTGATGCAAAATACGAATTTCTAGATCTTGGGTTGGGTTATTTGGGTTAGGACTCCTATTGGATGTGTGTGTGGAGATCCTCTGTCCTGCTGTGTGCGGACCCTGTTGGCTGTGTGCGCAGGTGGTATTTGGGGAATGTAGGAGGATTTTGATAAGTAATATATGTGAAGTATTGTTGAACATATGATGTTGTCTGGATATGTTCTGTTATGATTGATGTGAACTAATATTGTCTAATTAAGTTGTGAAATCGTCTATTTTATCTCTGTGTTATGAAAGTATATGAATTTAGTATGTTACTGTGATGTGACTGTTGTTGCACTTACTGATTTCATCTCTGTTAATGAACACGAACTATCTGTGTTAACAATATTGGCTACGATTATGTTGTTTTATGGTTGTAATTGATGATACGCACATGGATGTGACCCTGCTAGAGCAGATCTGATAAGAACTATAGTCTGGTTATGTTCTGGAACCCTGTGAATCACCTTTCTCTGTAGATCTAATAATTGCGAGCCTACGTTATTACCTACTCTCTCTCAAGGTGTGGAAACCTAGTTCCAGCACACTCCCATACTGCTTCGGGTGAGACTTTCACCTATGCAAGCTAGTCATTGTCGAAAGGGCCAGTAGTATAGGGGTTTAAGAATCTAGCTTTTGTTCTTGACAATCTAGGAGGAGCTTGTAAGTTTAGTAATACAAATATGATGCCAGCATTGCATGGTGAGTCTGAAAAGGCTTCACTGATCTCTAGAGTCGCCATCTCTTCCTGATCATCTACTTAGGCAATAAAATTTATGTCTAGGGCATGACAATTTGATTCAGCCATGAGTTTGGCTAAACCTTGACCTTTTATAAGTTTAGTGGGTTTTATATCTATGTCATATTCCAAAATTGTGGAAATCCACTTGCCTCTTCTACCATCAGGACCATCCTGAGTTAGAATGTCTTTTACTACTGCATTTGGAACATCAGAAATGATGTGAGAATAAATAATTTACACTCTGAAATATTTAATGGCCTTTACCAAATCTAGGGCCTGTTTCTCCATTATATTGTGCTTCAAAGTGGCATCTCTAAGTGTTTTGCTAAAGAAAGCTATGGGCTGCTCATAGCCCTAGTCATTTTTCTGCAATAAAACTGTAGCAATGGTGTGTTCTAAAGCAAATGAAAAAATGATGAAATCCTTTTTAAACTCAGGACTTATAAGGACTGAGGTTTTGGTTAAGGCTTGTTTGATAGATTCAAATGATTGTCTGGCCTCAATAGTCCATTTAAGAACTAAATATTTTTTCAGCATATTATAATCTGAGTTCTCTAATTATTTCAGCTAAATTGGAGATGAATCTTCTTAAAATGTTAATTTTACCTAGAAAATCTTGTAACTCTTTTATGTTCCTTGGAGGACTAATGTTAAGAATTGCTTCTATTCTGGCAGGATCTATTCTAATTCCTTCAGTAGATATTATGTGTCCTAGTAACTTAGCTTATTCTAATCCAAATAAGGTTTTCTTAGGGTTTAGAGAGATGCCAAACTTTCTGAATTTAATAAATACCTATCTAAGATGATCCAAATGTTCATAATCAGTCTTATAAAATACAGTAATGTCATCTAAGTAAATCACTAAGAATTCATGAATTTCCTTTGCAAAGGCTATATCCATAGCTCTTTGAAAGGTAGCCCCTGCATTCATTAAACCAAAAGGCATTTTTACATACATAAAAGTGCTCCAAGGAGTAGTAAAAGATGTTTTGTCTTGATCCTCTGGTTGGACTAAAATTTGGTTGTATCCTAAAAATCCATCTAAAAGTGAAATCCTAGAAGAACCAACTACCCTTTGCAAAATGTGATCCATATTTGGTAAAGGATAATTATCTTTTAAGGATATTTTATTTAGATTCCTAAAATCAACACATGATCTAATTTATACTATCTTTTTTTTGGTTGGAACTAGATTAGAAACCCAGTCAGAATATCTGATTGGTGCAATTATTTGTGCATCATACATTCTTTTTACCTCTTTTTTAATCAAAGGCATCAAATCAAGGTTGATCCTTCTTAAATTTTGTTTAAAAGGCTTTTGGTATTCTTTTATAGGGATTTTAGGCTGTATTATGTTGCTGTCATAGGATTTTAGGTCCTCATAACTCCAAGCATAAATATCTTGAAATTCCTTGAAAAGAGAAATATATTTTTCTTTTACTTGTTGAGGTAAGGCTTTGGAAAGTTTGATCATCTTGGGTTTTAACTTTGTGCCTATGTTACATTCCTCAATATCAAATCTAAGTGGCTCCATTTTGGGTTTTTTAGCAACATCATTTGACTTAAATAAATCTTCTAAAGGAATTAAGCCTTTTAGCAAGAAATTATCTTTGAGATTTAATATATCAGATTCATCATCAATTATCTCATCAATTTCTACCTTCTCTAAGTTATCTATATCTGATTGACTAAATTTAGTAGGTTTAGCAAACTTTAATTTATTTACATATATATCATTCAAATCAATTTCAATATCTAAATCCTGATCTAATGTACAGTATGTGTCTATTTTACAATTCTGAAATTCACCTTCATTATTCATAAAATGGTAAATCTGTTGATCTTGTGAGAAAATTTGCCAATATTTGAGGTTATCTGGAATTATTGGTCTGTGTTTTACTTCTGCAGTATACTTATTATTGGGCTAAAAGGGTAGATTACAGGTACTAGCAAAAGTTGTTGAGTGTACCTGTATGTTTTGCTTTCTTGGTATTGCAGAAAAATTACATTCCAGCAGTTCATCTATCAAATCTAATACAGTTTCTCTATATCGGCCTAATCTAGGATTATACATAGAATATTCTCCATTTATATGTTTTATAATCAACTATAAATATCTCATTATTGATATTCTTTTACCTCCTAAGTTTCTGATAATCTAGAGTCCTAAAATGAGGGCTTCATACTCAGCCATATTTTTGGTGCATTTAAAATTTAATCTGAAAGCATGGCCTTCTGTATGATTATTTTTCATATTATTTATCCAAACTCCTGCTCCTACTCCTAGTTTATTGACTGAGCCATCAAAATCTAAATTCTATAATGATTTATGAAAGATATTTTCATTGTCTGGTGTTTTCTTTTTGTCTTTTAGTTCAGTTTTGATTTCATTATCAGTTTTAGAGTTACATAAGATGAATGAATATAGGTCAATAGGTGTAGTGTAAATTGGGTAATTTATTTATCTTTCTGCACTACTCACCATATATTTCATCAGTGTTTCCCTATAGAGTTTGTTTGATTAGCCAAAAACTGATACGGTTGCATATGACATGTCCAATTGTAGAGATCCCTGTAATTTTGCTCCCCATGAGTGAGATAATAACATTCCATACTTGGGTGGGATATCAGCTACTAAAATTTCCATGAGTATACTTTTACCAGGATATTGAAATAATGTGACACACAAATCTTTAATTAAACCTAAACATTTAACTTTGCTTGAATCAAATGAAAAGAGATCTTTGTAAGGCCTTGCGATGTCTAAGTTCAGGATTTCCATTATTTCTTTGGGCATTAGATTGTGTGAAGCCCCTAAATCTAACATTGCATTGTGTAATATTTTGTCATGAATAGTTAAGCTAATGTAAAATGGTGGAACTGCTCCATCTTGGTGTTTTCCATTAACATCAGGACCAAAAATTAACTCTGATTGATAATCATTTAATTTTACTGAGTCTTCTCCCTCATTCATGTTTAAGGTTTCAGTGATAGTTGTTTTATACAAATCATGTTTTACCAATTCTGTCAAAGGAATTGGTATTTTTAATTTTGCAATTTTATCTTGTATATTGAATGAAGTTTGTGATTTACTAAGCTGAATTAACTCCTCTTTACTAACTGTAGTTTGAGTAGGTTTGTCTTGTTTTTCTACAGTTATCTTTTCATTTTCTATTTGATTTTCTTGTGTCTTACTACTCTTAGTTTTATTTTTAGGAATGGTTTGAGAAGCAGTAGATGTTTTTTCAGATTTTGAATTATCAGAAGTTGTTTTTGCAGTGGCAGCTTTTGGATCTGTTGATTTTGGATCAGCAATAGGTGTTTTGGAATCTAAGTTTATTGTTTTAGTAGAATTAAGTGTTTTAACAGCAGCAAATTTTGTTGATCAGGGATTGTCATTAATGTCAACCCAAGCAGCACCAGGGGCTATCCCAATATTTCATGGGAATTTTGACCTAACAAATTAATATATTCTGGGTCAAGAATTCTTTTAATGGTTTCTACTTGTCGAGATGTTTCCGTTGATATATGGAACGCCACGTAATTCTTCGCGGTTTGAGAGATATTCATGTTTGAAGTTTGTACCCCCAGTTAGTGGGATAAAACCCCATGGGGTTGTGGCATGGGTCATTGAAAATTCATAATTAATATTTTTTAAGCCCTAAAATCCCTCCCACGTTCACTTGTTGAAGCCCCTCTCAACCTAAGCATTTATATAAATTTTGATCCTCATATCCTCCTTATGTAGGGATTTGGCTATCTGAAACAGGTCATTGTGGAATTTTCGCTCTAACTTTTTCTCTATGAAGATTCAGAAGCTGAAAATTTTACGAGGCGAAGCCAAAATCCTAAGGAAGCTCCTGTAAACATTTTAGATTGAGGTGCGCCACATTTTCGGAGATATGATCTGTGGAAATCAGTGTTTTTGCAGGCTCCTGAAATTCATCTCAAATAAGTGACCTTGGGAAAATCGTCATAACTCTCTCTCTGAGTATCAGATTGGAATTCTATAAAAAGTGGCAGATAGTACACAGACTGTAGTTTTCTCCCTATAAATTTTAGAGTTGAATGAAGAAACAATGGCACGTGGCACACCATATAATTTCACTCTACTAAAACAATCCATAATTAGGGCATTGTGAGAAATTGGGCATAAATTTCCCTTGAAGAATCCAAATTGGCTCAGACCTGTGGCATTGGAAAGAAGAATAAGAGGACTACTGCAGGACTGAAAATCACATATTGGGGATCTAAAATAACAGAGACACTAGATTCAATATCGAGCTCCTAGAAGGTAAGAAAAAGCTAGATCATGTGTTGTCAAGGACTGCAAAGCATCAAAATTTCTAGGGCAGCAAAGAAAATCAAGGTGCAGCAGAGGGCAGCATGACAAGAGTAGCAACCAAGGTGCAGATCAGTAGCAAGAAGTTCATCACATTAATTCTTCAAGTGGGCAGCACTGCCTAAAGTCACTGTAAAGGTATCATTGTACTAAGTCATTGTAAATACATTATTGTAAAAATTGTACCAGTGTCTATCTACCAAGAGTTGAATAGGAAGTGTTGGGAGGTCTAGGATCATCATTAGGAGTTTGTGTCATAGTTGGGGTTATGGTCTAGTGTGTCTTCTTCTTCTACATCATTCTATATCATTGTAAAGTGGACCATTTTCCCTGGTACAAGAGTCCATTCTTCTTTTATTCTTCTACAGGGTGGTAGGGTGGTGCTAGGGTGAGTTGTAGCTCATTGGGTGTTGGGGCATCCGTTCAGTTGAATACTGAAGAATCTCAAGCATTGGAGAATCCATCCAGTGGGAGCTGGAGAAGAATGATTTTCTAGATTCTAGGAAGTTGGAGCTTTATTTTCAATTGGAGTTGAATATTAAAGAATTATTAGAAAAATCATTAGGTGGTTTTTGTCTCGGAGTGGGTTTCCACCTTAAAAAGATTAACTAATGCTCTAATTGTAAGTAATACTGATTCACCCCCCCTCTCAGTATTTCCAACAATTGGTATCATAGCTTGGTTCCTTCAATAGAAGTTTAAAAACTGGAAGGAGGTCATGGAGCATACCAAGAATGGTGTACCTCTGTTCAATGAAAATAATTATGCACTCTGGAAAGGAAGAATGGAGGTCTATCTCTTTGCGCAAGGTTACGAAATATGGGACATTGTTCAAAATGGATTTACATCAACCGCGGATGAAAATGGTAAGAAGAATTTGGTAAATGATGAAAAAGAAGAGAATATATATGCATGTGACTCAAATGTCAAAGAATAAAAGCTTCAAATCTATAGAGAAAAATTTGAGCAAATCAGAATGAAATAAGATTGCAACATTGTTGCATACTTCCAATACGTTGATGAAATAACCAATACTCTAGAAGGATTGGGAGAGCCAGTTGACGAGAAGTCTATTATACGAAAGATTCTTAGAACGTTACCAGGGAAATTCAACCCAAAGGTATCATTCTTAGAATATAGTGTAAATCTGGAAAAACTCAGCAAAGAGGAATTACATGGAGTTCTCATAGCATATGAAATGAGACTTGATGAAGAAGGGGGTACTTCACATCTAGAAACTACGTTTGTTTCATCTAAGAAAACCAATAAGGACAAACAACCTTCAATTGAAAAGACATGCACCTGCAAGTGTGAAGAAAAGAAAGATGATGGAGAAGGTCTTTCAGATGAAGAATATGCTTACTTTACGAGAAAACTAAAAATTGGTAAGGGAAAATTCAAAGGTAAACTTCCATTGATATGTTTCGGCTGTGGTGAGGTTGGGAATTTCGAAGTAAAATGTCCAAACAGAAGTGATGGCAACTCAAAAGGAAAGAAAGACTTCAAGAAATTCAACAAGAAAGAAAAAAGGAAAGGATCCAAAAGGAACTTTCTCTCTAAAGAAGATAGCTCATCATCTGATGAAGACAGTAATAGCGAAGAAGAAGCTAATGAGAGAGTATTGTTTATGGCTAAGCATAATAAAGAAGAGGTATCAAACAATGAAGAAGAAGGGTTGACCATAGAATAATTTTATAAGGAGGCAATCAAGCTTATAAAAGAGCTCAAGGCTGAGAAATCTGTTCCAATACTCTTGAAGAACAAGTTCAAGGTCTCAAATTTGAAGTTGAAGAACACAAACGTATTGAAGAGTCACTTCAAAAGAAGTTGGAAGAAAGCAACCAAGAAAGGGAAGAATTAGAAGCTAAAGTAGTCTTGATGCATAAGGAAGTGAAGAAGGGGAAAACTTTCCAAAAGTATGCCAACAGCTCAAGGGCATTGGAAGAAATCAACAACAATCAACGATCTTACAACGACAAAACTAGCCTCGGTTACAAAGAAGAATAAGCAAGACCGTCTACAAAAAATATAATGAACCTATGAGATCTAACATGCATGTAGACTTCATTGGACAAGATTCGCAAGAACATCCTTGGAAGACGATTCCTCGATGAAGATTTCCATCCAGACCAACATATTTTTTATGGCTATTGTTATTCTTGTGGAAAATTTGGTCATAAAGCTGTAGAATGTCGCATGTACCCTAAGAACCAATACAATTCCAAGAGATCCTTCAAATATGAATCTCCCAGAGCTCAACGAAACATCAATAGATTTGAACATTTAAGAAATAATATGGAATGTTACAAATTTCAAAACTTTGGACACATAGCCAGAGACTACAGACTTGAAAATCCTCCAAAAGAATCTTCGAAGCCACAGAATGAACGAACATGGAAGGAGAAGAACACTGATAATTGTGCTCTCGCTCTCAAGGCTCAAAACAACAAATATGTGTGGTATGTTGACAGCGGTTTCTCAACGCATATGACTAGAGAGAAGGAAATTTGTATCTCTGAAAGAGAAGAAGGATGGAACTATATCCTTTGGAAATGATGGATCTTCAAATGTTATAGGATCAGGTACCGTCACTCTCGGAAGAAAAGATGTTATAGCCAAGAATGTTCTATTGGTTGAAAACATGAATCACAATCTACTCAGTGTTGGACAAATGTGTGATCCAGGACATGCAATGCTATTCAACTCCACGAAATGTGAAATCAGGAAAGGTGTGTATGGTAAAATTGTGGCTACATCAAGTCGAGCTCCAAATGACATATATGTTCTAGATGAAGCAACTAATGCATGTCTAATAGCTAAAGAGGATGATACAATAATTGGTAGCAATGATGATCGACTAAGTAAGAAGTTTGTTATAAAGGTGCAAAGTGATTTCGAAATTTCTTTACTTGGTGAGCTGACATACTTCTTAGGGCTTCAAATATATCAGTAAGAGAAAGGAATATTTATATTTCAAGCCAAGTACATCAAGGAAATTCTCAAGAAATTTAAAATAGAAGATTGCAAACCCATCCTTACTCCATGGTAACAGGTTGCAAATTGAGCATAGACGACTCATCTAAGGATGTGGATAAAAGGTTGTACAGATCTATCATTAGTAGTCTTATATATGTAATAGCCTCCCGACCAGATGTTATGCAAGCAGTTGGAAAAGTAGCAAGATTCCAAGCAGCACCAAAAGAATCACATATTAAATATTTAGATCACACATTTGTCCAACACTGAGCAGATTTTGATTCATGTTTTCAACCAATAGAACATTCTTGGCTAGAGCATCTTTTCTTCCGAGAGTGCAAGTACCTAATCCTATAACATTTGAAGATCCATCATTTCCAAAGGACACGGTTCCATCCTTCTTCTCTTTCAGAGATACGAATTTATTTCTATCTCCAGTCATATGCGTTGAGAAACCGCTATCAACATACCACACATCTTTGTTCTTTTGAGCCTTGAAAGCAAGAGCACAATTATCATTCTTATTCTTCTTCCATGTTCGTTCGTTCTATGGCTTTGAAGATTCTTCTGGAGGATTTTCAAGTCAATCTTTGGCTATGTGTCCAAAGTTTCGACATTTGTAACATTCAATATTATTTCTTAAATTTTCAAATCTATTAATGTTTCGCTGAGCCCTAGGAGGTTCATATTTGACAGATCTCCTAGAATTATATTCGTTCCTAAGGTACGTGCGACATTCTACAGCTTTATGACCAAATTTTCCACATGAATAATAGTAGCCATAAAAAATATGTTGGTACCTGGATGGAAATTTTCGTCGAGGAATTGTCTTCCAAGGCTATTCTTGTGAATCTTGTCCAATGAAGTCTACATGCATGTCAGATCTCATAGGTTCATTGTATTTTGTTGTAGAAGGTCCTGCTTCTTCTTCTTTGTAACCGATGCCAGTTTTCTGGTTGTAATATTGTTGATTGTTGATGAGTTCTTCCAATGCCCTTGAGTTGTTGGCATATTTTTGGATAGTTTTTACTTTCTCCACTTCCTCGCGCAACGAGACTACTTCGGCTTATAATTCTTCCCTTTCTTGGTTACTTTCTTCAACTTCTTTTGAAGTGACTCTTAAATGCATTTGTGTTCTTCAACTTCAATTTTGAGACCTTGAACTTGTTCTTCAAGAGTATTGGAACGGATCTTATCCGCCTTGAGATCTTTTATAAGCTTGATTGCTTCCTCATAAAATTCTTCTATGGTCCATCCTTCTTCTTCGTTGTTTGATACCTCTTGTTTATTGTGCTTGGCCATAAACAATACTCTCTCATTAGCTTCTTCAGCTTGTCATTGTCTTCATCGGATGATGGTATCTTCTTTAGAGAAAGTTCATTTGGATCCTTGCTTGTTGAATTTCTTAAAGCCTTTCTTTCCTTTTGAGTTGGCATCATATTTGTTCCGACATTTTTCTGCAAAATTCCCAACCTCACCAAAATTGAAACATATCAATGGAAGTTTACCTTTGAATTTTCCCTTACCAGTTTTTAGTTTTCTCGTAAAGTAAGCATATTCTTCATCTGAAAGACCTTCTCCATCATCTCCCTTTTCTTCACACTTACAGGTGCATGTCATTTCAATTGAAGGTTGTTTGTCCTTATTGGTTTGCTTAGATGCAACGAACGCAGTTTCTAGATTTGAAGTACCCTTTTCTTCATCAAGTCTCATTTCATATGCTATGAGAACTCCATGTAATTCTTCCTTGCTGAGTTTGTCCATATTTTCACTGTATTCTAAGAGCGATACCTTTGGGTTTAATCTCCCTGGTAACGTTCTAAGAATCTTCCGTATAATAGTCTTCTCGTCAACTAGCTCTCCCAATCCTTCCAGAGTATTGGTTATTTCATCAACGTATTGGAAGTATGCAGTAATGTTGCAATCTTCTTTTATTCTGAGTTGCTCAAATTTTGCTCTATAGATTTGAAGCTTTGCTTCTTTGACATTTGAGTCACCTGCATATATATTCTCAAGCTTGTCCCATACATTTTTGGCAGTTTTACAACCCAACACCTTATGATAAGAAGATTCAATAAGTCCATTGATAATAATATTATTTTCTTTTGCATCATTTACCAAATTCTTCTTACCTTGTTCATCTGCGGTTGATGTAAATCCATTTTGAACAGTGTCCCATACTTCGTAACCTTGCGCCAAGAGATAGACCTCCATTCTTCCTTTCCAAAGTGCATAATTATTTTCATTGAATAAAGGTACACCATTCTTGGTATGCTCCATGACCTCCTTCCAGCTGTTAAACTGCTATTGAAGGAACCAAGCTCTGATACCAATTGTTGGAAATACTAAGAGGGGGGGTGAATCAGTATTCCTTTCAATTAGAGCATTAGTTAATCTTCAATTATTATCAGTGTTTGTACAATGATAGCAACAAACAAGAGGAACACAAATGTACAAATTTTTTAAGGTGGAAACCCACTCCGAGACAAAAACCACCTAATGCTTTTCTAATAATTCTTTAATATTCAACTCCAATTGAAAATAAAGCTCCAACTTCCTAGAATCTAGAAAAGCATTCTTCTCCAACTCCCACTGGATGGACGCTCCAATGCCCGAGATTCTTCAGTAGTCAAATGAATGGATGCCCCAACACCCAATGAGCTACAACTCACCCTAGCACCACCCTACCACCCTATAGAAGAATAAAAGAAGAATGGACTCCCGTACCAGGGAAAATGGTCCACTTTACAATGATATAGAATGATGTAGAAGAAGATATACTAGACCATAACCCCAACTTTGACACAACCACCTAATGATGATCCTAGACCTCCCAACACTGCCTCTTCAACTCTTGGCAGATAGACACTAGTACAATTTTTTACAATAATGTATTTACAATGACTTAGTACAATGATACCTTTACAATGATTGTATGCAGTGTTGCCCACTTGAAGACTTCATATGATGAACTTCTTGCTGCTGTTATGCACCTTGGTTGCTGCTCTTTTCATGCTACCATCTGTTTCACCTTGCTTTTCTTTACTGCCATAGAAATTTTGGTCCTTTGCAACCCTTGACAACACATGATCTAGCTATTTCTTTGCCTTCTAGGAGCTCGATATTGAATCTGGTGTATCCTATGTTGTTACGAATAGGATGACATGGGAGTTTTTGGTCTTGTATTACTCTGAGTCTTCTTTCCAATGTCACTCGTCTGAACCAATTTTTTATTCTTCAAGAGAGAGTTATACCCAATCACTCACAATGCCCTAATTATGGACTTTTTTCAATGGGAGCGCATTTGTCAGCGTGCCACGCGTCATTGTTTCTTCATTTGGCTCTAAAAATAATAGAGTGAAAATAAATTCAGTGAACTATACGCCACTTTTTCGTAATTTCAATCCGATACTCAGAGAGAGAGTTATGATGATTTTACCAAGGTCACTTCTTTGAGATTAATTTCAGGAGCCTGTAAAAACCCTGACTTCCATAGATCATATCTCCAAAAATATTGTGCACCTTGATCTAAAATTTTTATAGAATTTTTCTCAGGATTTCAGCTTCGCCTCATAAAAATTTCAGCTTCTTAGCCTTCGTAGAAAAAAAATTTAGAGCAAAAATTCCACGATGACCTGTTTCAGATGGCGAAATCCCTTGCCTAAGGAGGAAATGAAGATCACAATTTATATAAATGCTTAGGTTGAGAGGGGCTTCAACAAGTGAACGTGGGAGGGATTTTAGGAGCTTAAAAAATATTAATTATTACTTTTCAATGACCCATGCCCCAACCCCATGGGGTTTTAGCCCACTAACTGGGGGTACAAACTTCAAACATGAATATCTCTCAAACCTTGAAGAATTACATGGTGTGCCATATATCAACGGAAACATATCGACAAGTAGAAACCATCAAAAGCATTATTGACCCAGAATATATTAATTTGGTAGGTCAAAATTCCCATGCAATATTGGGTTAGCTTGGTCTTCTTGGGTTGACATCAATGACAAGCGACCCGATCTACATCTTGAAGTTAGGATGCATATTTGAAGGTGATTATCCCATTGAGGTCTTCTTTCTATGTTGTCTAATCTATCCATAATTATCTCTAAAGTTTTAACTAGATGATCTATTTTTCCATCTGAACTAGATGTTTCTTCCTTTATGGTTACTCTCCTCTCATTCCTTAATCTAGCTTTTCTAGCCAAAATATTTACTTCTACACTAACAGCATTTGTTTGCATTCTTTCTAAAGTTTCAGCATTTCTCTCCCTCGGATGATAAGCCATGTCTGTGTCAAATCCATGAGGAAATTTGAGTAAGAAAAAATCTAGAGTGGGTTTGAGATTAGCTGGGATTGAATTATAAACAATGTTGTATCTAGTGCAGTAGTCTTGGACTATTTCATTAGGAGCTCTTTTCATTTCATCAAATTCATATAATATTTGGAGTGGATTTTTCTTCTTTTCCCATTTATTCAAAAATAGTCTATGAAAGACTGATAAATCAGCTATACTACCAGGATTAAGACCTTTAAACCATTTTTTAACTTCCCCTGTTAATATTTGAGCAAAGAGTCTCATTTTTACATCAGAATCATCTATTTCTTGAAGCTCAAAATAATATGTCATCTTATTAATGTGTTGTTGGGTAGTGTAGCATCAAATTTATCTATCTTACTCTGGTAATCCTGAGGCATGTCATGTAACTAAGCTGGAAGGACCAAGGGAGCATATGTAGCAGCCATGGCTTGATTTTAGCTTGGCTAGGAGGTAGATTGGAGGTGCTTGGGGTAGAACTAGAAGTACTAGCTGATGCAGTTAATGAAGTGACTAATGAAACTGGAATATAAGATGGTTTACTAGAAAAGGTGGTGGATGAACTAAAGGATGAAGCTGGGGTGCTTCATCCTACTATGAAGAACTACTTGGAAATTCGAATGATGTGTTTGAAATTGCAGAATATAAACTAGTGGATGGAGTTGACGTGGGGGAATACGGAAATAGTATTCTAGGTTGGAAAGGTTGTCTAGGGATAAATGGATCTGTAGATTGGATGGTAGTGGAAATTATAGATGATGTAGTGGTATCTAAATGAGAAATAGAAGGCTTAGATTTATATGATAATAATTCAGCTAACTCAATAGCTTCATTTATTTCCTTAATAATAGTGGCATTTATTTCTTCAAGTTTATCATGAGCTTTAAATATCTTTGATTTAGAATCTACTGAAACATTTTCTTTCTTTGTTTCAAGAAATGAAATAAAAACAGGATCTATAACATCACTACTTAGGTCATTTTCTGATTTACTTTTGAATAAAGAATGTTCAAAATTCAAGTCAAACTTTATGTTTTGTATACTCACTAATTCTTTTGGTAATGAATTTGCTCTAACTAAGGAAACTTTAGCACCTAAATCTTCTACTTGTTTATTCTTTTTTCCAATTTTGTCCAGATTGTCTACTATAATAGCAGGTTTAGGATCTGGGTTTGACCTGGTATAGTAGATTCTTCTAGAAGCTAGAATTACATTTTTTAATAATCACAACTTTAAAACAGTCTTAAGAGCAAAATGATGATAAAAATGATTTCCTTTATGATCTATTTTAAGACTGAGGATTGGTTAGTTCCCCAATATGGTCACCAGTATGTTATCACTCTAATAGTTCTTAAGTTGTGAGAATTTTTATTTAAAGTCTAAGAACATTAAAGGTAACCACATACCAACTTTCCAACTCTAATATATAGCCTTCTTAGGGTTTAGAGAGAGCTCTCTCTATAATATTTAACTTTGTTTTAATTATATGATATTAGGCTAGTTATGATGTGCAAATTGATTTTGTTCTGGTTTGGTTTGGTGAGAAAAAATCACTTAATGAGATGGATAGTGAGAGATTTGGTTTTCCATTGGGCTAAGGAGTCAAATGTCAAGGAGACAGGACTAGGATCAAGGTGAAAAAGTCAAATGTTTTTAGGGCAAGATAGACAAGTCATTGAAGATCTAGGAAGGCTTATTGGTGAAGTGGTTTAATCAGGATAAAGAGAAATCAAGGATTCTTTAATCCGGATAAGGAAGGAGTAGACAGGGGTCATTCGAAAGAGGGAACAATTAAAGGTTCCCTACTTTGGAAATCAGCAGAAAACATAGAAATGATAACTAGTTAAAGATAGGGTGCTTTTAACAAATCTTGTAATAATAATCCTAGTTTATCATTCAAATTTGGAACACATATATGGATGCATGTAAAACATAAGAAGATTAAACAATGACAGTAGAAATTACTTCATTTCAATGGCTCATCACATGAATCTTGAAATATGATGCTAGATGATTTGATCCAATCTGCTACTTGAACTTGCTACAAAAAGCCTTCAGGTACAGCAAAAATGACTATAGAAATCTTCAGCAATTTATTCCACAATAATACTTCAAAAGATGAAGTATATATAAAAAAATGTTTACAAAATATCCTAGAATAATCATAGGATTTTTCTAAGGAGATAAAATATCTTTTACAACAAAATAGTGACAGGTACTTAACAACTTAGCAAGTTATCCTATTTAACCAAATAAAATAGAAATTTGTTGTGGATTGGGTTTAGCTGGCTGCTTTGCTATCTTTAACGCTGGCATAAGATCTTTTGATTTGTTTTGCAATCTTATCTTCTATCTAATACTCTTTATCTTTGATACTCTTTAATCACTTATACACTTTAACCATTGTTTAACTGCTTTATTCTGTAAAATCTGTTTTCACTGTGTAAAATCGGAAAACTATTTTAATCCTTTTTACTACAATTTTACTTTTACAGTGAGTCAGTGAGTGATTCCCACGATTATTCATCAGCGATTTTAATCTTTTTCAGCTTCCTAAAGTTCTCATCTGCCTCTGTGTACCTAGAAAATGTTGGTTTTATAACAAATAAGTGTTTTATCTCATGTTGTAGATAAAACAAGTCTTCAAAACTTTTATGTAAAACCTTTCCTGTAGGAATTCCTTGTCCTTTTGTTTTGTCTACATCCTCTTTTGCATGATCTCTGATCTTCTTGTTATATTCCTCTTGTGGCATGAGTTTATCATTAATAACAAGGATGTTTGGCAAACCTCTTTGCCTCGAAATCTCAAATTTAACCATAAATTTGGTTATAGCTATGTTCATGTTTTCACATTTTTCTTCTAGCTGCTTCATTAAATTCTTCTTTGAAATTACTTTCCTTATCTCAAGGATTGTCTCTGTTATGTCAGTAATTTCTATCTCCTCTAGTTCTTTCTTGTTCTTACCGTTGAGAAACTTGATTAGTTCTAGGGCCTGTTCAGGTTTGACACCTAATTCCTCCTTTGTTTTTTGAATCTCTTCTTAGGTTGCCTTCAGTAAATCCCTTTGCTCATAAATAACTTGTATTGATGGCCACACATCATTGATTCAATGATTTTACTCCATAGTTGGTTCCTAACATAATACATTGGCTCTTTAAAGGTTAAATCCTTTTGTAAATTCTTCAACTCAACATTTAACCTATTAGCCCTTTGTTCCTGAGTTTTGGCATTGATTTGGGCTAGCTTCTTAGTGTCTTCAAGATTATCAATCACTTTCTTCAATCTATTGATTTCATTGGTTTGAAGTGACATTTCCTCCATGGCCTTAACTAGTTTACTAGCCTCATCTGTTGGCTGCACTATTGATGTAGATGACTCTGTAGCTGAGGTAGTAGAAGATGTTACTGGCACTGTTGTGGCCATTGGTACTTTTGGTGCCAACTCTTCTGCAAGAGTTGAAGGCACAGTTGTAGTTTCCATGGGAATAACTGTGGGAACTTCCTGTGTTTTTGCAGTTTCTCTTTCATGGACAAGCTTGTCCATTTGGATTTCCATCTCTTTAATCTGAGCTGTCAATTGTAAAATCAAGTTCATCATATCATCTTTTTGGCTTGCCTCTTGCACAATTTCCTTGGCTTGTGGGTTTTCTGTTGGTGGAAGCTTGAGTTATTTCCTAAGTGCTGCAATGTTAGCATTCTTTTTCTTCACCAATTCTTCTGCTGCTTTGACATTGTCAGGATCATATCCTACTTGAATAACCAACTCTTCTAAAGACTTAATCCTAAGATCTTTAGCATATGAGGAAGCCTTGTCAACTTTCATTTGATCTCTCATATTTATTATTGTGCTCTAAATTTTTTGGACACTCATGGCCTTTGTAGTTATGGTATAATATAGCATCTCATAATTTTTCCTGTGAAACTCAATTTGATCTAGTGCATGGATACTTTCTGTTGGCACTTCAAGATCAATTTTTTTGTAATCTACCATTGTTTTGGGACTCTTGACTGTTGGTTGAAACACTGACATAATCAAATTTGTGTTTGAATAATAAAAAGCAGATAAAAGTCTATTCTGGATACCTGGTGTTTGTTTCAAATACTAAGAATAGATCTCATTATATTTATCTACTTATATTTTTCCCTGATGTCAAGGTCTTTATCTTTTGCTGGCTGTGAGAAGGATGCCCCCATACTCTGTTGCTTCTCTATTACCTGTGTGTTGGAATTATCAGGATGCTCTTCATTAAGAATCTCTATGGTTGGTTCATTTATAATGACAGTAGATGCATCTATGTTTGTCACTAGAGCATCTGTATCTTCCACTTCTATGGTCACTTTTTCTTTATCAACTAGATTGATCTCAGTGTTTTTATTGTATCTAAGTTTAAACCTAGTCTCAGTTGTTGTCTCAACAGTGTCGATACCTTCTTCTCTTACTCTCTTAGTGGCTTTCTCTCCTTGATTTAGAGTTTCCAAGATGTGACTAGTATCACCCTGTTTAACTGCTTCAATCAAGGTATTTTCTAGCCACTCTGTTTGATTAGCAAATTGTTCAATATCTAACCTTTTGTGATGAATATAAGGGGTCAGTTTTCATTTAACCCTCATTTTGCTGAGAATTCCCTGAGGATCATAATTCCATAAGAAGATAAATTCAAATTTGTACTCCAACAACTGTTTTGCTACTTCTATTATTGCATCTCTGTGACTACAAATGAAGGGTCCTATCTGATTTTTCAACTTAAATTGGGTCTTCTTTTTGGCTTCCAAGAAATTGATTGAATCTGAATTGAGAATTTTCCTAATGTACTCCAAGGAAAAAACTCTCATTGGCACATACTTAGGTAGTTTATAGGGTAAAATATTTGACCCAAAAACTCTGATTTCTGTATGGTTCTGATATAAGTACCAATCTCTAGTTTTACTTTGTTCTGACAGCTGTAATATTTTCTTTATCTCATCATTGATTCTTGGTTGTACACTATTTTTCAACATGTTTATCAATGGATGAACAAAGGAATCTGTAAACTCTGCATAACTGAACTCTGTGGACTCTTTTCTGATCAAAGATGTTCAAAATATGACTAAAAATGTATTTCCCTCTACATCAAGCTTCTGAAGTGTTATTGGGAACTTTTATGCTTGGAAATATAGAAACATGTGAAAAATAAAGGAATTATACCTAAATACTCCTTCAGTTGACAATTTGACAAGCTAATCATGGATATTATTAGCTATGTATTTAGCATAATTATAAATGATAGAAGAAGGTTGTCCTTGTACAAAGGTAGATAGAAAACCTAGGATTGACTCATCTATATGCTCATCTGTAAAATACCCTAGGATGAAGGACAACGTGGATATGACATTCCTAGACCCTTCAGAAAATTTTGAAGTAGAATAATGAGGGTTCAGTTTTGGAATTTCAACATAGGTAGGCATGAAATTTTGGAAAATCTTAAACCTTTTAGGAAAATTCAGACCATTGTAAAGCTTGGTGAGTGCTTCTATGGATAAAGGAACTGCGTTGGGATCTGCTTTGAGCTTAAGCATTAAGTTAATTGACTCAGCAGTAATTGTGAACAATACTTCTTTATTAGCATTAACCATTACTCTTTGTTCAAGAGAATAATAAGTCTGACACAACCTAATGATTTGTGGACATTGATGAGTGAGTGGAACTACATATTTGGGTAGGATTGACTCCCAAATCTGAACTTCATCAAATTGATCTAATGACTTTTCAAGGCTCCAACAGTGGAGGTCTAACAAATTAAATTCCATCACTGGATCTGTTATTTTTTAATCTGCATCTGCTAAGGGTGTATGTTCAATGTCTACAACAGGAGGTTGTAGAGGATTTACAACAATTGTGGTTTTTGAAGTCATTGTTGGGTTTGATTTTGACATTTTTAGACCTTCTGGGTACTTAAAATTCTGTATTTTGGCTTTTTGAACTCTTCTATAACATTTAATTGTTTACATAAGTGTTTTTTACTTTAACATAAGTTTATGGATAAAAATAGGCACAAATTGGCTTTCTTTTCATTTTAGACCTTTCAATTTGGCTTTAAAATTGATCTTCAAACTCTTACAGGTTAACGAAATGATAAAACAAGGGTTTCCTCTGCTTTTTTTTTTAGATAAACTGAACTGAAAATGGTTCAAATTGGGCACAAAAAGATTGGGATCATTTTCAAAAGGTTTGTAGATAAATTAGGAATGTTTTCAAGGTCTGCAAAGGCTAAACATATTCAATTATTTTCTTTAAAAACCGTATGCAATATTCAAACTAGGGTTTATTAGAGTTTTTACAGTGAATTTGTTCTTTGCAGAAAACTACAAGGGTCTTTCTATGGATAAATAGACTTCAGAAGTTTTGATTTCTCAGAAATACTCCTTTTCAAATTATAAACAGTTTGTTTTTCTATGAAGAATACCTGTTTGTTGTAGGTATTTGGTCTTTAAACTGATTCTGAGGCGTCGAATAGGTTTCTAATGGCTTTTGAGGTCTTTTGGAAGCAAACTGGATGCTTCCAGTGATATTAACAGCAATTGTAGTGGCTTTCTGGTTTTCTTTAGCGAAAAATGGTGTACAAGGCTTCGTTTCTTCAGTTAGAAGGATAAACATACAAATAACGTAGAAAAGGGTTTAACTGCGCATATGGAAGTTTTATAAGGTTTTAGGTTTAAAGAAGATCGGCATTAAATGGAAGTCATGTCAAAGCAGAGTGGTTTGGCGCTTAAAGGAAAAACTGGAAGTGGTTTATCGCATGGACTTTGGGTGGTAAGTAGTTTTCTTGGATCGAATGCGATCCAATCACATATTGCCGCGTGGAGGAGAGATAAGGGCGCAAAACTGCCCATTTCGCAAATCTTGAAATGGTTGTTGATCACGCAAGTTGAAATGCGATATATCGTTTGGATCGTTGGATCTGGGGACAGGTATGCAAATGGCTGGGATCATTTTATAAAGTTGCTCGGTATGTAGGCGTGGGGCCCGAATGTTTTTTTATGCATCAAGGTTTATTTAACATTTAAAACATAGTTTTTTGTCAAGTTTAAACTGTTTGGCATATATTTATTCTCTATCTAAAACATGAAATTCAAAGCATGAAAAGTTAAGATTAGACTATTCAACTGATCATGGATTATGGCATTTTGAACAATCAACACATAATCATTATTTTTGCAGTAAAAGTAAATAGTAGTGGCATTTTGACTTGCTCACTTTCATGTCTTATTCTTATCTCTTTTTTCTCTTTTGGGGTTTATTTTTTATTCTATTTTATCTTTTCTTTTCAAGTCTTTTGATCTTTCTTTTAGGACTTTTACCCTCTTTTCATTTTTTATTATTTTCAAATATGGGAAAACAACTTGCAAAAAGAAAGGTAAGTACATATTTACAATACTATCAAAGTCAATTCAAAAATTATGAACCCTATTATTATAAGACCTTAACAGTGTCTTCCTTTAGATGTATCTTGTGCTATATAATGTCTACGTCAAAAGTCTTCAGATCCTGGTATGACTAGGCGAAGACGTCTTTATATGATTGGAAGAGACTGAGATATTGACCTTGGTATTCTTCAGGAACGCCTTTTGACAAATTCACCACCTTCGGATCCTCTTCTGTCCCAATATTCACATCCCTGACAGGCTCGTTGAGGGAGATTTTGTTGGGGCTTACTGGGATATCATTTTTGTCAAACAATCTCTCCAATGGCACAAGCCCCCTAGGGATGACATTTCCTTTTAATTGCAGGTCCAGCCAATGTCTCTTCCCACCTAGTATTTTATTCTTCTTTTTCATCATCAAAGACTGAATCAATCACCATATTTGAAAATTTTCCTATCGTTTCCATGAAACGCTAGACCTGCTCTTCATCTTCTAAGACTTGCCAATGCTTTATGTTGTCCGGAATGGAAGGGTGGTATCGCACTTCAACCTCATATCTGAGCAAAGGATTTTTTTGGGGGTGAAAATTACTAGCAGCCATAGCTAGGGAGTCTGCCATTTTGTTTCTATCCCTTGGCATGAACTGAATATTAAATGCAGAAAATAAGTTCTCAACTAAATCCCATACCTCGTTCCTGTAGGCCCTGAGCCGCAGGTGTTTATTTTGGCATTGGCTCCTGACTTGTCTCACTACAAGCTCTGAATCTCCAAACACCTTGAGGTTTTATATGTTCATATTATGTGTTGTATGCAACCCCGACAATAGGGCTTCATATTCAGCCACATTATTTGTGGCTTCGAATTTCATCTTAAAGGAGAGGGTAACCAAGGATCCTTATGGTGATATCAAGAGTACCTCGGACCCATTCCCTTCTCGTGAATTAGCTCCATCAAACTGCAAGGTCTATATCTTATTTTCCTCTCTGCTCATAGGATTCTTCTGTATTATATGACAAACCTCTGTTTCTTGCAGGAATTCTTCATCCTTCTCAAGCATAAGATAAGATAATTCGCCCTCCTTACCATATACCGGAGAATTTGTGGAACCATTGACTTTGGTGACCATCTTCACAAATCTAGATTCACGGTATAACCTTCTTTCCTCCCCACCGAACACTGGAATATTGGCATAAGTGAGGTCCAATTTTATAGACCCTCCAATCTTGGATCCCTAGGACCTAGACAACAATATTCCAAACTGAGCAGGGACATCAGCTACAATGATGTCCATCACCACACTTCTGGCTGGAATCTGGGCCAAGTTTACTACCAAATATTTTATCATGCCCAAGCACTTTACCCTCTTAGAATCAAAAGAATACAGATATTTATAATTTCTGGTAATCTGCAACCCAACTGCTCCATGACAGACAATGGAAATAGATTATGTGAAGCTCCATAATCTAGCATGCAGTTGTGTAGTAATAGGTAATGTATAACTAGAGACACATAGAATGGGGGAGTGGTTGAATCTGACTCTTCTATATGAGGTCCAAAGACTACCATGGGTCTTTCCTCTTGGAAGTTGAGGTTGTCAGGGAGAGGGCCTATGCCATGGGGCAGCATGAATTGAGACACTTGGGCTTTGTATGAAGGCTACATTAGGAGCTCGATCAGGGGAACTGGGATCTTGACCTTCTCTAGCTCTTTATGGAGGTTAAAGGTCGTGGGATCTTTTTCTGCAAAGACTTTTTTGGACTAATCTTTAGGGTGATCAGGTAGGTTCAAGGCTACAGAAGATGACTTCTAGTTTGCAGGAGGATCATAGCCTTTCTTTGTGGAAGTGGACGCAGTGGCCTTATGATGTGCAGATTCTTCTTGTTATCACTCATTAGTTGTAAAACTTTCATAGATAGGGTCATGCAAGTCATTTACCAAATGGATGAGGTTTCCTAAGCCATTTCAATGTGATATATGAAATTTTTTCATTTTTGAAGCCTATCCTAAGTTTAATGTTCACCTCCATTCTTGCCACTTCAGTCAAATCAGTCCCATATCATGTCAGTTGTCATTACCCATGCATTTAAACTCAAAAATGAACACCTGTTAGTTTTTTAGAATTTCATACTGATTTACAAAGGAAATCCGAAGATTTCGCTACAAAACTTCCTAATAATTTCGTAGCGGATTTTTCAGCAGCCTAACTGTCTTCGCCACGAAAATGCATTTTTTCAGCCAGGGTTGTCAGAGCTATGTGAGGTGTCAATTTATGATTATAGGAGTAAAGGTGGAGGTCATTCAAGGTCATTATCGTAAGTTTGAAATGTACACAGTCGTTTTTGATGTAATCATGATCCTTTTTGCTTGCATGTGCTATGATTAAAACTCGAGCTATCAGTTAACCTTTTAAAATTTACCCCAAAACATCCTTTTTTCATATTGTTGTCTATCCTTGCATGTGAGTCGATCCCTGGAAAGTTGCTTCATCAATCCAAGTAGGTTGCTATCAAATTCAAACTCTGCAAGTGTCATCAGCAAGCGAGGCAGTGAAGACTATAAAGCATCTATGGCTGCAAGAAAGAAAATGATTAAAGGTGGCCATTGTCTCAGGTATGAACCCATGGATTTAAAATTAATCAATGAAGACCCTACTACTATGGAGGTTTTCAGGAGGATTGGCTGCTTGCAATTCTACCAGAGGTTGCAGGGTTTCCATGCACAAGTTTCAAAGGATTTTGCCACTAAATTTATAGGAATAGCATCAAAGGCTGGGATTCTGAATCATTAGGGGAATTTTGAGGTCTAAAATGGGCCTCCTAAGGAAATAATAAAATAATAGCTAAACCAATAAAATAATATTTATGAATTTTCAATTCACTTTTTGCACCACAATCAATGTAACCATAGTTAAATTCAATTCAAAAGTTGTACCAAAATAAAATTAATAAAAAAATTGTATTGATGTGACTATAAATAAGAATGAGCTTTTCAAGAAAAAGTCATTATCATTTAACAACTAATGCATTTATCCTTTGTACTTAAGTAACTTAAAATAAAATATAAATATAAATTTATAAATTCTTAATTATATTATATGTTATTAATTAAAATTTATATTATTTAAATTGTGTAATAACATGTAATTAATATACTATATAAAAATAAAATAATATAATATAATAAATGTATAGGGATATGCATTGTTTCTTTCAAGAAATATGAAATGACAATAATATATTTTTATTCAAAAGGTGTGAAATGACATCTATTATGAGTACTTTACTTTGACTTTAAAGGTACTTAGAGCACTACCATGGTTAATCATGAGTTTTTATCCACCATTGAGAATGTGACAAGTCAGTACCTTTAACTCAATTAATGGCACCTCAGCCATTAGGGATAATGTCATCCCCTAAAATGTGATTGGTTCTCATAAAGTGAATTTTGATTGTACATTTTCCTTAGGAGGCCCATTTTAGACATAAAAATTCCCTTAATGCTCACAGTGACACCAGAGAGAATGTCATTAGCTACAGGAATCCCTAGAGTTGGTGAAGAGTGGTTTAAAGGTACAAAGTTTACAATGCAGGGTTGTAAGGAGTTTCTCAAGCAAGAACACAGTGGAGTTGATTTGACCAATGCTATCCCTAGGATTTTTATGAAGGAGAAGTATGCAAAATTTTCAATGGTTATTCAAAAATATTTTACCTGCAAAGGAAGATTCCACATGGTTTACTCATACCATCTCAGACTTCTTTTGCACTTTGTACGTAAGTGATCGCTTGACTTACCTTTCTATTTATACAGGATTTTAGGGAAAATGTCTGATAGGGTTCAATTCAAGTCAGAAGGCAATGAGACATCTTTTTTTCATCATGGTCTAATAAAGTTGTTAGTGTTGGAAGAATTGAGAAGGTTAAACAGAGATTGGAATTATTTTATGTTCATGAGTCGTTATGAAATAGATGTGGTCACTCCAAAGAAAACCTCGAAGCCTATAACTACTACATCACCAGCTGTGATAGAAGAAGTTGAAGAAGAAAAAATATCATCCCCTGCAGAACCAATGGACATAGGAGCAGAACCACTGCAAGAGACTAACACCCCTCAAGCACCACCTGCAAAACAGAAACATAAATTCATCAAACAAGGTAGTAAGAGGATGACTAGAAGCCATAAATTGGCCAAAGGGAATCTGGAGGATATCCTTCATGCAATTGATATTGAAGAGCCACCAATAATGAAAGCAGAAGATGTTGAAGGTGATGGAAGGAAACTGAAGAAAGGTAAGACTACTAAGAAATTAGATTTTGCAGGTGAAGATGTTAGCTTTATATTTCAGCCAAGGAAGCCAATGACCAGGTTTTCAAAGAAGGCCATGGAGAGAAAAAAGACAGAGAAAATCAATGAAGTTGTACAACCAGTAAACATCATAGATTTGTCTCCATCAGCAGAGGAAGAAGTTGTTATCAGGAAGAGAAAGGGAAAAGATAAAATAATTGAAAAATAAAAAATAGAATCCCTCAGAGAACAGCTGAAGGAAGCAGGTAAATATATTATATTTGAATTTAGAGGCAAAGAAGAACAGGTCTGAGAAGGTTCAATTTGAACAAATGATAAAAATATGGGAAGGTCAAGTCTCAAGTGTCTCAAAATCTATGGACAATGCCAAAAGATTGTTGAAGAGGACTCAGCCATTAAGAGGAGTGGTCAAACACACTAGGAAGATGAACATATACTTGAAAGCTAAAAACAGAGCATTAAAGTATCAAGTGGAAGACCTTCAGGAGTAGCTGGACTTGATTCAAGTTGAGCTGGAGAAGAAAGGGTTGAGGATGAGAGTGGTTGAAGAACCTATAGGCCAACTCATTGTAAATGAAGAAGAAACCCCTAAACACTAAAGAATTGAGTTGAAACAGGTTTGATGAGGTTCATGGCTTGCAAAGAACCTAAATTTTTCCTCAGGGGATCAATTTTTGAAGCCAGTCACAAAAATAGCAAATTCTAGTTTTAATTCTGAAGGTGTTATTTTGCTTTGAAATTCAATTTTTTGAAGGATTAAAGAGGGGGTTTGTTTATTTTTAAGATATTTTTGCTTATTGAAGGTTCTTGACCAACAAAGGTGGCAGCGAGTTAGATTGAAAGGCAAAATTTCATATGCTACGAAACTGCCTAAACTGCTTTGTTTCGTAGTGAGGGGTTTTTTGAAGATTTTATAGGGTTCCAACAGCACATCAACCATCTGGAGGCATCTAGCCTGTCATTGGACCATCCCAGCATAGACTCATTACTCAAAATGAGTGTCACACATTCAGCTCAACGTGCAGACTAATGATTAAAGTAGAGATTTCCATTCCTGAAAAGTAGGGTTGTGTTTTCTAAATCTAGGGGGTACTTTAACTATGATTAGTGGTGTTGAATTGTCTCTCAAACATGTGATATCTATCATGTAACTGTTTTAATGTTAAGAAAATTGAATGTAATAAATAGGAAGTAGAGTCCTATTAGGAGTGTGACTTCTTAAAGGATAGTTGTCCTTTTTCTATTCCAAGAAAGTAGTTTCAGTTTTGATTAGGTGTCAAGATTAGAGTTCGAGGATATAGCTAGATGGGCAGATCATTTTCATTTTAAATAATGTCTATTTATAGACTGAACATCAAAGACAATAGGTTGGAGAATATCGCACCAAATTTCTACTAGTTATGTTTTTCCATTTTCAGTAATATACAGAGACATTTTACTTTCAGACCTGAGATTCTAATAAGGTATTTAATGCTTTTTGGCTCTATATATTTTATTTAATCACCTGCAATTATTTTTATCTCTAATTACTCAGAATTCATGTTATCATGCTCTGACTTCCTTTAGAGGTTAAATTGTTGTGTTTTCTTTATGTTGTGTGAATGTTTCATCCTTATTAAAAACCTCTATTTGCCTCAGCTTCCATGAGAATAATTATTGTCACTATGTTCACTGATGTTGACTCCATAGCCCAATGGTAGCAAGCCTTACATTTTTCAACCTGCAATCAAGCTAAAAGAAGTCACAATTCATAGAGTTATCCATCTAAATAAAAATTTTATGGAAAATCATAAATCCCCTTTGAGAGAGCCCTCTCAAACTGAAGAGGCTAGTCTTCAGTTAGAAGTGGTCTGAAGAGTTACATTGAGTTGATTAATGAGCAGCCTATCAAAATAAATTTGGTGCCAACACTTTGATGTGTCTTCTGGGAGTCTGAAGACATTTTTCCTGAAATTTTTGTGCAAACAATGAAGATGAACTCTTGGAGGTAGTAGGAGCTCATAATTTTTTCAAGGCTACAGAAACTACCTTGGTGACTCCATTACAAATTTTCATGTGTAAAGGTGGCTTCGAGAAGAATATATACAAGGAGAAATCCAGACCCTAACCCACCTACCATTGTGGATAATCCAAACAAAATTCTTAGAGGCATTGAAAGCAGCGCTTCAAAACCAGGTATTTCATCACACTCAAGAGCTTTGTCCTCTGAAATTGTTAGAAGTCCTGAAGATAAGAAATTTGATGATAAAATTCAGGAAGTTTTGTTTAGGTCTAAGAGTGAAAATGAATTAACTGAGATAATTCTAGACCTCCAAAGACTAGGTATTGATACCTCAACCCTAGTAACCAAAAAAGAAAAGGAAGAATTATGGGAAATAGTTACATCATAATTGATGTTAGAGAGGGAGTCTTTTGAAAATTTAAAGGGGTTAGACCCATTTGAATTCTTGTTGAGAAGAAAATCTAGCATACCTTTGCCTAAGTGGAGCTCATTTGTATCTGGACTGCAAAGACCAACTACACCACCTCCTAATAGTTCATCATCTCCTACTGGTTTTCCAAGAAATACCATAGTCCCTGTCATTATGGCTGGAAATGTTCCACCTCCACCTCCTCCTGCTGCACCTGCAAGATATGCCCCACTTGTCCTCCTAGTTGTTCTTAATCCCCTCCCAAGTATATACTCATCTATAATTAAAACTTGGGGGAGTGAAGAGGAAATAATAGCTGAGGAACATGTGGACCAATTCAATGATTTCATAGACATAGAGGAAGTAGACCATGAAGATATTAAAATGAGACTATTTTCTCAAGTTTCACTGGTGAGGTCAAAAAATGGTTTAAAGCCCTAGCTCCAGGAAGCTTGCAGAATTGGAATCAGCTTGAGGATAGTTTTATGAGAAAATGGGGAAATAGAACAAACCTAGTGCAGGCCCTGACAGAATACAATAGTTTAAAAAGAATTGTAGATGAAACTTTCCAAAATTTATCCAAGATATTTAACAAATTTTATGACTCTATACCTACTCATCTTAAACCTCCCCCAGGAGCTGCTCAATTACACTATGTTGAGGCATTTGATTATGATTTCTCCATTCTGCTTAGAGAAAGAGAATCTTCTTCTCTAGAAGAAATGCAGAATGATGGTGTGAAGGTATAAGTGAACACGATAGCAGCCAATAAGTCTAAGATGGGTAAAACAAAACCAAAAGAAGAAGAAAATCCTTCCACCTCAGATGATAAGTTTTATTCTATGATGAAGACTATGGAGAAACTCATGGATAGACTTGCCCTTGGAGTTGCCTCTTCACCTCCTGCACAACATGATCCACAAATTATAAATCCACAATTTAGAAGGCCTCGGAATCAATAAAGACAGAGAAAATATAAATCAGCCTGATCCTCAAGTGAGGCCTCTTTTTTAGCAAAATTTGATTGATGAAGAAGAAACTCAGCCTGAGATTCAAGAATACTCCATCCACTACTTAGATGAAAACATGTCTGGGATATTTTTAACCAAAGAGGAGCATGATGATTCTGATCATGATTTGAATAAGGGTGAGAGAAGATCTTATTATCTAAAGGGTTATCAACATGCTATTTTTTATATGCAGAAGTAGTAAAATCTCAGAAACAGAAATGTTCCCATCACTACAAATAAAACATAGCCAAAGAAGGATGCTCCTAAAGAAGCTGAGCCAAAAAAGGACCCACCACTTCCTCCCCCTGTCAAAGAGAGTGAAAATATTACTTCTATTTTCAGTTTGGAGAATGAGATCTCTAAAATCAAGATTCATGTTCCCTTTGGATAAATTCTCAAGGTAAATGAGTACAAAATCAAAATTGTGAAAATGTTGAATTCTCAACTAGGAGCTTCAGATATCCTTAATGTACAAGAATACCATCCTACCATCTACTTGGGACCAATATTGGAAGATGAGAAGAATGAAGAAGTACCTCCTTTCTTTGTCAGCCTTAGTATTCATGACATGACCTTACACAATTCCATGTTGGATTCGGGGGCTTCTCATAGCCTTATGCCTAAGGTGATTATGAAGAGGATGGGTTTGGAGATCACTAAGTTCTTTTGACTCTAAAAGAGTCCAATGCATAGTGTTGATAAAATATGTTGTTGTTGGCCTAACACAAGTGTCTGCCGAGACAGTGGTAATGGAAATTGTGGTGGCAGATATTCGACCCAAGTTTGGCATGCTCTTATCTAGATCTTGGGCATCAAAAATCAAAGGTACCATGCAGATGGACTTGACATATGCCACCATTCTTGTTTTTAGTGAGCAGAGAAGATTATACAGGGAGAGTTGGATGGCCTACATGGTAAGAAGCAAGGATAAACCTCAAAATTTTCCCATTTATGATGTTGAAACTGAATTAGGATCAGCAATTCTTTTCAATGAGCTAAATGATGAAGCAGAAAGTAAAGGGAAAGCAGAAATTCAAAAAATTGAAAATCAGCAAGTTGAAAATCAAGAAATTATAGAAGAAAAAGCAGAGGGAAGTGGATAGCTAATTTACTGGAGTATGAAATAGAAATCAGACCTACAAAATTGGTGAAAGGATAGGGATTTGCAAAGTTGATGGCACAATCAAACTTTGATTGTCTAGACATGAATTTATTTGCAAAAATTTCAGAGTTGTTAGATGAAGATGAAGAGTTGATTCCTATTGAAGAGAAGTTCATTTTATCTGGATAGTACATAGACATTATCTTTTTCTTGCATCATCAAAGAGCTCCTGCAGAGTTGACTAAATCAAAAGCAAGGTTTGTGAATCTGAAATCTCTAAGATATTACATTGTAGATAAGAATATATACTAGAAAGATACTAGTGGAATTCTTTTGAACTGTTTGCTGGAAGAGGAAGCTAAAAGGGTTATTGTTGAGTTTCATAAGGGAGATTGTGGAGGACACCACTACTGGAAGGTCACAGCAAACAAAATTCTTAGAGCAAGTTACTATAGGCCCACCATGTTCAAGGATGTTTACAAGAAGATCGTTGCTTGCCATGAATGTCAAATTTTTTATGGTAAGAAAAATTTGATTCCTTTACCTTTGATGCCAATTTATGTTGATGCACCTTTCAAACAATGGGGGTTGGATTTTATTGGTGAAATACACCTATTGTCTTCAGGGAAGCATCGTTGGATCGTGACAGCAACAGATTATTTCACTAAGTGGAGTGAAGAAATCCCAACAAGGCATAAAATGATTCAGTCATCATTTAGTTCTTAGAGAACAAAATTTTGTCCAATTTTGGCTGTCCTATGAATATTATTACTAACAATGCACAAGATTTTAAATCCAAAAGGTTAATTAGCTTTTGTCATCAGTATCACATAAAACTTGGACACTCAACTTCTTATCACCCACAGGGTAATGGTCTTGTTGAATCCTCTAATAAAAGCATTATGAGAATTATCAAGAAGGTACTGCAGGAAAATAAGAGATCATGGCATCTGAAGTTGAAGTATGCTCTGTGGGTTTATAGAGTATGTACAAAAATATCCATTGGTACTTCACCTTATGAATTAGTGTATGGATATGAAGCTATTTTTCCCATATCCTTGGGAGTGCCTATAATGAAATTGTTGCAATGACTTGAAGAAGAGCCTAATGCTATTCGGAGGAGGATAAACCAACTTATAGCTCTACAAGAAAAAAGGGAGGAGGTGTACAACAGCAATCAGTAGTCACAAAACAGAGGAAAGAAAACATTTGACAGAATGGTCAAAGAAGAAAATTTCCAGATTCAAGATGTAGTTTTAAAGTGGGAAGCCATAATTGAAGAAAAGGGGAAACATGGAAAGTTTGAAAACATCTGGAAGGGACCATTCATAGTAGCTGCATACCATGGAAATAATACTTATCTAATTCAGGAGATGGATGGACAACTTTGTGTTGGAGGACCTGTCAATGGCAGGTTTCTAAAGCACTATTCCTCTTAAATTTTACTGAAATTTCACTCCATTGTATATATTCTGTTTTAATATGCTTTTCTAATAATAAAGACAGGTTGATCATCAAACTTGAGCCTGAGGTGAAGGCCATAAGAGTTTGAAGAAGGCTTGGTAAATTTCAGAAGTTTATTTCCAAAAATATGGATGGCACTAGAACTACAGGTTCTTTAGTGTACCACAGGGGCACACCATCCCAAGTGGAGCCACTGTTATCACTCATTAGTTGTAAAAATTTCCTTGATATGGTTACGTAGGTCATTCACCAAATGGATGAGGTTTCCTAAGCCATTTCAATGTGATATATATAAAAAATTGCATTTTTGAAGCATATCCTAAGTTTAATATTCACCTCCATTCATGCCACTTCATTCAAATCAATACCATATCATGTCAGTTGTCATCCCTGTGCATTTAAACTCAAAATTTCACACCTCTCATTTTTTCAAAATTTCGTAGTGATTTACAAATGAAATCCGCAGATTTTGCTACGAAACTACCTAATAATTTTGTAGCGAATCTATCAGCAGCCTAACTGTCTTCACTATGAAAATGTGTTTTTTCAGCCAAGGTTTTCAGAGCTATGTGAGGTGTCAGTTTATGATTATAGGATTAAAGGTGGAGGTCATTCATGTTCGTTATGGTAAGTTTAAAATGTACACATGTCATGTTTGATGTAATCATGATCCTTTTTTCTTGCATGTGCTATGATTAAAACCCGAGCTGACAGTTAACCTTTTAAAATTTATCCCAAAACATCATTTTTTCATATTGTTGTTTATCCTTGCATGTGAGTCGATCCCTGGAAATCTGGTTCATCAATCCAAGCAGGTTGCTATCAAATTCAAACTTTGCATGTGTCATCAGCAAGCGAGGCATTGAAGACTATAAAGCATCTATGGCTGCAAGAAAGAAAACGAATAAAGGTGGCCATTGTCTTAGGTATAAACCCATGGATTTAAAATTAATCAATGAATACCCTACTGCTATGGAGGTTTTCAGGAGGACTGTCTAATTGCAATTCTACCAGAGGTTTCAGGTTTCCATGCACAAGTTTGAAAGGATTTTGCCACTAACTTTACAGGAACATCATCAAAGGTTGGGATTATGAATCTCACAGTGATGCCAAAGAGCATATCATTAGCTACAATAATCCCTAGTGGTGGTGAAGATTGGTTTAAAGGTACAAAGTTTACAATGAAGGGTAGCAAGGATTTTCTCAAGCAAGAACACAGTGGAGTTGATTTCACCAATGCTATCCCTAGGAGTTTTGTGAAGGAGAAGTATGCAAAATTGATGATGGTCATTCAAAAATATTTTACCTGTGAAGGAAGATTCCACATGGTTTACTCATACCATCTCAGACTTCTTTTGCACTCTGTAGGTAAGAGATCACTTGACTTACCTTTCTTTTTATATAGGATTTTAGGGAAAATGTCAAATAGGGTTCAAGTCAAGTCAGAAGGCAATGAGACACATTTGTTTCATCATGGTCTAATAAAGTTGTTAGTGTTGGAAGAATTGATAAGGTTAAACAAATATTGGACTTATTTTCTATTCATGAGTGGTTATGAAATATATGTGGTCACTCCAAAGAAAATCCTAAAACTTAGAACTACTACATCACCAGTTGTGACAGAATAAGTTGAAGAAGAAAAAAGATCATCCCGTGCAGAACCAATGGATGTAGGAGTAGAACCTCTACAAGATACTAACACCCCTCAAGTAGCACTTGCAAAACAGAAACATAAAGTCGGCAAACAAGGCAGTAAGAGGATGACTAGAAGCCAAACATTGGCCAAAGGGAATATGGAGAATATCCTTCATGCAATTGATATTGAAGAGTCGCCAATAATGCACGCAGAAGATGTTGAAGGTGATGGAAGGAAACTGAAGAAAGGTGAGACTGCTAAGAAATTAGATTTTGTAGGTGAAGATGTTGGCTTTATATTTCATCTAAGGAAGCCAAGACCGGGTTTTCAAAGAAGTTCATGGAGAGAAAAAAGACAAAGAAAATCAGTGAATTTGTACAACCAGTAAACATCATAGATTTTTCTCCATTAGTAGAAGAAGAAGTTGTTATCACGTAGAGAAAGGGAAAAGATAAAATAATTGAAAAATTAGAAATAGAATACCTCAGAGAACAACTAAAGAAAGCAGGTAAAGAGATATTAGATTTGAAGTTAGAGGTAGAGAAGCACAGGTCTAATAAGGTTCAATTTGAACAAATGATGAAAATATGGGAAGGTCAAGTCTCAAGTGTCTCAAAATCTATTGAAAATGCCAGAAGATTGTTGAAGAGGACTCAGCCATTAAGAGGAGTGGTCAAACTCCCCAAGAAGATGAACTTATACTTGCAAGCTAAAAACAGAGCATTAAAGGAACAAGTGGAAGACCTTCACGAGAAGCTAGACTTGATTCAAGTTGAGCTGGAGAAGAAAAGGCTGAGGATGAGAGTGGTTGAAGAACCTATAGGCCAACTCATTGTAAATGAATAAAAAACCCCTAAAGACTAAATAATTGAGTTGAAACAGGTTTGATGAGGTTCATGGCTTGCAAAGAACTTAAATTTTGCCTCAGGGGATCAACTTTTGAAGACAATCACAAAAACAACAAATTCTGGTTTTTAGACAGTTTCATAGCGTGCTTCAGGCTTGAAGCCAGAAAAACGCTACGAAATTTCTGAAGGTGCTATTTTGATTTGAAATTAAGTTTTTTGAAGGATTAAGGAGGGGGGGTTTTCTTTTTTAAGATATTTTGGCTTATTGAAGGTTCTTGACCAGCAAAGGTGGCAAGGAGTTAGATGAAAAATCAAAATTTCATACGCTATGAAACTACCTAAATTGCTCTGTTTCGTAGCGAGGGGTTTTTTGAAGATTTTTGAGGGTTCCAACAGCACATCAGCCATTTGGAGACATCCAGAATGTCAATGGACCATTCCAGCATAGACTCATCACTCAAAATGAGTGGCACACATCCATCTCAACGTGCAGACCAATGATTAAAGTGGAGATTATCCATTCTTGAAAAGTAGGGATGTGTTTTCTAAATCTAGGGGGTACTTTAAATATGATTAGTGATGGTGAATTGTCTCTCGAACATGTGATATATATCATGTAACTATTTTACTATTAAGAAAACTGCATGTAATAAATAGGAAGTAGAGGCCTATCAAGAGTGTGACTTCTTAAAGGATAGATGTCTTTTTTCTATTCCAAGAAAATAGTTTCAGTTTTGATTAGGTGTCAAGATTAGAGTTCAAGGATCTAGCGAGATGGGAAAATCATTTGCATTGTAAATAATGTCTATTTATAGACTAAACATCGAAGAGCAAAGGGTTGGATAATATTGCACCAAATTTCTACTTGTTATGTTTTTCCATTTTCAGTAATATACAGTGACATTTTACTTTCAGACCTGCGATTCTAATGAGGTGTTTAATGTTTTGTGGCTCTATATATTTTATTTAATCACCTATAGTTAGTTTTATCTCTAATTACTTAGAATTCATGCTATCATTCTTTGACTTCCTTTAGAGGTTAATTTTTTGTGTTTTCCTTATGTTGTGTGAATTTTTCATCCTTATTAAAAACCTTTATTTGCCTCAGCTTCCATGAGAAGAATTATTGTCACTATGTTCACTGATGTTGACGCCATAGTCCAATGGTAGCAAGCCTTACATTTTTCAACTTGCAGTCAAGCTAAACAAGTCACAATTCATAGAGTTAGCCATCTAAATAATATTTCTATTGAAAATCATAAATCCCCTTTGAGAGAGCCTCTCAAACTGAAGAGGCTAATCTTCAGTTAGAAGTGGTTTGAAAGAGTTACATTGGGTTGATTGATGAGCAGCCTATCAAAATCAATTTGGTGACAACACTCCTCAAGGATTTTTCCCCTTACTGGAAGAACTAGAAGGGGTATGTTCTCTTGGTATTGACTCTTTGTTTTGTTCTTGCACTCGGGTTCTCTTTCTAGAGGACCTGAGTTCATACTTCTTATGGAATTGAGCTTGCGTGAAGTCCACAAACTTCCTGCAGTGATTATCAATATCTCGATCCTCTGGGGGGATTTCATTTTCTTCTAGCTCTTCTTGCAAGGCGAGTTCACCTTCTTCATCTTTTGAATAAGCGAGGAATTGATCTTCTTGGCTGTCAGTGACTTCCTCAGCTTGTCCCTCCATTTCCCCTTCTAATTATAGAGGAGGTTGGATGTGATCTTGCTGCTCCTTCCTTTCCTGTTGTAACAACTGTAGAGGGGGATTTTGGTATTGGGGATTAAACCCACGGTTTGGAATCATTTGGTTAGGACGAGGATTGGGATTCTTAGCCTACAATTCAAGCTTCACCAGCTTATTCGATAGGTTCTTGATCAACTTATTCATCTCTTAAATTCTATACTCCGGTGATCATGGATAATTTTAGGGGCTAATATTCGCAAGTGGGCTAATTTTTGATGATTTTTCCAAAAACAAAATTCGCCAATTTCCTTTTTTTTTTTTTATAAAATGATTCACCAAAATTGTACAATATAAAATTATTTTACCCTAAAAATAGCCAATGTTATATATAGAGTATATATAAAATCATTATAAATTTGAATTATTTTATAAATACATCAATAAACATTTTATAGTTTTCATATTAGGGACTAGTGATATTCGCCAATGTTTTAAACTTCAAGATAATTTTCTATCCTTAAAATTCTCCCTGCCGGTGATTCCCTTTCTTGATTAGAGGTAGAAGCCTCCTCCCTACCCCTTCACCTAGCCTTATGCTCTGTCCTCCCTTTGAATTTACCTGTAGAATCAAATTTTTCTTCTACCTCTAGTGCATCAGTCTGGATCTGATCTAGGGATGCAGACTTTATTTCCCTTTGGGTGAAACCAAATTCTGGTTCAAAATCTCCTGTGAAAAACACCATAGCAGCTGCTTATGGAGGATTTATTTCGGCAGGAAGATTATTATAAGGTTTATTGAACCTCTTTATAAATTATTTTACATCCTCATTATGTCTTTTCTTGAGAGCATTGAACTCTGTAAGAACATATCTGTGGTCCCTCTTCTCCCCCCATTTCTTCACAAGTGGTGAGTGCATCATTAGCAAGAGATTTTAACCACTTTCGAGCCTCTCCATCCAAGGATTGGACAAAAAGCCTCAACACCACATCTAGGTTCTCCACATTAATATTCTCAACAAAGGTGAAGAATTCTTCAATATGTTTCTGTGAATAATTATTATCCTCCTCGGTAAACCGAGGCAAGAGCTTTAGATAATCTTGAGGCATGTCATGAAATACCTAAGGCAAAGCTAATGGAGCATATTTGTTGAGGAGGAAGCCAGGTACAGCCATGAGGGAAGGTGGTGGTAAGTTCTGAGGATGATTTGGCTATGGTAAAATAGGTATATGCTGAGTAGAGGTTTGGATATTTATCTGTAATGAGCTCTGAAGTATTGTAACTTCTTTTACTTCTTCAGACTCTGAGGTAAAATGTAGAGTAGGCAAAGAAATATCAATGGATTCGGCTTCGTATTTTATGTCTAAACTGGCTAAAGCAGAGGCTTCTTGAGGGTACTCAAGTACACGGGTTGTAGAGCTGAGACCATAGATATCAGCTTTCTGGGAAGAGGAAGGTGAATCTTCTAGAGAAAATGAGGGTAGGTCAGCCTGGATGGGATGCTTCTCCCTCTAGAATCTCCTGAATATAATATTTTAAGGATCAGATACATAATGGGTTCTCTGTTGAGAAGTATCTAATCGGTTATGAGTTTTGGTGTGAGCTAGGATTATGCTCCATTTGAAATTTGATAACAATGGAGTCGCCAAGGTGAGGGCTATGCAACTCTCAACACTTTGTGCTCACCTGATTGAAGGGTGAAGATAATGTTGTATCCCAGGGAAAGGTTTTCTAATTTGTTCCTCGGCAACGGCACCAAAAATATGTTGTAGCTCCTAAAGACAGCCTTTAGTTGCGAAAGACCAGTGCCTGGGACATCTTAAAAAAATAGAGGTTGAATGTGGACAATTGTATAAAATTCCTCTTACAAAATATGGAATAAGAAAACAATGGTTTTGGTGGTTCATGAATGGAGAAGACCTTGGAGTCAATTCATATGAATTCCCTATACTTTGAAAGGGCTCAAGAGGCCGCGAGGCCTGATGGCTTTTAAATGGGCCAAGTATAAAACAATGAGCAAAAACTTTTAAAATATGAAAAGGCGTTGAGAGAGAACTGAGAAGGAACCCACTAGAGATAGGTTTAAGAGATTTAAGAATATGTCCCCTATGAATTTAGAGGAAACGGCTATGAATGAAATATGGACAACAGCAAGGGTTCATAGAGCATGAATTAAGGAAGCACAGTAAACTTAACACATAAGCATTAACACCTAAGCGTTATACAGACACGAATTCATGAATAAAATTTGCAAACTCCCAGCAGCTACATTACACGAACCTTCATAGAAGCATGAAATATGATTATACATGAAAGGAGATAACTGATAGCAGAAGGAAACATATACATAATACTCATTGCTCCATTTGGAATCCAAATATCAGCTCTGTATTCATATTCAGTTTGAACAGGTCTCCCAAATATGTATCTCAGGGCATAGGGAGCACAATCATACAAAACTACAGCAAAATTCTTCAAAATTCCAGAACCATGTTTCATATTAGAACTCACTACATATAGAGTTCTCCCTTAGGGTTTCTAATTGAATATTATGTCATGATTGACCCACATAGCTGAAACCAAAATATCCTAGCAAACTATCAGAGCGTGCTTCAAGAAATCGCTCCTGCAATAGAAAAATCAAAATAGAATGGGTAAAATTAGGATTTTACCAGCAAAACATCATTATATAACAATAAAATAAGCAGTACAATTAGCCACGAAGGCAAAATTCCATCATCTTCAAAGGGGCGGTGAGAAGTGTTGGACGATTTAGACTTCATTATGTGATTCCATCTGCTGTTCGGCATCCTCTGCTCTCTGACTCTCATTAATTCCACTCGCCATTACGAAACGCTCAGTTGCTCTGTGTGCAACTAATTCCTTAGTATGGAGCTCTTGGAGGGACTGCACAGAATGTGACTATGCGCTCCACCAATGAAAGACTTGTGTTGTATTTGAAAAATGGGATCTGGATTTCAGAGGGGGTCTCCAACGATAAGTGGTATCGAAGAAGGGGGTTGTGAAATGATGATAGGAGGGCACGTGGAGGAGTGGGTGGTAATGAAAACCGCCTATTTCAGACCCCCCCCCCCATAGTTAAATTTCAAAGGCCAGGGGGTTTTGAAATGTGTTAAGGACCGTCAGACGTATTCGGGTGGAGTGGAGCTGAAGGCAGGATGGCAGAAGCGGGAGTAGGTTTCATGGAATTTATTTACATTAAAATGGGTGAAAGGAGAGGCCACGAGGGGCTATTGATGACATGGCAAAGTGGTGGGACCTATTAGCAACCTATAAATATAGGATTCATAATTTTGACTTAACTAATGATAGTCTTGTAAATATGTACATACTTTGCTTTCTGCAAGTTGTATTCCCATATTTTGTAAAAAATAAAAAATTCAAAAAAGAGAGTAAAAAGTCCTAAAAGAAAGATCAAAGGACTTAGAAAAAATAATATACCCCAAAAGAAAAAAGATGAATAAAGCATGAAAGTGTGCAAGGCTAAATGCCATCACTTTACTGTTTGCAGTTGATTATGGTAGAGTGTCAATAAATTCCATAGTCCATGATTAGTTGAACAATTTAATCTTGATTTATCATGTTTCAATTTACTTGTTTTAGATAGAGAATGAAGAATTGTCATACAATTTAATCATGAAAATTCAGTAGTTAGGTAGAGAAATAAAGAATCCAACAGTTTAATATGGATTCTTAGATGAAATAAGTGTAGAATTAGATAGTTTACTACTTTCAAAAAGAATACAAGGTTATAAGGTTGCTAGTTCAAATGCACCTAATTAAAATAGAAGGAAAAATGTTAGAGGATATGACTAGGTAGGTAGAAGAAGGTGGGAAACATCATTGTAAATATCTTTCACCAGGCTATAAATAACTAATTTCCCCTCCCCATAGAAATTTGATATTCTAGACTGTCAGTCAAAGAGGCTCAAGGCATTTCCTTGACTTCTGTTGGGACCGTACCTAAGGCTCAATGACTGATTAGTTGAAAATGTTAAGTTTCTATATTAATCCCAGAAATTTTCATCATTTACCCCTTCATGCACTCATCACCATTTTACTTCATAAGTGAGAACTCTTTTCTTAATTAAATGTTACATAAAGGCATATTTAATTAACTTCCCCCATTTTACAAAGCATAAAACCCTCAAAAAACATGATATACTAAGTAAAAGTGAATGAGTTATGAAAACGAAACTTTATTCTAATTTTCACTTTCCTTAGTTTTATTTATGAATTTTTGAGTATTCATTGTCCCTTTTCATATTAACATTTAACTTATTTTATTAACTCCCTATAAAATATCCTAGTCCTATTAATATAACTCCTTTTAATTTAATATCCCAAAAAAAAACCCTTATTATATGCTTTTTATATCAAAGATATTACTCACATGTTGAAATTACATCCCGAAATTATCCCTTTGATATAAAATTACCCATAATAAAATATCCCCGCTCCCCTATGGTTTTAGACCTTTCAAAATCTAAAACTATATAATAAATTTATAAAAATTGCAA
The DNA here is from genome assembly GCA_034641835.2 of Pinus albicaulis. Taxonomy (NCBI): domain Eukaryota; kingdom Viridiplantae; phylum Streptophyta; class Pinopsida; order Pinales; family Pinaceae; genus Pinus; species Pinus albicaulis. The sequence goes on along the minus strand of CM076571.1, from coordinate 194,676,260 downwards.
AATGCGCATTTTGTTTACATACTGTGTATATAAAATAGCGTGGAAAAAAGAATACTTACACCATTACTCCCGTTCCCGCGTTACCTTTACCCAAGGTTACAATTCTAACCTTACCCCTCTTTGCCTGCTATATACCCCTATAACAAAGTTTAAGCCTTGGTTAACCCTTTGTTAACCCACCCCATTCACTTTATTTTATGTATAAACTCCTTTTATACATAAGCTTCATCAACTAACCCAGCACCCTCACGCTCATCCTCAACCCTCCGATCATTTTTATAATCCTAATCCAACGATCTGCATTGAGCGCGATCAGCCGGCCTCCAGCCTCACCATTTCTCATCGCATTGATTTTAAACCATCGATCATCACTTACTAAATCAACGGCGCATATCTAAAAGCCCGGTCCCACCTTGTTTCCCCGCAGCTTCCCAAGTCATCCTAACCGTTCGCATCGCCTTTCAAGATCCAACGATGCATATTACATATTGCACAACAAAATTGAACGGGCAAAGTTTGTAAAAAATGATGCGTTAAAAGTTGTTTTTGAATACCGCCCAATGCGACGTGTCAATTTTTGATACAATCACATTCGAAAAGGTTAAAACCATTTACCATGCAAATCCAACGCGAAAACAACCAGTGGTTTTTCGCAATCGAAAAACCAAATATGCCTCCCGCCTTTAATAAACTTGTAATTAATGCCGAATATGATGATTTTTTAAGGTTAAACTTTAAGATATCATTATTATATCGGTTTGTTGCATTCCCTACTGATTTAACTCCCACCCTGACTGTTTTAAAATAATTTCAAGCCTATGTTGACCAATGTATAAGCCCCGAAGCTGAACTTTACCACTGTCAAAGATCTAGTTTAAATTGAAGATACCCTGTCGACATAAAAAAGCACATTGTTTTAGCTCCAACCAATCAACAGAAGTCCAAATTTGACCACACAAGCTTCAGAAACCCTGTCAAAGCATCAAAATACCTGCGAATTAAGGAAGCTTGAATTCATCTGTAAACCCCTTTAAAGCCAAAATCCTCATTTTGCAGTCTCTTTTTGAAAACAAATTCTAAACACAGATTGATTAAAAGACTTATTTTCCACATTTGTACCATTTAGGAAAGAATGTTTCCTATCTTAGCCCAGTTTTCATCTCTCAGAAGCCTAATTTGAGCAAATAAAACTCAAAAGAGATTATATTTTGCGATATTTTCTCAATTATCCCTCCGTTAAAGTAAATTACTCCTGCAAACAATCTAATCTTGCAGAAGTAAGCCTAAGAATGCCTAAAAAATAGAGTTAAAACCTCCACAGACAGATCCCATTCCACAGGACTTTCAAAAAACCTTCAAACACCTCCCTGCAGACCTAGATTTCATTAACAATTTTTTTGATTTTTGCAGGTTATTATCAGAATATGGATTTGGGCCAACAGTTTCAATACTAGTTGACGAAATTGTTTGCTCCAAATTCTCAGATTTTAACTCAATATCTTCATTCAACAAACAGTTTGTATACAAAGAAAGAAAAAAATCAAGTCAAAGAGAGATCAGAATGATGCATTTTTCAAATTGAATGGTAAAAGTGAAATCAGAATTCACAATGACAGTAAAAACATAACAGTCAAAGAGTATCAGTGGTTAAAGTGTATCAGGTAAAAGTCAGAGTGAAAGGTAAAACAAAGTTACAGGGCAGTCAAAGGTAAACAGTAAAAGTAAATACAGAGGCAGTAAATGGTAAAAAGAGATGAAAATACTTTCACCAACAATGAATTTTATCCAATGTGAAAGTAAAACAGTTAAAAGAACAAGAAGGTAAAAAGATGAAAACATAACAAGAAGGAACATTTTTTGCTGAAATATCATGTTTAAGTCATTGTTTTGTAGAAAATATTGTGACCAATACAAGATGAATTTTGCAAAACTGAAGGAGGTTTATGTTCCTAAGAGGTCCATCTACACAAACCTCTCTCACGTTTCTAACAGCCCTTATGGATTTGGAAATCTTAAACAATATTGGAGAGCATTGTTTGCAGAAACTTCCTGTTAAGTCATCCTGTTGCAGAGCCGATTGTAGCCAAGAGAAAATACATCTTACAAAACTGAAGGAGGTTTTTGTTACTAAAAGACTCATCTACAAAAACCTATCTTACTTTTTTCACATCCATTTTCTAATGAGAGATATATGCACATATTTACAGCCTATTGTTCAGACTCTGTAAAACTTTGTTTTACATAGCTTTTTGCAGAGCCTATTGTGCACATCTAGAGAGTAATTTTAGGAAACTGAAAGAGTTTTATCTCATCCACATATTTATCTACAATAACCTCTTTCATGTTTTACATATCTATTACATATTGAGAAATACAAAGATATCATTGGACCCCAAGTTTGCAGAATTGTTGGAGCAGAATGCACAAAGAAAGGAAGCAGTTAGTGACTTGGATGCCTCATCATCAACTAAGAGTTGGATAAAATTTGAATTCTCATATTTTTCATCACCTATCCATAAAAAATAGTTCCAAATAGATGCATCAGTTTGAGTGTCCTTTAATTAAGTTCTATTTGTGTAAAACAGTTGGAGAGATTTGTGAACCAATATTGATATTTTTTCAAGATATTTTAGTTTAGAATTTGTATAAATACTTCACTCTTTGAAGTATTTTGGGTGGAATAAAATTTTTCAAGACTACTATAGACTTTTTTTTTTAATACATTGGAGTTTGTGTGAGTCAATTTTTAAAGCAGCAAACTGGAACTAAGTGAAACAGACATCATAACTTAGGATTCTTGTGCCGATTAGATAAGTCAAGTATTTTCCTGTTTTCACTGTTTATCTTTCAAAGTTCCATACATACATTTTAATGTTTTCTATCTTTAATGATTAAATAGGAAAGATTAAACATGATTAGTGTTAAAAAGCTCCCTATTTTTTACTAGTTATTCATTGATATGTTTTCTGCTGATAATCGGACTTAAGAATTATTAAATGCTCTTAGTCCATGTTTGACCCCTTTCTTTCATCTTCATTTCTGTAACTTAAGGATTCTTAGTTGCCCTTTTGTTTAGATCTTTCCATTTCATCAAAAAGCCTATTCAAAACCCTTTGAATGTCATCTACCCTGCCCTTAGTACATTTTCTCTTTTGACCTTACTTCCTAGCTCTGTTTGCCAAGAAGTTGACTCCATAGCCCAATGGTCTGGTAGATCCCTTTGTGGTTTACCTTGAAGTACCTTTTATTCCCACCAAACTTTCAAAACAAATCAATTTTCCAATCATACCTAGCCTGAAATCTTATAACAAAAATCAAGCTAAATCTTGAGGAGAGATCCCTCTCCAGAATTTAGGAAGGCTAGATCCTAGATTTCAAAAGAGGTTCTTGGTTACCCCTGGTTTTCTTTAACTATAAACAAAAATCCCACGACCTAAGAATTACTAGGGTGATAACATACTAGGTAACTAACCACTTCCCAGTTTTAAGTTTAATCTTAGAGGAAGTTTTTTAAAACATATATTTTCTACTTTAAGATTAAGTTTAAAGGTTGTGGGTAACATACTGGCGAATCCACTGGGGAAACTAACCTTTTCTTCAGAAATATTTTACAAGTTCAGATCTGATATATGATGGTGGACAGTGATCAGACACACAAAGGTTAAAATCATCCACCTGGTGACACCACACCAATTTCACAATCAAGACTCCACTGGAGGAATGAACTTGGAAGAACAATATGGAAAGATCGGGCTTCCAACTTGGATCTTAATCCAAGACATTATGTTCTTTCTCGTTAAGAATTTTTTTCAATATGTATTGTATTTTATATAAGGATCTAACTTGGTTGTATAGATACAGTGGCCTTTCATTATGGCTAATTTCCAAGATGACCCAAGAATAAAACGAATATATGCTCCCATGAGCAGAGATCACATACCTGGATTTCCACACAAACTACCAAAGGTAAATTGGGGTACAAATCTGCCCATATTTCAAGACGAGAATATTGATGATCCTTTGTTACATCTCATTAAATTTCATATACACTCATCGAGATTGAAGGGTGATTGGCATGAGGATTGCCTCATGAAAATATTCATGGCAACCTTAGAAGGAAAAGCAAGGGAATGGTACGAAGCTCTGAAACCTGCAAGTTTGCTTTCTCTAAAATATTTTCATAAGGTATTTTATGAGCATTACAAAGAAGATTTTCCATCTTTATCATTAGCTGAAAATTGTTGTGATCAAGCTGAAAATCTCATACATTACCTTAAAAATATTGATGAAGATTTTGAAAATTGGCATCCTGAAGATTTATTAGAAGAAGTCTGGAACTTTCATTCTCAACTTAAATGTCATAATAATCAGGAGGAGTTAAACAAAGATGAAATAGATCAGGAGATGAATCAAGATCCACAAAGCCCCTCTGTATTAACAAATTATGTTTCATTTAATGTTTTTAATGGAGTTAAAGAAAATATTCAACCTCATGATAAATTTTTAGATAAGAGAAAAAACAATTGTCATTTCAATCTAAGAATTTAGAGATTCCCACCCCCCCTCACTGAATAAGAAATCAATTTTCTTCTAAACATGCAACCATCCTCAAAATATTTACATAGTGAATAAATTGTTTCTACTTCTTCTAATGTTGATGAATGTGCTAAAGTTTTTATCCATGAAGAGACAGAAGAACAAGTTGATGCTCATGTTATTCTACCTTCCCAAAAAGGCCCACTGCTTGATAGCACTCCTATTGAGCAAAATAATGACTTTCAAATAGAATGCCACCAATCTAATCAAGATATATTAGGATTGTTAGAAGATAAATCTGTTGATCCAATGTTTATAATTGATGACATTCCTTCTTCTGAAGATTTTCCTAAATATGATCAGTATGATGATAATTATGTTCTCCCAATTCAAGATAATTTCACAGAACAATCACTAGCTATTTTGAGGGATGAGATATTAGAATTTCAGCTTGATGAGGATTTTCTAAGAGCTATCTTTCTTATTTTGAAATTAAGAAAATATTCTCCTCAACTTAAAAAATGTGTTCTTGAGATAATTTCTGAAAATTATGAAAATGAAATTAAACTTTTGCATTCTCAAATTCAGTCATACAATTTCCGAAATCGTAGAGAATTCTTTGAAAATCTTCCTTCTCCAAAGCAAGAAGAAATTGTAATACCTTTTGACTTGCATATTGAAGATGATTATTCTTCCAAACACAAGACTAAAGAAATAGTTTCATGGTCTAATATTCATAATTCAACTGAACAATTAGTCATTGAAGGCCTAGAAGTAAATAACATACATCATGCTTTTATTGATCCTATATCAGATTATATGGAGAATCTTTTTAACCCAAATCTGCAAACATGTTTTCTCTATAAGGATCAAATACATCAAAAGTGGCCTTTACACATCATATCATTTATTATAAAGGCACATGATCATAATATACTTCCAATTTTGATAACAAACAACCAAGTTATCCATTTATTTTTACAGCTACTTGATTGGCTTCATTGGCATTTTTGTATTACCCGATTCAATAAGATTTTTAGTAGATTAGAGTAGGTAGATGAGTGCCAATAAGCTCAGAATTTTGAGCATTTTATTAGTTTTTAATTTTCAGCTAGTTTTTCATTAAGATTTAAAGCCAAGGATGAGGTCCTAAAGATGTTTAAGATCTATAAGTTGGTTTGAAAATTGTTGTGTGTTGTTTTAGTTTCAGATCATATTTCAGTTTGCAGAAGACAGAAGACACTTAATAAGATCATCAAAGGTCAAAGATGAAAGCTACTGATCTCAGAGTTCTTGACATTTCACCAGGAAATGCCATCCCTAAGTGAAGCCAATGTTAGCAACCTATAAATATAGGATTCATAATTTTGACTTAACTGATGATAGCCTTGTAAATATGTACATACTTTGCTTTCTACAAGTTTTATTCCCATATTTTGTAAAAAATAAAAAATCAAAATCAAAAAAGAGGGTAAAAAGTCCTAAACGAAAGATCAAAGGACTTAGAAAAAATAATATACCCCAAAAGAAAAAAGATGAATAAAGCATGAAAGTGTGCAAGTCTAAATGCCACTACTTTACTTTTTGCAGTTGACTATGGCAGAGTGTCAATAAATTCCATAGTCCATGATGAGTTGAACAATTTAATCTTGACTTATCATGTTTCAATTTACTTGTTTTAGATAGAGAATAAAGAATTGTCATACAATTTAATCATGACAATTCAGTAGTTAGGTAGAGAATAAAAGAATCCAACAGTTTAATCTAGATTCTTGGATGAAATAAGGTAGAATTAGATAGTTTTTACTTCTTTCAAAAGAATAAAATGTTGTAAGGTTGCTAGCTCAAATGCACCTGATCGAAATATAAGAAAAAATGTTAGAAGATATGACTAGGTAGGTAGAAGAATACAGGAAATCCATTGTAAATATCTTTCACCAGGCTATAAATAACTAATTTCCATTCCCCATAGCAATTTGATATTCTAGACTATCAGTCAAAGAGGCTCAAGGCATTTCCTTGACTTCTGTTGGGACCGGACCCAAGGCTCAATGACTGACTAGTTGAAAAGTGTTAAGTTTCTATATTAATCCAAGAAATTTTCATCATTTACCCCTTCATGCACTCATCACCATTTGATCTCATAAGTGAGAACTCTTTTCTTACTTAAATGTTACATAAAGGCCCATCTAATTAACTTCCTCCATTTTACAAAGCATAAAACCCTCAAAAAACATGATATACTAAGTAAAAATGAATGAGTTATGAAAATGAAGCTTTACTCTAATTTTCACTTTCCTTAGTTTTATTTATGAATTTTTGAGTATTCATTATCCCTTTTCATATTAATATTTAACTTATTTTATTAACTCCCTATAAAATATCCTAGTCCTATTAATATAACTCCTTTTAATTTAATATCCCCAAAAACCCCTTATTATATGCTTTTTATATCAAAGATATTACTCACATGTAGAAATTACATCTCGAAATTATCCCTTTGATATAAAATTACCCATAATAAAATATCCTCGCTTCCCTATGGTTTTATACCTTTAAAAACTAAAACTATATAATAAAGTTAAAATAACATAAAATGAGCATTTTTTTATACTGTGTATTAAAAATAGCGCAGAAAAAGAATGCTTACATTCCCATTTCCCGCATACTTTAACCTAAGGTTGGGAGCCTTAATCTTTTTCCCTTTCATGATATATAAAACCTCTTGTTTCATATGAATATTAAACCTTGGTTAAAATCCCATTAACCCTTCCCATACTCATTTCCCTATATATAAAACTATTATTCAATACATACACCCAACACCCTCGGGTTCATTCCGAACCCTCCGATCATTTTTATAATCCTAATCCAATGATCCGCATTGAGCGCGATCAACCGGCCTCCAGCCTCACCATTTCTCATCGCATTGATTTTAAACCGTTGATCATCACTTACCAAATCAACGGCTGACATTAAACTCAGGTCCCACCTTTCTCTTGTCCCGCAGCTTCCCGATGCATCCCAACCGTTCGCATCGTGCGATCAAATCCGACAGCGTATATTCAATATCACATAACAAAAGTGATTGGGCAATGTTTATGAAAAACTATGCGATAAAAGTTGTTTTTGAATACCGCCCAATGCGACGTGTCAATTTTTGATACGATCGCGTTTGAAAAGGTTAAAACCATTTACCATGCAAATCCAATGTGAAAACAACCAACGGTTTTTCGCAATTGAAAAACCAAATCCTCCTCCCGCCTTTAATAAACTTGTAATTAATGCCGAATATGATGATTTTTTAAGGTTAAACTTTAAGATATCATTATTATATCGATTTTTTGCATTCCCTACTGATTTAACTCTTGCCTTGACTGTTTTAAAAGAAATTTCAAGCCTATGTTGACCAATGTATAAGCCCCGAAGTTGAACTTTACCACTGTCAAAGATCCAGTTTAAACTGGAGATACCCTGTTGACATAACAAAGCACACTGTTTCGGCTCCAACCAATCAACATAAATCCAAATTTGACCACAGAAGCTTCAGAAACCTTGTCAAAACATCAAAATACCTGCGAATTAAGGAAGCTTGAATTCATCTGCAAACCCCTTCAAATCCAAAATCCTTATTTTGCAGTCTGTTTTTGAAAACAAATTCCGAACAAAGATTGATTAAAAGACTTATTTTCCACATTTGTACCATTCAAGAAACCCTGTTTCCTATCTTATTGATTTCATCTCTCAAAGCTAATTTGAGTAAAGAAAACAAAATAATTCTATCCTTAGCCGGATTTGCTCCAATTCTCACTCACCATTAAAGTAAATTACTCAAATAATCTAATCGTGCAAAAGTAAAACTAAGAATGCCTAAAAAACATAGTTAAAACCTCCACAGACAGATCCCATTCCACGGGACGGTGGGGAAAAATGAAGAAATGTAGCGCGAGACTTTAGAAAAAGGAAAATGAAGGGTAAGAGAGGGTAAATGTGTTGAAACCTTAGTTAAAATGAGAGGGGGGGTGAATCATTTTAATGAATTCATGGACTTTTAAAAATTTCTTTTAAACTTATTTACACCTTCATTTCATTATCAGCTTAATGTACAATGGAACAACAATCTTAATAAGTGAGCAGCAGGTATAAAGTAGATTAAATACAAAACATCAACACATAATCATCATGCACATAGACAACATATATAAGTGGAAACCCATAAGGGAGAAAACCACATATTATTATTTTTGTGATGCAAAGGCAAGCTCCGACTCCCTCTCACCACTGATTTTCTGTAGGCTCCAACCTACAGGAGGCTACTACCTCAATTATGCAACCTACAACTTGCAAAAAAGCTCCAACTCCAGCCTTCACATCTGCCTTATATCATATCTGGATCTACACGCTTTCTCTATCTTCTCTTTCTTCTTCTTATTATTCCACTCTCTAACATCTCTGTGCATATGAAAGTAACATCATTTATATAGATCACCTCATAACTGTTTTCATTCCATATGGGAATATGAAATGAACATGTATGACTCTTTGCCTTCCACCTTCTCATTTTCTTGCCCAGCACATTCAGAATAATACAACAGTATGTACACATTTCAGTATTAAATTGGAGATTTTCTTTCCCTATGGAGACTTGCCTTTGCATCACAAACAATATAAAATAAATAAAACATCTACAGTTACAATCAATTATTTCATTCAGCCCTTTTAGTTTCTAATCTTTGTTGAGCATTTGTCCTCTTCTGCTTGTTGTCCTCTTATCTTTTCTGTTTCTATTGTTAAATTTTAACTGTGCTGCATAACCGCCTTTTTGCCCGAATTGACCCATGTTGTTGCGTTTCAAATAGTGCTACTATATCTCCTTGTATTTTTGGACTCTGAATATTATATTTAACCACAACTTTCAACTTCTCTGCATGCACTGTCCAGTCTCTCTACTAGAGTCCATTCCCTTGTGTTCAGCTTTTCGTTTGACTTACTGCCGCAACATTGTTCTGCACTTAAAGTCGAGTCTTACCTGAGTCTACTCTCGTTCACAATTTCCTTTATATATCTGAGTCTGTTGCCAGCATTCAGTCTTTTCTTCGTTAACCAAGTCGTCCTCTACTTCCAACGTTTTCTTCACAAAATCACATATCCCCGGACTTGGAATACATCACATCTTAACTTTGAACTTTATCACATCCAGTCTCATATCACATTTCGGCGTATCAAAGGTTTTGCGTTATAATTCCCTTTTTCACCTTCGATGAGATTTAACACTATAAAGGCTTGGTATACACGCTTAACTTTGGTTGAAGGGTCCCATAACGTAGTGACCAATCATAGTGCATCGCATTTCACTTGTTTGCCAGTTTCCCACTCTACCATTAGCAATTAACCTTAAACCTTGCGATCTGCGATCTGCGCTCATGCGCGGTGCTGCCATGTGGATTCCCTTCATCGCATCGCATCACATAAAACCTATTTCATCGCAACAAACATAATTTTCCTTGTGATGTCTTTGAAGTTATATCATATTTCTTGTGGTATGCGATGTTGCGCAGGGTTGACACGTGTCCCTCCATTTTGCATCGCAAATTATTTAACTTAACTTGCAGTCATCTTATTGCTATCCTTTAAAAGTTGTGATGTGTGGTATGTGGTTATCCGTCCACCATTGATCTGCCCCTAGATCTAACGGTCCTCATCTGATCGCACTTCGCACTTTATAATATTTATTTTGTGTAATATCACAAAAGGGGAAAATGCAATAATACTTCACACAATATAAGAACTTACAGCAAGATAAACAATAAATATAAGTAAAAATCAGAATATGCAAAAATATTTGAGCCATTTTATTATACTGGAGATGGATCAGTCACACAAGTACAATATATAGGTAGATCTAGCCAAAAAGATGAGCTAGGATCACCCTAAAAACATGTGTGAAGCAGGTACAGCGTAACTGTTGAGGCTCTGCAGCAAATACTGCGTTGTCTCTTCAGCAGAATATAAACATGGAGTTGCAGGCTGAAAAGAGAAATACAGATCTACTCAAAACTGGAGCTCTTATGATTCCAAGATTCAAGATTTGGCCACTGTGATGGATTCCCAAGATAACCCAGAAAGGATTTTCTATATCTGCAAATTTGGAAAATCACCTCCCTAGGATTTGATCCTTGATCTGCTGGGAAATATAGATCTAAAGCTAGATCTGAAGAATAGATGACTGAAATATGTGCTCAAATTAGATATATGCTTGAAGGGTTGATCCCTTCCTCAGATCTATGAGCTAGAAGCTCTAGATCTAGCTTCTCAATCCTCCAAATATGATTGCAGCTGCTGCAACACAACTGCCTCTGAAAACCATGTTGTGAGGGAAAGAAAGGCATTTTGCCTATTGAAATATGATTCAATAAGATCCAGGTTGATGGTAATACTGATGGAAATGTGAAGGAATGATCCTCCACTAGATTGCTAGCTGAAGTACTAGCAACTTCCTTCCTCCTTTCAGATCTGCAATATGGACAGTGTTATTCTTAGAGAGAATATTACTGCTAGGAGGTTAATAACATTTGGCCTAATTCCAAATCTTCAATGTGGCTCTGGGAGTGCTGATCTATAAACCCAAGTGATGGGAATAATCCCTCACCTTGTTCTCCAGCTAAAGTACTGAAGACAACTTCCACCTTCCAAACTGATCTTCAGAAAACTGTAGCTTTCTGAATGTGAATGTTCTGCAGAAAGTAGAAAAATGAAATGGCACTTAAAGCCTGATGTATAATGAAGTACAAACCTCTTCCTTAGATATCACTCAAAGAAAGAGGAGGGATTCCCGCCCAGGAGCACCTTGTGCTAAACAGCACCTGCAATCTCTGCTAAACAGCCCAAGAATTCAGTGGAATGTCACTTGACAATTCCATATCTAAAAGATCATACATCAAAATAATCCAATATGCCTTTCACCTTTGCCTTCTTCTCCTTTATAATGATTGAGCCATCCCAAGCCTTGGCCCTAATCTCAACTGCGCTATCACATGTGGACAAGATCCTCCAAGTGGAATAGCGTTGTTTTACCAAATCAACCAAACAGTCTAGGTAAAATGTACACCTCTTCCATCATTTTTGCTTCATTTGCACATGATCCTCCACCACTTGATCATTAATTCTCAATGACCCTTTGTTTGACATCTTCAAGATTTTAGTTGACTAAATCAACCCTCCATGATCTCTCTCATTAAATGAGACATGATCTCCAATCCTATTCACATTAGTAATTGCTCAACTACCTCTTTTTTTAGATCTAGTCTAAATTAATCCACATTCACACACACAAAGTGGATATTTATTCTTATTGAGGATTATGGGTCCCTCCACCCTTTTATTTACTTAATTAATTAAGAAAATCAAGGACTAATATTCCAAGTGTAATGTGAAAATTTGGGAATATTACAGTCCCACCTAGAAAAATGTTGCTTGTCCTCAAGCAAGTCCAAAAGTAGATGCAAAGCCATCTATTCCCCTCCAAATGGCATCCACATAAGGAAGGCTTCCTCCATTTTCTGCAATAGATTATGCATGTTTGGTTCCAAAGTTGTCTTTTAAAAGCATCAAGAATGACCTCCAACTGTTTGGTTAGATGTCCTCCTTCCATCATGAAGTACCAAGTGACAACCATATGATGTCCAACATCATCATCAATACATGAGGTGCATACAAGAAGGTGGTTCTCTTCATAAAGGAAAACCTCCATCACACAATACACATCTTCACCCCATTTGGGTCCAAACTCCATCATTCCAAGGTTATGCAAAAGAAGAAGGGAAGAAGTAATATGGGTAGAAAAATATGTCAAACCATATTCTCATAACAATAACCATCGGAGTAAGGCCCTTTGCTGCCATCCCCCATGTCCTCCATGTAAGATGGAAAATCCAAACTCCCCAAAACACAATCCAAGCAACAAGAGATCTTGTTGCTTTCTCTCCTCCACATGTGCATCATGAAACAAAATCATACTAATGGACATAGGAGATGTCACATCAGCCCAATACAAAGAAATATCATTAATGCACATCATGAGATCATTATGCCAATTTTTACTCAATACAAAACACACAGACATAGGAGATGCCATGTGGTGGCCAAACTCTCTCAAGTGAAACCAACATGAACATGCCTTCCCTTGCTACAATTTATCATTGAAAGACAAGGCATGATTTAGAAAATGATGAGCTATTGGGTGGTATCCATACTCACCCAAGAGCAGCCAGCACAGCCATGCCTCCTTCTTTATTTCATACATGTTTTTCAAGGCATGGATCGGAAAAATAGGTGTCTTTGGAGAGTGACAGAAATATCCCAATGGAAACCAACGTAACCAAGCATGTTGGCCCATACAAATCTGCAAGTGGCTTTGCAACCCCTTGCTTATCATCCTTACCCATTCACTCCCATGAGGATGATGAATGAGGTAATGCATAATCATGGCATCCTCCCTTTGTAGAATGCCATCCTCCCCAAAACGTTGAAGAACTTTGCATTTCATGAAGTGTTGAAATGCATCTCTAATGATATCTCTTAGTGAGATTCTCTCTCCATCGAAGGCCCTCAAAAACCAAAGAAGTTTTGGATTTAATGCAAGTAGAAGTTTATCTTTGAGCAGTGAGAGGCTCATTTAGAAAGGGTCATCTAGAAAGGAGAAAAGGTTTCTCATTTCAAGATGTCTACTATTTGTCATCTTTGCTTCCATTGCTTCATGAGTGAAGCTACCTCCAGAATGCTCCAAGAATGATGAAGCCCTTTCTTTGTCACAACTACTAAGTCACAGCGCTGTAGATCTGTAGCGTAATACATATGTTGTCTCAAAGTAAGGCACAATACTAATCTCATAATCAGCCATTGTACATAGGATAATGCTAATCCCATTTTCTGAAACTCTACATCTCAACTCAAGGGGTTGAATGCAGCTGAACAATGATGAACAGGGATAGTTTTTAGTCTCCTCCTTGATTAGATCAAGGGTCCTCTACACTGTGATATGTCTCTGCTTCAAATCAGCATTTTGTTCTAACCCTTGGTGTTGGACCAAAATTACGCTTCCCTAGACAGGTGTTAGTCTAGAACAACAAGTGAAAGACTATACTACCATTTCTCCTAACTCAGAATAGATATACAGAGAGGATTGGAGGCTTACTTTTTTCAGTCACTTCCAAATGGCTCCTTCTGTCACTTCTGCTACAGCTTCAAATTCAAGCGGTTCGTTGGCTTAATGCTTCCTGCAAGAAAGAACATTGAAACAATAGAAGATGCAATAATATAGATATCTATTAAATCTATTTAGCTAAATCAGTTAAGCATAAACTACATTCATCAACCAAGATCTTACAATATGGAAAATCAAAGTTAACATAGATGCATGTAGGGAAAAATAAGAAGTAATCTTTATTGATGATAGAAGGAGAGGTTACAACGTAGTGACTGATTTGAAGTGACCTTCCAGCAAATTTTCCAATTCTCATCACAGCATAAATCTCTCCAACAGTAGCTCTACAAACCAAGCTCTCAATTGAAAATTCTCTAGCATTTCTCTACTCAAATTCTTCCTTCTCAAACACTTAGATCTGTGTTCAATTTACAGATGAACTGTAGGTTGTTTTTCAATCAATAGCTTTCCAAAAATAGGCAAGACATGTTTCCATTCATGTATTTGTCAAATGGACACTTGGATCTGAAGCTTGACACATGTGAACTCTTCTAGAAGGCACTGGCCAAGTGGAGATTCCGAAACAATGAGAATTTCGCTCCCAATGTGACCAACGCACCTGTGAATGTCGGGAAGTTCTTTGTCGAGTATCCTTGCATGGGGCTACCTACATATGCAACTCACTTAGGCCCCTTAGAGCCTGCGTTGGTGAGCTCTCATATGCTATACAATAAGCTTCAAACCATGGAAATTCTTGCTTGAAGAAAGTCTTGCTTGATTTGTCTTGTTTCTTGTCTTAGGGAATGTAGAAACTAAAATGATAGGGAATGATAGACCCTTGATCATTGGTCCTGGAGATGATGCCCAGTTAACCAGGTCATTTGGAATGGTGCCCAAATTGACCTATAACAATTTCCCCCTAAAGCATGAGATCCAAATAATAAGAACATTTGATTGAGATGCTTTATGGTGTGACGAGCCTGGAAACGAAGCGGAATGGTCACCTGCATCAATATTGCAATAAATTTTATCATGATAAATCCTCTATTGATCATAATTTTTGAGGGTAGGCATTCCCATAGTCAGCACATAAAACAATCTAATAACATGTACATAATTCAGAAAGTCATCTACATTGGAATGTTGCCTAGATGCAGACACACCTACAGATATAGGCCCATGTTTGGATGACAATATGTATGTAAGGTCACCGTACAGATGATGTGTACAACAATCTTGAAATCGCAGCCCGGATGGATGAAACTAGTTCTAGGGTCTTCTTATCTTGTTCACTCAATCATTCAGGTACAAGTCTAGCCATGCGAATATATGATTTTTCGTCGAACATGGAAAGACATCGTTTGATTACCAGCCAATAATGTGAGCTATTAACAAACGCGAGAGAACCACCATTAATGTCAATGGCCCTCAAGGTACTGCAGTAAATTTCGTAAGGCGTGAATAGATGATTTGATGTCGAATGCCAAACAAAATCTTTCGGTCAAAGGTCTGGAAGCGAGGATCTTGTCGATGCTGTAACAAGCCTCATGGTTATGGAATCTTATGTTTCTAAGTGAACTTTCTGGATATTGATTTGTTGTCGACAGGAAGTCACCTTATTGCAAAACAGGAGTTATTGATTTCGAAGACAAGGGTATGACTTGATATAGCAATTTTGGGATGATGGTCATGAAAATGAAGGTTTATGAGTATTGCAGATGGATGACTTTTTAATCACTGGATGACTTCTCTTGAACATATCAGCGACACTGTGATGAGTTGGCAGCATTGACCCAAAACCGAAGTGAAGGTATGATGAACCATAGGCGTGAATGAATGATCAAGATGATTACCCAACCCAAACAGTCACGGACATGGATTGAAAGAAGTGTCATGTTCAAGAGCGACTTGCTACCAAAAAAAAACTTTACTTGCTTTTACCAAATTTTCCCAGGTCATTTGTCGACCACTACCTCTTTATTTTTTAACAAGCTTAAGGATGATAACATTTGCTTTATCTATAATTCAACCCTTCAGGCGAATAAATTATCGCTATTTAATAATTTAATGAGTCTAGTGATGAATGAAACTCGATTCTTGCCATGATCGACAAGCCCGTCTCTATTTTATGATTTAACGAGCTTAACGACAGTGATAGCCTGGTCCTTTTTCATATTTAGAGAGACTGAAAAAGAGGACGAAAGAGAACTCCATAAGTACTTTTTTGTAAATTTGTCTCTCAGATCCGAAAAAAGTGTAAAATAATATCCTTAAGAACCTCTTTGGTCATGTTTAACCAAGGTATTCCTTTTTCATAAATAATCCATCTTAGTCCAGAAAAGGGTTAAACTTATACTGAGTAGATATCAATTCATTTACTTTAACAAGCTCAAAAAGACAGGTGCTCGGCAATATTTTCACATTATCGGAGTCTGAAAAGAGTTGAAAGAAGACTCCAGGGGTTCCTTTTTCGCTGTTATCGAAGCTCGAAAAAGAGATAAAAGTGCGCTTTAAATCCTTCTTCGTTTTTAGCAAATCTTGAAAAATAAGGAGAAAAAGTATGCTTTGTGGTCAAGTCATTCTTTGAATAAGTCTACACGACAAATCTGTTCATCAGTTGTATTTCTTGTTTAGAACAACATCAAATGGATTAAAAATACCTGTTTCATGATAAAAACATAATAAAACTATAGTTATAGCAATAAATTTAACTTGCAAACAATTAAATGACTATAAAAAGTAGTTTCACTATTCATTTTTACCATTCCATAGTTACCATTTTCATTTTGGAGCTCTGAACCTGATTTTTCCCACGAACTTCAGCAGTCGATTGCGTGAAATTAGTAAGAATGTTTTGAATGCCCTCTGCAAGAGCACATGTCGAATGCCCCCTGCAAGAGAAGATGCCCCCCAAGCTTCATTTCATTCACCTAAGTAGAATATTAGTTACTAATAGCTGGATGGAATGAAGGTTCATTATAGGGGAGGATTTGTTTCTTTTTTTAACGAGCTTGACACAGGAAAAGAACTATACTCATGACCTATTTCATTTTTTAACAAGGTTGACACAGTAAAATAACTTTCCTCAAAGGCACTTGTTTCATTTTTTAATGAGGTTGACACAAGAAAAAATAATTATCCTCATAAATCTGTTTCATTTTTTAACGAGGTTGACACACAAAAAGAACCATCCTCATTGTGCACTTGGACTAGTGAGTGTGTGTTGGAAAAGACATAGTCTAACGGAGTCATCATTTAAGGAGTTTGATGAATACCACAAATGATAAGTTATAACATGTGTTGATGGGTCTTCTCCAGGGTTTTCATTGAACTTAGGAATGTCTGAGGGTAACATATGTGGTATCACCAACCACCAAGGAGAGGAACCAAATAGGATTCCAGATGATGACATGGGTGAAGTCAATGGACAAAACATCGAAAATGAATCAACAACAGATGTTTTCGCAGCTGAAATAGATTGTTAAGTTTGGGATGTTAACTCAACTATGGTCAAATGACCCAATGTATACCCTATAGAATCTATGGGAACTCAAAGTGAAACAAGATCAACAAAAGCAGAGGAAGATGATTGAGGAAAAGACTCATATAGGTAAAGATCCTATCAAAAATGAGTTGGAGTTAAAGGTGTATCGTCTTGTGATATTTCTTCAATCGAAATCAAACCAGGTGGAAGAACTTCGTTGTCAGGCCCAAAGTATATTTCATGTGGTTGACTACACGATATGGGAGACTCAATGGCTACAATAAATTATGGGATGACCAATTCATAAACAACTTTCAGTTGTTCAACTTAGGGATCAAGATTTTCTCCACTTATGGAATATAGCAATAGAAATATAAGGGGATGATAGACCCTATTTCATTTGTCCTAGGGATGATGTCCAGTTTGACCAATAACAGTTGCCCCCTAAAGCACAATGGGATCCGAATCAACTTCCAGTAGTTGAGTCGCCAGTTTTTTGGGCTAGAATTGTAATCTACGGATAAATTACGCTTCCCTAGATAGGTGTTAGTCTAGAACAACAGGTGAAATACTATACTACCATTTCTCCTAACTCAGAATAGATATATAGAGAGGATTGGAGGCTTACTTTTTTCAGTTGCTTCCAAATGGCTCCTTCTGTCGCTTTTGCTACAGCTTCAAATTCAAGCGATTCGTTGGATGAATGTTTCCTGCAAGAAAGAACACTAAAACAGTAGAAGATGCAATAATATAGATATCTATTCAAGCTAGTTAGCTAAATCAGTTAAGCATAAACTACATTCATCAACCAAGATCTCACAATATGGAAAATCAAAGTTAACATAGATGAATTTAGGGAAAAACAAGAAGTACTCTTTATTGATGATAGAAGGAGAGGTTACAACCTAGTGATTGATTTGAAGTGACCTTCCAGAAATTTTCCAAGTCTCATCACAGCATAAATCTCTCCAGCAGTAGCTCTCAATTGAAAATTCTCCAGCATTTCTCTACTCAAATTCTTCCTTCTCAAACACTTAGATATGTGTTAAATTTATAGATGAACTGTAGGTTGTTTTGCAATCAATAGCTTTCCAAAAATAGGAAAGACATATTTCCATTCATGTAGATGTCAAATGGACACTTGGATCTGAAACTTGACACATGTGAACTCTTCTAGAAGGCACTATCCAAGTGGAGATTCCGGAACAATGAGAATTTCGCTCCCAATGTGACCAATGCACCTGTGAATTTCGGGAAGTGCTTTGCAGAGCAGCCTTGCATTGGGGCTACTTGCATATGCAACGCACTTAGGCCCCTTAGAGCCTGCATTGGTGAGCTCTCATATGCTATACAATAAGATTCAAACCATGGAAATTTTTGCTTGATGAAATTCTTGCTTGATTTGTCTTGTTTCTTGTCTTAGGGCATGTAGCAACAGAAATGATAGGGAATGATAGACCCTTGATCATTGGTCCTGGAGATGATGCCCAGTTAACCAAGTCATTGGGAATGTTGCCCAAATTGACCTATAACACTTGGTTATGCATTGGTCTTGAAACAATATGTGCTGAAATTTTATGCATACCTTGGATCAACTGATATGTGGGAACCTCTTTACAGAACACAAGAGTTCCTCCAACCGGGACAATAGTATCTCCAACTGCTGGTAAGAGTGATGGCATCTTTGCTTCAAGTGTACCAGCACTGGTATTCTCCTCCTCTTCCTCATGCTCCTCCTGATGCATGCATGGGACTCCATATGTCAAGAGCTCAAGACTATCTTGCAAAGATGCAAGTGTCTCTTCTCCATATACAAGTACTTCTGCAGTAGGTGATGAAAATAGTGACCTCTTGTCCAGAGTGACAAGATTGACATTCTCCTTGGTTTACTTGGGAGATTCCCCTTTGTAGCTCAACTCTGTCTTCTCCATATCAAACTCCTTCCTCAACTTATGAAAGAAATATGAATATTGGGTCACCCTTGCATGCTCTATGTGCCCAAACCACCAATCTTCTGCTTCATCTAAGAGATGAAGTGTTGCAATTTGAACAGCCTCCTCTTCAGCCACAGGATGTAGCTTAAAAAATGAATCTAACTCCCTCCTCAATTCCTTGACATTGCTTGAGGAATATCCATCATATGTAGGAAAATAGAATCTATTATGCCTCTTCCTTCTATTGCTGCTATAGGATCCTCTTTCTTCTCTAATCTGGAAGAATTGTTGGAGAGTTAGCTTCTCCTTGAAAGCTCTAAACCGTGCCTTATACTCTTCAAGATATAGACTGAGAGTCTAATGAGTCTTAGGTTCATGCCTTTCTTCACTTCTATACCTCTCACCTTCTTCAAAGAAAGTGGGCATAGTGGATCTATGAGGAGATCTAGGATTCTTCGGTCTTATTTGTTGCTGATAGGAAGTAATTTCCTCATCACATATTCTTCTTGGATCTTCTCTCTGCTCTTCCTCCTTCATTTGATTGACCTCCTTGGAGATATCTTACATGGATCTGAAGAAAGGAGTGACAGATCTCACATCCTCCATGATAGATCTCATCTATATGATCTTCTTTCAATGTAAAAAGATGAAGTGTACACAAGCTGAGCCAAAGATCATGCTTTGATACCACTGTAATATCCCAAAAGGGGAAAATGCAGTAATACTTCACACAATATAAGAACTTACAGCAAGATAAACAATAAATCTAAGTACAAATCAGAATATGCAGAAAGAGCTGAGCCATTTTATTATATTGGAGATGGATCACTCACACAAGTACAAGATATAGGTAGATCTAGCCGAAAAGATGGGCTAGGATCACCCTAAAAACATGTGTGAAGCAGGTACAGCGTAACTGTTGAGGCTCTGCAGCAAAGACTGTGTTGTCTCTTCAGCAGAATATAAACATGGAGTTGCGGGCTGAAAAGAGAAATGCAGATCTACTCAAAACTGGAGCTCTGATGATGCCAAGATTCAAGATCTGGCCACTGTGATGGATTCCCAAGATAACCCAGAAAGGATTTTCTAGATCTGAAACTTTGGAAAATCACCTCCCTAGGATTTAATCCTTGATTTGCTGGGAAATACAGATCTGAAGAATAGATGGCTGAAATATGTGCTCAGATCAGATCTATTCTTGAAGGGTTGATCCCTTCCTCAGATCTATGAGCTAGAAGCTCTAGATATAGCTTCTCAATCCCCCAAATATGATTGTAGCTGCTGCAACACAACTGCCTCTGAAAATTGCGTTGTGAGGGAAAGAGAGGCCTTCTGCCTGCTGAAATATGCTGTAATAAGATCCAAGTTGATGGTAATACTGATGGCAATGTGAAGCAATGATCCTCCACTAGATTGCTAGCTGAAGTACTAGCAACTTCCTTCCTCCTTTCAGATCTGCAATATGGACAACGTTATTCTTGGAGAGAATACTGCTGCTAGGAGGTTAATAAAATTTGTCCTGATGCCAGATCTGAAATGTGGCTCTGGGAGTGCTGATCTATAAGCCCAAGTGATGGGAATAATCCCTCACCTTGTTCTCCAGCTGAAATGCGGGAAACTGACTTCCACAAATGGCTCTGCTTCGGAAAGCGCCAGCTTTCCTCATGTGAATGTTACGCGAGAAAGTAGAAAAATGAAATGGCACTTAAAGCGATGTATAATGATAAACCTCTGTTAGATATCACTCAAAGAAAGAGGAGGGATTCCCGCCCGAGACACCTTGTGCTAAACGGCACACAATCTATACACTGTGACCCAGAGTCGGTGGAATGTCACTTGACAATTCCATATCTAAAAGATCATACATCAAAATAATCCAATATGCCTACCTTTGCCTTCTTCTCCTTTATAATGATTGAGCCATCCCAAGCCTTGGCCCTAATCTCATTGCTTGCTTATCACATGTGGACAAGATCCTCAAGTGGAATGCCGTTTGTTCCCCACTAAATCAACCAAACAATCTAGGTGCAATGTACACCTCCTCCATCATGTGTGCTTCATTTGCACATGATCCTCCACCACTTGATCATTAATGCTCAATGACCCTTTGTTTGACATCTTCAAGATCTTAGTTGACTAAATCAATCCTCCATTATCTCTCTCATTAAATGAGACAGGATCTCCAATCTCATTCACATTAGTAGTTGCTCAACTACCTCTTTTTGCAGATCTAGTCTAGATTAATCCACATTCACACACACAAAGTGGATATTTATTCTTATTGAGGATTGTGGGTCCCTCCACCCTTTTATTTACTTAATTCATTAAGAAAATCAAGGACTCTAATGTTCTAAGTGCAATGTGAAAATTTGGGAATATTACACTTTGTGGTTATACTCTATTTCTTGCGATGTGAGATATTGAGTTGTGCCACCACGTGTCCCTTCTTCACTTCGCATCGCAACTGATTTAACTTATCTTGCGATGCCTTAACACTTACCCACTATACTTTGCAATTTTCACTTTTGATATCTGTCGAAGCGATCATCACCATTGGTCCTCGTTTCTGCTTGCAATTCGATTGTATTTATGCCCTATAAATCTTACGATGAATCATATTCGTCCATTTCTCACCTTTACATTTGCGATCTAATCCTTACCATCCATTCGCCTCCCTTGGAATTATTCAAATAATTCTCTGCCTTAGTCAATTTTTCATTTGATTACATTTTCCCTCTCTATAACTCCGGCTCTCGCCTCTTCCTCTCGGCTCTCTCTGCTCTCGCCTCTTCCTCTTGGCTCTCACCTCTTCCTGCTTCTGATATGTGCAGGATCTCTGGTCTTTGTTGTGTCTAGCAAATCTAATTGCCTTCAGTTGTCTCTGCCTCTTTGTTGTCTCTGCTCCATTCGCTGCCTTTGGTGCCTTTGCTGCCTCTACTTCTTTGTTGCTTCTGTGAATATCTCCTTTTCTGTTTTAACTGCTTTTGTTTCCTTTGCTCCTTTGATTATAAAGTTGCTCCTCTCTGCTTCTCTTCCTTAATGATAGTTTTTTTGGTGCTCCTTTGCTTCTCTATTGCACAATGCCTCATCTACTCCTTTAACTTATAGCCGATGATTATAGTGTTACTCATGTCTGTATATTTTCCATCAATGACAGTATTTCCAACTGTCTCCCCCTTTGGCATTGATGGAAATACCCCAATACTTCCTCCAAGATTTCCTTCCCTTCTCATTCTGAGAGGTGTATTTTCTTCCTTTGCTTGATTTTCCTCCCCCTTTGACATCAATGGAAAAGGGTCCACATTTCCCAATGTGGTTTCTATATTTTCATAATATTCTAATCTTGAGGACCTATTTCATGCACTGCTGCATTGCTCTAGCTCTTTTGTGACAACTTTTATTGACTTCCCTCCCCCTGGAATGATGCTTTCTTATCTAATACTGAATATCACTTGTATATTGTATTGATCGCATTCCTAGTATGCATCCTTTGTTGGTGTGTGTGTATATATATATATATATATATATATATATATATATATATATATATATAGATATATGAATTTTTTTTTATTTTTGACCATATCAGAGAGTAACAACTGCAGACACTACCCCTAGTTTTTCTCTTAGATATTCGAATGGTTCTTTAGCAAGAGGTTTTGTGAATATGTCTGTTTTTTGTTCCTTTGTTGGTACAGATTCCAACTTCACTATTTTCTGTGCTACTTGTTCTCTGAGGAAGTGGTACTTTATTGGGATGTGCTTTGTTTTTTAATGAAGTACAAGATTTTTGATATACTTATTGCACTAGTATTGTCACGTTTGATAGAGATGGGTTCATCAATGCTTACCTTCATATCTTGGAGGGTTTGTTTCATCCACATTACTTTTGTGCAACAAGCTGCTACTGCTATGTATTATGCTTCTGTTGTAGATAGAGAGATAGAAGTTTACTTCTTGCTTAGCCATGCCACCAGAATTTCTCCCAAATAAAATGCACCTCCACTTGTGCGTTTCCTTTCATCCACACATCTAGCCCAATCTACATCTGTGTATGTTGTCAATGTGAATTTTTTTCCTTTTGGATACTATAGGCCATAATGTGAAATTCCTTGCAGATATCTGAATATCCTCTTGATTGCTAGCAATTGATTTTGTTTTGGTGCTGCTTGATATCTTGCCATGAGTCCTACTACCAACATAATGTTTTGTCTAGAGGCAGTTAGGTATAGCATACTTCCTATCATGGATTTGTAAATTCTTTGATCTACATCCGCAGGTCCATCATCAGCACATAGATTTCATCCAGTGATCATGGGAGTTGACACAGGTTTGCAGTCTTCCATTTGGAACCTTTTCAACATCTCTCTTAAGTATTTTTCTTGTGAAATGAATATTCTTGTGTTCTTTTGTAGAATTTGACGCACTAAATAGAAGGTGAGCTCTCCAATCATAAACATATCAAACTCCGATTTCATCTCTTCTGCAAATCCTTTTTCTAAATCCTCTTTGTTGGTACCAAACATGATGTCATATACATATACTACTACAATTAAGAGTTCATTTTCATCAGCCTTTATGTACAAATTGATGTCGACTCCTCCTTTCTTGAACCCTTGTTTTTGTAAGTATTTTTCAAGCCTTGAATACCATGCACGAGGAGCTTGTTTCAGACCATATAAGGCTTTCTTTAATCTGCACACATAGTCATGTTTATCTGTTAAGGATAATCCTTCAGGTTGTTCCATGTAGACTTCTTCCTCTATATCTCAGTTCAGGAAGGCAAAATTCACATCCATTTGATATACCCCGAAATCATGATAGCGTACAAAGGCCAAAAACATTCTGATTGCTTCCATTCTAGCTACAGGGGAAAAGGTTTCATCATAATCAAGTTCTTAGATTTGAGAATATCCCTTGCACACAAGTCTGGATTTATTTTATATTACCTGCCCTTGTTCATTCATATTATTCTTGAATATCTATTTTGTGCCAATGACATTTTTCCTAGTGGGTCTTGGCATTAACTCCCAGGTATTTTTCTTCTCAATTTGGTCTAGTTCTTCATTCATAGCATTTACCCAGTTTTTGTCTTTGTTGGATTCTTCGAACTTCTTTGGTTATATTTGTGATAGCATGGCTAGGTATACTTCTTATGTCTGTTCAGCTAGTTGTCTTCTAGTCTGGACTCCTGCACTCTTGTCCCCAATGATTTGATCTTTTGGATGGTTCTTTTGAGTGTGTATTGAGGGACCTTTTGAGTTTAATTCAGTATCTTCCGTTGTCTTGTTGTTTTCATCATTATCTTGGCTCTCAACTTCATGATCATCTAGAGGATTGGCGCAACTTGTGCTTCTTTTTCTGTTTGGTATATCTTCGTCGAATCTCACATCAATGCTTTCAAAAAATTTGTGTAGTCATTTTTTGTAGCACCTGTAACCCTTAATCTTGGATTCATATGCCAAAAATATTCCTTCATTAGCTCTCTCATCAAACTTCCCCAGTTTTTCATCATTATTTTTTATGAAACACTTGCTACCAAAGACTCTAAAGTGTTTGATTGATGTTGGTTTCCCATGCCATAGTTCGTGAGCCTTGTCACAATTTGGTCTTATATGAGCTTTGTTAAGAATGTGAAAAGCTATGTGTACTTCTTCTACCTAGTAGGTTTGTGGAATGTTACTTTCTTGCATCATGGCTATGGAAATCTGT
The DNA here is from genome assembly GCA_034641835.2 of Pinus albicaulis. Classification (NCBI taxonomy): domain Eukaryota; kingdom Viridiplantae; phylum Streptophyta; class Pinopsida; order Pinales; family Pinaceae; genus Pinus; species Pinus albicaulis. Next base: position 194,651,392 of record CM076571.1, on the reverse strand, counting down.
TGTATTGACCTATTTTGCCTCTCTGGCACTCCATTCTGTTGAGGTGTACCTGCAATTGTAAATTGATGTTTTATCCCATACTCATTGCATAGGTCTGCAAAATCATAGTCTGTGAATTCACCTCCTCTGTCTGATCTGATTTATTTTAGCTTGCATCATGTTTGATTTTCTACCAGTGCCTTGAAGTGTAATGTTCCTACTTAGCCTTAGCTAAGAGGAGACATTAAATTTTGATTTAATTTATGTTTTATGAATAAATGAATAAAGGAGGACATGTAAAACTCCTAATAAATCAATGCCCATGTGAAAAAAGACAAATCTGGGCTATGTAAATAATCACTTGCAGGTGTGAAAGAGGGTTGAGCCAAATATTGGGTCCACCTTGACCAAATCAACTGCGTTGTCTAGGTTCAATGCATCTCCAAGAGGGTCTGCGCAGTTCTAGAAGGGAGCCTCTAATGTGAAGAGGGCTGAATTATCAAAGTGGTTTAGGGTTTGCAAGGGCTTTCTCATGTTATAAAAGAAGGAGGAGAGTAACATGAAGAGGTTGTTGATGAATTATATTTCTGAAGTATTTGTCTTCTTAGACAAATACCATTCTCTGCTGTTTAGTGGAGGATTGTGATTGGAATTCCTGTTTAGGGGTTTCATCTCTTCCCTTGAGGATCACTGGAGGAGTTCTTTACTGAAGTTGGCCACTATCTAGTTTGAGACCAAGCTTTATCTTTCATGAGCAGCACTGGCCCATTGAGGGTTTTGTAGCTGCTATCTTTTGTAGCAAGTGGCATTTTAGATCTGCTTAGATCGAGTTGTTTTTTAGAAGCTTTCTCTATTGGAGAGTGTTCTTTAGCCTCCAAAGAGCTAGATGATCTATATTTTGTATCATATCTATAATTTCAGTCCACATATCCAGTCTCCTTCACCCTCTACGCAGTTTCTGCTCCATACTGCGTTATTTTGTGAGAGGCCTTCTCGTTCCAGTTTGCTATCAGTTTGGAGGAAGATCTCTTGGTGTTAGGCTTGCCTTCCCTTAGTGATTTGTGGATTGGGTTGCTAATCCATGTCTCTATAGATCTGATCTGTTTCAGTAATAAAATTTATCTTTAGATATTTCTGAGTTTTCTGCAGCACAGAATATTGTAATTCAGATCCACAGCTTAATATGCAATATTTTGATGTAATTCCAATTGGATCTTGTTCTTAAATTCTTGTAGCTTCCATATATGTATTAGATCTGATGTTTTATCCATACATATGTCAGAGATCTTAAATTTAATGTACAGCAGCTAAACCATCTGAAAAATAATGCTGCCTATGTATTTTTGCAATTTATTCCTAGTTGTAGCTCTAATTTCTGAAGGGATCTTGCCCTAGTTATTTTTGTAATCAGTTGTAAAGACAATAAGCTCATATGTAAATATGATTTACTATTATATTACTGAAGTATCAGATATTTGGTTTTCCTCCTCTGAGTTTCATTCAAATCTGCACAATTCTAGTAGCTGGGGTTTTCATGTTGCAGCAGCTTCTCTCTTTGGCTGATTTCTAGCTAGTCTTGTTTCCGGGAGATCTGTTTAATGTGATTAAACTCATTTCTTTCTGATGAAATTGCATATTTAAGTCACAGATAGCATAAATTAGGGTATTTCAACCTTGATCTATTTATTCTTGCTCATATTTTCTTATACAGTGTTTTCATTGAAGGCCTTGTTGAGATTCCTGAATGGGATTATTCCAAGTTCTATAGGTAGAGTCTACAGTTGGCTAGGTAGCCTCTGGTTCGCACCCTCTTTTCAAAGGTGAAATAACTAGTAAATGCCTCTGTAGTCCATATCTGACATAGAATCTTGAGAATCCCCAAAAAGGAACATTACATGAAGATCTTGAATTTCTCTAACGCTTCAGATTTATATTTGAGAAATTCCACCCACGTCAATCTGGTAAAATCATCTATTATCAGCATGAAATAAGATTTTCCACCTGGTGCATTAGTTCTTGAAGGTCCGCACAGGTCCATGTGTACAAGCTGAAGTGGCCTACTTGTAGATAGTTGATCTTTGGCTTTAAATGATGTGCGGGTTTGCTTTCCCAGTTGGCGGGATTTACATATGCTATTTGGAGGCTTCTTTATTGTAGGCATATCTCTAACATCATTCTTCTTTCTCAAACTGATGATGTGGTGAAATTTTATGTGTCCCAATCTTCTATGCCATAACCATGATTCGTCAAGTTTCCTTATTTGGTACGCTTCATTCTAATATTCTACTATATAGACATTACTTTTTGTTCGAACACCTCTGGTCAAGGTCTTTCCTATGGTGATCAACCTTACTTCACAATCGTGGGCTCTGAAAAGGACCTCACAGCCTTTATCACACATTTGACTAATGCTTAGCAGATTTTCTTTTAGCCTGTCCACAAATAGTACTTCTTGAGCCTCTCCTCTTGCATTATTCAGACTGACTGAGCCTTTTCCTTTGATTTTCCCTGCTTTGTCATTGTCGAAGGTTACATTTCCATATTTCTTTTCATCAATGGTTATAAACTTGCTTCGGTCTCCAGTCATATGCTTTGAGCATCCACTATCCATATACCATTGGCTTTTCTGATCTTGAGCTATTAGAACCAGATCACACTTATTCAGCTTCTTTTTCCATTGCATGCAGCTATTTGTTTGGTAACTTTCCTAAGGATATGGACCACAGTCTTTGACGGGAAATTTGTGAGACTTGTGCCTAATTTAATGGTAGCCAAATCATTTGATTATATTTCTAAATGGATTATGTATACTAGTGAATTCTCCCTTGTTCATAATTCTCCTTGAGTTTCCATACACCAGTATTTTTCCATACGTTCTGAACTCCATGGCTTTATGACCGAACCCCTTACAATAAAAAAATACCCATGGAAGTAGTATATATCTCTAGCAGAGTTGTTTGAGGTAATATTTTCGGTTGTTGAATCTTTTGCTGGTTGGAATCAATTTGCTTTATCTTACAATATGTCGCGATGTGTCTAGGTCTGTGGCAGGCAAAGCAAGTGAAACTCCCCACAGGAAGAACAAACCTCCTTTGACATCTTCCACATTTTTTAAACTCATCCTTGGGAGCATATGAGTCTTTTGTAGTTGACTGTGTTGATGTTCCCATGTTTTGGCCAAGTTGGCAAGACCAAAAGATGAGGCAACATAGAACCACTTTCAGACCTTAGGATCTAGCCCTCCTAGGTCCAGAGAGGGATCTCTCTATGATTGTGAAAGGTGTTTGTCTTTGAAGCTCACAAGAAGGTATTAGGCTAGGTATGAAGCACAAGGTTTGTTTGTTTGATTGTTTCTTTGGTTGCTGGTCATCAGGAAAGAAGGTATCAATGTAAGACAAGGATGAGCAAGGAGGGTTTAGGCAAGGGTGAAGTATTCCAGAAAATATTCAAAACCATTGGGAAATGGAGTCAGGAAAGGATTTACTTGCTAATCAACATACGGGCTTTCAGTTGGGCTAGTCATCTAAAACATTGGATCTTAAAGATGATAGTGTGGTATGGAGTGGAACGCTAAGGATTGAAAATGAATGAAGGAGAACCATCCAATCATGTCTATAGATCAGTTCAGAGGTCATTTAACTCCAGACCTACTTGGACATAACCAGAGGCAACACAAGGGAAATTAGAAAGGCAAGCTGGTCCCACAAAGATCCTAGTGGACAGGGCTAACTCTAATCCCCAGTGTTCCCAAATCTTCCAGCTAAATCCTAACAAGAACATCTAAGAACGAATCCATTTAATTCATACATCAAAGAGCAGGCAATGTCATCCACTACACTGGTTAAATCAACTTAAATCAATTCTTAGATAATACATTTATTAGAAAACATCGAAGGCAGGGAGAGCAGCAACATAGGGTACCTAACAAGGGTAAATCCTATGCTAAACTTCTGATGTGTGCCAGAAGAAACTTAAGGAAATGAAAGCAAGTCAATCACAAATACAGAGAAAGGAAAACATCACCGCTGCTTTAGATCAGGATCCAAAGAAATGTGCTTGTCATATTAAAAAGCAACACCAATCGAGTACAACATTGCCAATGGCTGGATACTCAGCCTAGAATCATCCTCCACGGCCTATCTTACTACTTTACACAGAGACTTATCTCAAGAGAAACAGCCTGCAGTTCTCTGATAACTAATCAACAACCTTTACAATGAGTTTCTCCGGGAATTTATAGCTCTAGTGGGGTGGGGAAGGTAGATGAAACACGAAATGAAGCATTAACACTCAGAAACGAAAGAGGGCTTAGGCCCATCCTCTTTAAATCTTGTGCATTCAATTTCTGCCACTCTTTTGGCACAAGATGATCTTTTCATTTACTCCTGGTGTGTCTCTGGCATACTTTGGTTGCGCTGCTTTGTTGTACTTCTGGTGAATGAACGAAGGGAAAATAAATGATGCAGTGGTCTTCCATGCTGTGAATCAAATGCTCTAATAGAATAGGACTATTGTGGGGCGGGAAAAACTTCTCCTGGACACAACTTATACTGAAACAATAGGGTGTATCGTGTATGTGCTCAGGAAAAAGCATTCTACTGATTTGAAAACCTGACATGTCTTACTTTCTGTGGGACGTACCCTTGGTTGATCCATGGGGTCTTTGATTCGAGTTCCTTGCCTTTGAAACACTAGATTAGGGCTCAAGATATTTTCTGATGTTCACAAAAGCTCCCTAACCTCTGTGCTAATACTCTTTGCCGCTCATAAATGTCTCAATCTGCAAAATCTAGGCTTTAATGGTGCCGGAAGGATTCGCAGAGTTTGAACTCTGCTCTTATTAAATGCAAGTCCTGTCAGCCACTTTCTTTGACAATTTCATGGTAGTACCAGCTCCCAAATTCAATTCTGTCTGCGCAGCTCGCCATTAAAATGGTACACATGAACCATGGCGGTTTTCCACCTCTAATAACCCTACAAAACACACAAACGAGTTAAGGAAATCATGAATGGGGAGGCGGATGCAGTGGGACGACGAGAATGGACGTGCAGGCTGGTGGAATGAGGGATAAATGCTGCGGAATGGTAGAGAACAGGGGTGGTGAAAGGTTGGAGGAATACAGAGCAAATTTTACATGAAAACCTTAATAAACCCGACCCTTGAATGAATTTATGCAAATGGGATGGTGGAGGTACGGTGTGACACGTGGAGGTGACGTGGCAAGACGGGGTTACAGTGGAACAGTCAACAGTGGGGGGAAAACAAATCTGGACCGACAGATCTCAAAGGAGATCGACGGTTGACAATGCAGCGGAGGGCGACAATCGGTGGGCCAGGAGTACGGTGACCTTGTACTAAACCCCGTGCAACTCTGTTGATCGATGACCGTTGGATGAAGCTCTCAAGATCTAATGGCTGACGTGAATTTTGCTGCGCACCCTAGACCGAAAGATAACGCGCGATGGGAGGGCGGTTTTTCCATCGTACAAGAGACAGGTGTCGAGCGTTGAATGGAATCACCGGGCAATGGGGAAATACAGCCCGACCCCTATTAGTGGTGCGATGGAAACCATATGGTTTTGGAACAGTGAAAACGGGCGGGGACCACCATTGCTGATATGTTCCGAACCATTGATCTGACGGTGAATGGACGGCGATGGCGCGGTCGATGGCTTGAGCGGGTGAATTACGAGCGCCGCGGGTTTAAACGATAGTCGTTCGGTCTATATGGATCAACGGTTGGGAAAACACCTGATAAACATATGGGATAAGTGCCTTCGAGGCTAGTGCTTGGTCACAGCGCCGGGTTCCATGGGGGAAATATGCAGGGGACAAGGCCGAAAAGGGCTAGGACCCCAAATACGAAATATATAACTTTTACCCAATTTTAATGCATTTCTGGCCAAGGGAATGGTAACGATAGGGAAATGAGGGGGATTTCTGAGATGGACAAGGGAGATATGGGGGGGAAAAGGGGACTTTGGAGAAAGGAACAAAGGGGTGAGGATGAAGCATTTTGCAAGGGTATAAAGAGCAGAACAAAGCCTTTAAGGGCATAATTCTTTATCATCAAGGCTTATTTGCTCAGAATCAGCAAAAGGAAACAATGGACAAGGCAGGTACATGAAAAGGCTGCAAGGATGATGTTTTTACTAGGGAAATGCATTCCTTGTAGGCTTATAGAACCAACTAGCCCCTTGCTTTCTTCTCAAGAAATTCATGAGGGGCTAACAGTGGCTCCACATGGGGATGGCTTCTTCTTGAAGGAGTCAAGAATTCAGAAACTGATCTTTGGAGTAGGCTAGTTGCCTGCTGCTTTGCACATATTTCTTCTTTGATTTTCAGCTACCACCATCATGTTAGATCAGCAAAACATCACAACAATCTACCTACCCACCCTACAATCCTAGAATTTTTTCTTCTTTTAGGGTGCATTTGAGCTAGCAGACCCTTTACATCATTTTTATTTTGAAAACAAAAAATAAACCTATTCTAAATTTACCCTTATTGCTCCATGAGACCAGATTAGACTGTTGGTCTCATATGTTTCTCTACCTATTCTAATATCTGCTGGGATTAAACTATCTAGCAGATTTCTTCTCTATATTCTATGACAGAAATTGAAAAACAGTCAAGCCAGGATTAAACTGTCTGACTTGCTGTGGATCCAAGGCATAAAAATAGTTGCACATGGATAGAATTTTGCAGAAAACAAAACTATGAAGGCTTGATAATTGAACTTGAAGTATCCTTCTTCCTTTTTCGTGACTCAATTTTTGGGCGTGTTAGAGTCACTTCTTTTCTTCATTTCAGCTCTGGTTTTGGGCATGTTAGAGCTAATTTTCCTTCTTTCTTTGTTGGTCCAGATTTTGAGCATGTTAGAACCAGTTTCCTCGCCTCCTGTATGGACTGATTCTAAGGCGGGATATCTTTGTGAGTCTCATCTTGAGAATTTTTCTGAGCAAGAGCAAACTCCAGACCCAGATCATCATACTCGTCTTACTCGTCTACTTGGTCTGGAGTATTCCCTTACTCGGGAAAATGCATGGGCTTATTAGGGCCTGTCTTTTGCACATTATAGGTTCGTGTTTTGAGCATGTCTGAACCTCTCTTTTCTCTCTATTTTTGGAAATATTTTCTCCTTCTCTTTGAAAATAAAAACTGCAATGGTATGTACAATGGAAATGAAACTGGAAATGAAAATCAGCAGAAGTAGTGTTTGAGCATCCTGCCATTGACAGGACCCCCAAACAGCTCTGCACCATCTAATTCCTATAGGAAGAATGCATTTGGACCCACAGTGGCCTGGATGAGGTATGGACCTTGCCACAGGCTGTCAAAGTTGTCTGGTTTTCCTTTATCCTTTCTCCTTGAGTCCCACTTTAGAACTTTATCCCCAATTTTGAAATCAGTAGCTTTGGTTCTTTTGTCAAACAACTTCTTTATATTTTCCTGAATTTTGACTGCTCTGTTGTAGACCTCTTCCCTTATTTGCTGAAGATGGATTGTTTCATTTATTCTCCTTACCATGTTGTCTTCTTCTGTCTGAATCTCTTGGACAAGCTTGATCACTGGTATCCCAAGGCTTGTAGGAAATACTGCTTCTGTACCATAAACAAGCTGAAAACATGACATGCCAATGGATTTCTTGGTTGTAAGCCTGTCAGCCCATAAGGCATGTACCAACTTGTTATGCCATGACTTCTTGTTTTCTTCCAACAGCTTCTTGATAATGATCACCAAGCTCTTGTTTGATGATCTAGCTAAGCCATTACCTTGAGGGTAATAGGCAGTTGAATGACTGAGTGTTACTCCATACAGATGACAAAAATTGACCATTTTCTTGGATCCAAAAGCAACAGCATTATCAATGATTATTTTCCTTGGGCAACCAAACCGAGAGAGAATATGACCTTCTAGGAACCTAATGATGACTGAATTTGTGGCATTCCTAGTAGGTATGGCCTCTATCCACTTAGTGAAGTAGTCTGTGGCTGTGAGGATCCATTTGTGTTGTGTAGAAGAAGCAGGATGAATTTATCCTATAAAATCTAGGCCCCATTGCAGAAAGGGACCTTCAACAGTGATAGGTTGTAGAGGTAAGGGAACAAGCTTTCTTTTGCCTTCAAAAATATGGCATTTGTGGCAGGAAACTATCATTCTATGGACATCATTGAAGAGAGTGGGCCAATAATAGCCAGCTCTGAGTATTCTTTTTGTAGTGGCTTTCCAACTCAGGTGGCCTCCACACTCTCCAGCATGGAACTCTTGTTTAATTCTTTCAGCTTCAGTTTCCGACAAACATTTGAGCAATAGGCCATTTGGGTTTTTCCAGTATAAGTTTTCATTCAGAATACAATAGTTTCTGGCTTTGAGTTTCAGGAATCTGGCCTTAGTTTTGGACAGTTCTGGAGGAGAATTGAGATTTGTGAGCACATAAAGGATATCAAAATACCAAGGAGAGTACTGAAACTTCTCCTCAATAGTGGGGTCGGGCAATCCTTCCTGCTCATCTAAGACATTCACCATGTTTATGTCAAGGACTTGTAAATTAGATTCAGCCATTAATCGGGCTAGGCCTTGGCCTTTGATCAGTTTGGTGGGTTTTATCTCAAGGTCATATTCCAAGATTGTAGCAATCCATTTGCCCCTCTTCCCATCCGGGTCTTGGGACAAGATATCTTTGACCACTATATTAGGCACATAGGCTACAGTGTGGGAATGCAATATGTACACCCTAAAGTCTTTCAAGGCCTTAACTAGAGCATAGGCCTATTTTTCCATTATGTTGTATTTCAAGGGTGCATCCCTTAGGGCTTTACTGAAAAAGGCAATTGGATGCTCCATTCCCTCTGTGTTTTTCTGCAGCAAGATAGCAGCTATCGTATGCTCAGAGGCAAATGAAAAAATCAGAAAATCCTTTGAGAAATCAGGACTAATCAGGACAGGAGCTCGGGTGAGTGCAAGTTTTACTGATTCAAAAGATTGTTTGGCTCCAACAGTCCATTTAACTCCCACACCTTTCTTCAGCATGTTAGTCATATTCCTAAGGTGTTCAGCCAGATTGGGAATAAATCTCCTGAGGAAGTTGATCTTCCCAATGAAGGACTGTAACTCCTTGATGTTTCCTGGGTGTGTGATCTGTAGTATTCCCTCAACTCTTTGTGGATCTATCCTAATCCATTCTTCAGATATAATATTGAAAATAAGTTTGCCTTCTTGTAACCCAAACAGAGTTTTCTTGGGATTCAATGACAAACCAAACCTTCTACATTTTTCAAACACCTTCCTCAAATGTTTTAGGTGTTCTTCATCGGTCTTGGAGTAGACTGTAATGTCGTCTAGGTAAATAACAATGAAGTGTCCTATCTCATCTGAGAAAGCTATGTCCATTTCTCTCTGGAAGGTTGCGCCAGCATTCATCATTCCAAAGGGCATCTTCACATACATAAAGGTACCCCACAGAGTGGTAAAAGCTGTTTTGAGTTGATCTTCTGGGAGTACTAACACTTGGTTATATCCTAAAAAACCATCTAACAGGGAAATCCTTTTAGAGCCCACTACCTTCTGCAGGATATGTTCCATTCTGGGCAAACGATAATTGTCTTTTAGTGAGGCTCTGTTGAGATTTTTGAAGTCTATGCATAATCTGATCTCCCCCGTCTTCTTCCTCACAGCCACTAAGTTTGATACCCAGTCAGAGAACCTCACAGGAACTATTATGCCTGCCTCATACATCTTTTTAATTTCCTTTTCAACTGCAGGCAATTGTTTTGGATTAATTCTGCGGAGTTTTTGTCTGAAAGGCTTCTGATTTTCCTTCAAGGGTATCTTGTGTTGTATGATGTTGGTGTCATAGGCCTTTAAGTCTTTATAGCTCCATGCAAACACGTCAATGAATTCCTTAAATAGGTCAATGTATTTCTTCTTCATGTCTGCAGGCACAAACTTAGCCAGTTTAATCATTTTGGGCTTATCTTCAGTGCCAATGTTGCATTCTTCTATATCCGAGTCTGCATGTTCTATAGTGGGATTTTTTGCTACATCATCAAAGTCAAAAAGGTCCTCCAAGGGTGCTAGGCCTCTGGGTATATTCTTGTCTTTGGCCTGCAGCACTCTATCTCTTCGCTATCTGTGTTTTCACATTTTTCGGTTGGATTTCCAGTTTCTTCATTCATGGTGTTTATCTCTATGTTACAGGGTGTTGCTTGTTCATCTGGGGGATCCTCACTTGGGAAGTTGTCATCAGATTTTGAGTCAAAATCAGAAAATTCAAACTCATTTCTGCCCACCAGGAAATCTTCAATCTGTTTGTCTCCTTCAAAGACCTGCCAATATTTTTCGTTGTCTGGCACCGCAAGTCTGAACTTGGTCTGAATGATGATTTGTTGGTCAGGGGGAGTCTTAGGATATGAACTAGCCAGGCAAGCTAATCCGTTAGCAATAACGTTTTGACTCCTAGGAACAAACACCAATTCATATTCCATGAAAGTTTTCAATATATCCATGGCATCGTTCCGGTATGCTCTTAACCTGGGGTGTTTTGCCGTGTATTCACCATTCACCTGTTTTATACTAACTCTGATTCTCCTTGCACAGCTATCCTATGGGCTCCTAACTTCTTCAACAAATTCAAGCCCAAGATGAGAGCCTCATATTCTGCAATATTATTTGTACATTTGAAATGCAGATTGATAGTGTGGCTTTCTGCATAATCACTCTCTACGTTACATAACCACACCCCTGCTCCGGCAGTTTTCCTAGTACAGGATCCATCGAAATTCATTTCCCACAAGGGTTCGCCATTATATTGCGTTTTGGGGTCTGTGCTAGGTTGTGAATCGTTTTGTTCTTCGCGTGGTGGGTAGGTTTGAAGAGAGTGACTGATAGGTTGAATGCATTGAGTTTCTTGTTTACTTTGAGTTTCGTTTTGAGTACTCTGCCCATGGTTTTATTCATCGTATTCCTCCAGAGTAGCCATTATGTTTACGTTCATGGGCTCGGTGCTGTCCTTTGCGCTTCCGTTTCCTGATTCTAGTTCTCCTACGGATTGCTCATTGTACAAGATGAATGAATCCAGATCTGTATGCACGGAGTATAAAGGGGAATTTTCAGGCTTCTCGGGGCTATTGACTAGGAATTTCATTTGGGACTCCCTATACAGTCTTCTAAGTTGGCAAAATATAGGGACAGTGGTGTATGAGCCATCCATCTGCATTGTCCCTTGCAATTTGGCTCCCCATGATCTAGATAGTAACATGCCATATTTAGGTGTCACATCTGCCACCACCACATCCATGACCATGCATTTAGTAGGAATCTGGGTAAGAATCACACATAAGTCTTTAATCAGGCCTAGGCATTTTACTCTGTTAGAGTCAAATGAATATAGATCTTTGTATGGTCTGGTTATCTCTAGGCCTAGTTGTTCCATTACTACTTTAGGCATTAAATTGTGCGATGCTCCAGAATCATACATAGCATTATGCAAAATCTTGTCATGAATGTTGAGACTGATATAAAAAGGGGGTACTACCCCTTCCTGAAATTTTCCCTCGATTCTTGGACCAAACAGGAGGGCAGGTTGATCATCATTCAAATTTACAGTATCATTGCTTTCCCCCAGATTTAATGCTTTCAAAATTTGGCCTTTATATACATTCTGAGTGGCCAACTCAAAGAATGGGACAGAGATTTTAATCTTTGCAATCTCACTTTCCAAATTGAAAGTGGACTGACTCTTTGGAATGTTCGACTCTGTTCTGTTAGCCACTGCCTTAGTGGCTGAATCAGTTTGTAATTTCTCATTATGTACAGGGTTAGGAACAATTGTATCAGGAGTACTAACTGAAGTGCTAGTACTGCTAGCGGGCTCACCTTGTTTTTCATTCTTCTGGTTGTCTTTTTCTTTGTTTTTCCCAAAACTTTCAGCTGCGAATTTGCTATTTACAGCAGATGCTTTAGAAGTTTTATAGGGTCTTTTCTTGATGGTAACCTCAGGAGTCTCAGTTTTGGAATTTTCTTGGTTCTTTTTGCTCCTAATTTCATATTATTCTCTGACCTGCATCATGGCATTTTCAAATCCTAATCTGTAATCTTCAGTTTCTAACCGTTCCTCATCCCAGTATGAAGGTGAGGGCTGATCTTCCCCTGAATCACAGTTAAGGACTGAGTCTTCTGTTTCAAACATGTTTATCGAATTCCCTTCAGACTCCTCTATGATTCCCTCATCTTCATCTAAAAAGTTTTGGAAAGGGGGAATAACTTGCTGATCTGATTCTTTTTGTCTGTTGGGAGCATTGTTGTTCCTTCTAAAGTTCTGGTTCTGGTTTTGTTTTCTATTTTGGTTACTGACCATGACAACCATTTTCTCCATCATTTGTTGCAGCTTATCCACATTTTTAAATAGTCTGTCATAGTTTCGGTCTGATGTGGAAGCCACAGTGTCATCTCTATATGTTACCCTTTTCTCAGCTCTTAGTCTTGCTCTTTTCTCAATCAGATTTGCCTCTATGTTCACTGCTCCTTTCTGCGTGTCCTCCAATGTGTTGTACTCTTTATCCCTAAGCTCATAGGCCATGTCAGCATCAAAGCCTTCGGGGTATTTTGCTAGGGCCATACCTTGTGGAGGTTTCATATGTGGAGGGAGGGCATTGTAAATGCTGTTAAATCTTATTGTGTAATCATGGACACTCTCCCCTACATTCCTTTTAAGGCTCATGTATTATGCTAGGAGTTGGCGAGGGTTTGCCCTAGTTTCCCATTTGTTGACAAATATTTGATATAAAGCAGGAAGTTCTTGGATACTGTTAGGAGGTAGGCCCTTAAAGCATTTCTTTACATCACCTCCTAAACTCTGGGCAAAAATTCTCATTTTGACTGTCTCGTCATCAATTTCCATGTAATCGAAAGAGTCTTCCATTTTATCTACATGTTGTTGAGCTGTGATGGACTCTTTGGCAGTGAAATGTGGGATCTTTGATTGATACTCGTTTGGAAAGGGTACTAGAGGCTGAGGCAACACCAAAGGTGCATACCAGGCTGCCATGGTGATATTCTGATAGGGAAAAGGGTTAACTTGAGCGGCTGGTATGTGGATGACAGGGATGCTAGGACTAGCAGATGTTTGTTGAGCAGACCTAGGGTGGGATAGCCCCAATTTTTGGATGAAGTGGATATCAGGAGGTGTAGATGGAGGGGTATCTCTATTCCCAGGGTGTTTACCACCTTGAGGTGGTGAACCAGGAAGCTCAACGTCTAGCTGATCTAGATCACTGAATGACCTAGTTCTTGGTAATCTATTGGGGAGGCCAAGGTTAAGAGGAAAGTGTGATAGAGTTGTAAGGTCTTCTGGTGCAGAGTTAGCTCTATGAATGTGACTGGAAATAGTTGATCTTCTAGATGAAGGAGATTTTCTGAGGATACTTTCAGGGTCATCAACTATTTCAGGTGGGTTTGGATCAGGATAAGCTCTTGTATGAATGGTTCTGTAAGCCAGAATTTTGTTTTCCAACCGAGCAGCCTAACCCTACTGGTTTCTCCTATTGTGGTTTGATGTTGTAATGGAGGCTGGTCTCCCAGTGGAGTCTTATGTGAAACCAAGATAATCAGCAGGCCCACTAATCACCAGTGGATTCTTTTAAATGTTTAAGAGCTATGGAGTCGCCAGGTGGAAGGTTTAGGATGTTTTTGGAGGGTACACTATCCACCACAGTGCTTATAATGTGTCCCCTCTCAAGGATATCTCAAGAACGCAACAAACTCTAACCAGAGATTGACTGGGAGGGAATTTACTAGATATGTCACCTCTGAAAGAGGATGAGATCTGGAGGCTACTTGGCCCTTTCCAGACTCTGTCTAAAAGTATGGGGAAACCCTGCAAATGGTGTAGAGGTTGATGTTTGAATGGGAGTGTTTAACTACCAACCTAACCAGAGGTTCTGGTTTACGAGGCTTATGATGTGGAAGGTGATAAATACTTAGAATTCCCCAGTGGAGTCGCCATTATGTTGGTGTTCCCATGTTTTGGCCAGGTTGGCAAGACCAAAAGATAAGGCAACATAGAACCACTTTCAGACCTTATGATCTAGCCCTCCTAGGTCTAGAGAGGGATCTCTCTATGATTGTCAAAGGTGTTTGTCTTTGAAGCTCACAAGAAGGTATTAGGCTAGGTATAAAGCACAGGGTTTGTTTGTTTGATTGTTTGTTTGGCTGTTGGTCATCAGGAAAGAAGGTTTCAATGTAAGACAAGGATGAGCAAGAGGGTTTAGGCAGGGGTTTAGGTTTAGGCAATGGAGTCAAGAAAGGATTTACTTGCTAATCAACATACGGGCTTTCAGTTGGGCTAGTCATCTAAAACATTGGATCTTAAAGATGATAGTGTGGTATGGAGTGGAACGCTAAGGATTGAAAATGAATGAAGGAGAACCATCCAATCATGTCTATAGATCAGGTCAAAGGTCATTTAACTCCAGACCTACTTGGACATAACCAGAGGCAGCACAAGGGAACTTAGAAAGGCAAGCTAGTCCCACAAATATCCTAGTGGACAGGGCTAACTCTAATCCCCAGTGTTCCCAAATCTTCCAGCTAAATCCTAACAAGAACATCTAAGAACGAATCCATTTAATTCATACATTAGAGAGCAGCAATGACATCCACTACACTGGTTAAATCAACTTAAATCAATTCTTAGATAATACATTTAGTAGAAAACATCGAAGGCAGGGAGAGCAGCAACATAGGGTACCTAACAAGGGTAAATCCTATGCTAAACTTCTGATGCGTGCCAGAAGAAACGTAAGGAAATGAAAGCAAGTCAATCACAAATACAGAGAAAGGAAAACATCACCGCTGCTTTAGATCAGAATCCAAAGAAATGTGCTTGTCATATTAAAAAGCAACACCAATCGAGTACAACATTTCCAATGGCTGGATACTCAGCCTGGAATCATCCTCCACAGCCTATCTTACTACTTTACACAGAGACTTATCTCAAGAGAAATAGCCTGCAGTTCTCTGATCACTTATCAACAACCTTTACAATGAGTTTCTCCAGGAATTTATAGCTCTAGTGGGGCGGGGAAGGTAGATGAAACACTAAATGAAGCATTAACACTCAAAAACGAAAGAGGGTTGAGGCCCATTCTGTTTAAATATTTTGCATTCAATTCCTGCCACTCTTTTGGCGCAAGATGATCTTTTCATTTACTCCTGGTGTGTCTCTGGCATACTTTGGCTGCGCTGCTTTGTTGTACTTCTAGTGAATGAACGAAGGGAAAATAAATGATGCAGTGGTCTTCCATGCTGTGAATCAAATGCTCTAATAGAATAGGACTACTGTGGGGCCGGAAAAACTTCTCCTGGACACAAATTATACTGAAACAATAGGGTGTATCGTGTTTGTGCTTAGGAAAAAGCATTCTGCTGATTTGAAAACCTGACATGTCTTACTTTCTGCGGGTCGTACCCTTGGTTGAT
Organism: Pinus albicaulis; assembly: GCA_034641835.2. Classification (NCBI taxonomy): domain Eukaryota; kingdom Viridiplantae; phylum Streptophyta; class Pinopsida; order Pinales; family Pinaceae; genus Pinus; species Pinus albicaulis. Next base: position 194,635,932 of record CM076571.1, on the reverse strand, counting down.
CCATGGGGTCTTTGATTCGGGTTCCTTGCCTTTGAAACACTGGATTAGGGCTCAAGATCTTTTCTGATGTTCACAAAATCTCCCTAACCTCTGTGCTAATACTCTTTTTCGCTCATAAATGTCTCAATCTGGAAAATCTGGGCTTTAATGGTGCCGGAAGGATTCGCGGAGTTTGAACTCTGCTCTTATTAAATGCAAGTCCTGTCAACCACTTTCTTTGAAAATTTCATGGTAGTACCAGCTCCCAAATTCAATTACGTCTGCGCAGCTCGCCATTAAAATGGTACACATGAACCATGGAAGTTTTCCACCTCTGATAACCCTGCAAAACACACAAACGAATTAAGGAAATCATGAATGGGGAGGCGGATGCAGTGGGACGACGAGAATGGACGTGCAGGCTGGTGGAATGATGGATAAATGCTGCGGAATGGTAGAGAACAGGGGTGGTGAAAGGTTGGAGGAATACAGAACAAATTTTATGTGAAAACCTTAATAAACCTGACCCTTGAATCAATTTATGCAAATGGGATGGTGGAGGTACGGTGTGACATGTGGAGGTGACATGGCAAGACAGGGTTACGATGGAACAGCCAAGAGTGGGGGGAAAAAAAATCTGGACCGACAGATCTCAAAGGAGATCGACGGTTGACAATGCAGCAGAGGGCGACGATCGGTGAGCTAGGAGTACGGTGACCTTGGACTAAACCCTGCGCAACTCTGTTGATCGATGACCGTTGGATGAAGCTCTCAAGATCTAACAGCTAACGTGAATTTCGCTGCGCGCCCTAGACCGAAAGATAACGCGCGATGGGAGGGAAGTTTTTCCGTCGTACAAGAGACAGGTGTCGAACGTTGAATGGAATCGTCGGGCAATGGGGAAATACCGCCTGACCCCTATTAGTGATGCGATGGAAACCATATGGTTTTGGAACAGTGAAAATGGGCGGGGACCACCATGGTTGATACGTTCCGAACCATTGATCTGACGGTGAATGGACGACGATGGCGCGGTCGATGGCTTGAGCGGGTGAATTACGAGCGCCGCAGGTTTAAACGATAGTCGTTCGGTCTATATGGATCAACGGTTGGGAAAACACCTGATAAACATATGGGATAAGTGCCTCCGGGGCTAGCGCTTGGTCACAGTGCCGGGTTCCATGGGGGAAATATGCAGGGGACAAGGCTGAAAAGGGTTGGGACCCCAAATACGAAATATATAACTTTTACCCAATTTTAATGCATTTTTGGCCAGGGGAATGGTAACGATAGGGAAATGAGGGGGATTTCCGAGATGGACAAGGGAGATATGGGGGGAAAAGGGGACTTTGGAGAAAGGAACAAAGGGGTGAAGATGAAGCATTTTTCAAGGGTATAAAGGGCAGAACAAAGCCTTTAAGAGCATAATTCTTTATCATCAAGGCTTATTTGCTCAGAATCAGCAGAAGGAAACAATGGACAAGGAAGGTACATGAAAAGGCTGCAAGGATGATGTGTTTACTAGAGAAATGCATTCTTTGTAGGCTTATAGAACCAACTAGCCCCTTGCTTGCTTGTCAAGAAATTCATGAGGGGCTAAAAGACTGTATCTTCATTTCTTTTATTGTTACTTGAGGTTGTTGTTTGTTTTGGTTTGATTCGTTATATATCACAGTCTTTCTGGTCTCAAATTCAATGGATTCCCTCTTTGCTGCTTCACTAGCATTTACAAAGATGATACTCTTGTTATTTTCTACCTTTGATTTGTTGGTTTCTCCTTCATAACCTATCCCAACCTTTATGAGAGGAGATCTTTGAGAATTTAGGATTTTATCCAACTATTCAGAGCTTGCCATTGGTGGAGTGTTCTTTGATAATTCCCTTTGAGTGTTTTCTAATTTCTTTCTCGGGCATACTACTTCTTCTTCCAATTTATCTTTCTCCTGAATTTTATCTTTAATTTGCTTTAGTAGAATGTATTCCACCTTCTTAGCTTCTTCAAGTTCTACTTTCAACTGAATGAGGTTTTCCGAATTTGGTTCTTCTTTTACATATTTCAGGAGAATGTCTTTCTATTTTCTGCACTTGATTTTAAGTCTTTCTATTTCCTCCAGGGCACTAATTATCTCCCCCTCAAGATCTACCTCACCTTCATCTTCAAATTCCAGGAGATCTTCCTCAAGAACTTCCTTGGCCATCAGAATGAATTTTGATGTTCCCTCTTCATTGGGGGAGTCGTCTGAGCTCTCAGATGCATTGTTGTCTTGTTGAACATAGAAAGATCTTCAATTAAATATGTTCCCTTTTGGCCTGTTGTTGAAATTGGTTTTCTCTTTCCCTCTTGACTGATTCTCCATTTTCTTATGAGGACATTTAGATGCATAGTGCCCCACTCTTCCAAATTTAAAGCATTTAAATGGAAGTTTACCTTTATACTTTCCTATGCCTCTATCTCATCCTCTGACAAATTTTTCCTCTTCTTCATTAGAGCAAGAGTAAGTATCTTCATTTTCTCCTTTGCACTTATCTGCCTTAAAGGTTGCCCCCCTCACATTTGACTTCCCTTTTGGAAGTCTCATCTCATAGTTCGTCATGTTTCTAAGCAATTGGTTCATGTTCAATGTTTCCCAGTTAGTTGTTTCTTCTATGGCAGAAACCTTAGGGTTAAACCTCGATGGTAAATATCTCAATATATTTTGTACAATTACACATTCTTTAATGGTTTCTCCTAGAGATTTCATGTTATTCACAATTTCTGCAACTTTTAAGAAGAAGCTAGCTACATCTTATTTTTCATTCATTTTTATATTTTTAAACTGTGCTCTATAGGCTTGCAGTTTGGCTACCTTCACCTTTTTATCTCCCTCATGGATACTTTCCAATGTATCTCAAATTTCTTTGGCAGTCACACTGTGCATTACCTTGATAAATTCGGACTCACATAGACTGCTCAAAAGTTCATTCATAACTTTTTCATTGGCTATGAACTTTTGTCTGGCATCTTTTTCTGTGTCAGTATCCTTTGGAGCATATCCTTCTTCCATAGCAACCCAAACTTCTATTCCTAGAGACATTATATATGTCCCCATTCTTATTTTCCAGAAAGCATAGTTTGTGCTAGTAAAAAATGGGGCTTTGTTTTTTTGGCATCCTTCTAGAATAGCCATCTTGGGGACTTAGGATCTCCTTCCAGTTGTTAAATTTATACAGAAGGAACTCTCTCTGATACCAATTGTTGAACCCTTAGTTAAACTGAGGGGGGGGGGATCAGTTTAATGCATTCATGGATTTTTAAAATTTCTTTTAAACTTATTTACACCTTCATTTCATTATCAGCGTAATGTACAATGGAAAAAAAATCTTAATAAGTGAGCAGCAGGTATAAAGAATATTAAATACAGAAAATCAACACATAATCATCATGCACATAGACAACAGATATAAGTGGAAACCCATAAGGGATAAAACCAAATCTTATTATTGTTGTGATGCAAAGGCAAGCTCCAACTCCCTCTCACCACTGATTTTCTGTAGGCTCCAACCTACAAGAGGTTGCTACCTCAATTCTGCAAGCTACAAATTGCAAGGAAGCTCCAACTCCCATCTATTTTCTGTAGGCTACAACCCATGGGAGGCTCCTACCTTAGCCAGCTACAACTGGACATCTATCAAGCTACAACTTGATATGGAAGCACCAACTTCCTCACACTATAATGAAAACACATGTTGATTTACTTGGATGTCAGCTTTGTTTTATTCCTTCTTCACTAATGTCCTCCAGCCTTCATACTTTCCTTATATCATCTCTGGATCTACACAGCTTATCTATCTTCTCTTTCTTCTTCTTATTCTTCCACTCCCTAAGTGCATATGATAGTAACATCATTTATAGAGATCACCTCATAATTGTTTGCATTCCATATGGGAATATGAAATGAACAAGTATGAATCTTTGCCTTCCACCTTCTCATTTTCTTGCCCAGCACATTCAAAATAATATAACAGTATGTACACATTTCAATATTAAATTGGAGATTTTCTTTCCCTACAGAGACTTGCCTTTGCATCACAAAAAATATAAAATAAATAAAACATTTACAGTTACAATCAATTATTTCACTCAAACCTTTCAGTTTCTAAGCTTTGTTGAGCGTTTGTCCTCTTCTGCTTGTTTTCCTCTTGTCTTTTCTGTTTCTGCCATTAAATTTTAACTGTGCTACATAACCATCTTTTTGCCTCACTTGACCCATGTTGTTGTGTTTCAAATAGTTCTACTATTGCTCCTTCTATTTCCCGACTCTACCTATTATATTTAACCACAATGTTCAACTTCTCTACACGCACTGTCCAGTCTCTCTACCCATGTCCATTCTCTTGTGTTCAGCTTTTTGTTTGAATTACTCCCGCAACATTGTTCTGCACTTAGAGTCGGGTCTTACCCGAGTCTACTCCCGTTCATAATTTCCTTTATATATCTGAGTCTTTTGCTAGCATTTAGTATTTTCTTCATAAACCAAGTTGTCCTCTACTTCCAACGTTTTCTTCACAAAATCACATAGCCCCAGACTTGAAATACATCACATATTAACTTTGAACTTTATCGCGTCCAGTCTCATATCGCATTTTGACGTATCAAAGGTTTTACGTTATAATTCCCTTTTTCACCTTCGATGTGATTTAACACTAGAAAGGCTCAGCATACACGCTTAACTTTGGTTGAAGGGTCCCACAATGCGGTGACCAATCACAATGCATCACATTTCGCTTGCTCGCCAGTTTCCCACTCTACCGTTAGCAATAAACATTAAACCTTGCAATCTGCGATCTGCGCTCGTGCGCGGTGCTACCACGTGAAATTCCCTTCATCGCATCTCATCACATAAACCTTACCACATCGCAACCAACATAACATTTGTTAGTATGATTCTTTCGTCGTAAAAGATCACTTTAGCTACGCATAACAAATAGCCCTAACATCGATTATGGCTGCAAAATATCTTTAATTTTGCTGCACAAAGTCAGATCTAAGCACAAAAAGACATTAAGCAGATAAAATATAACATGGCTCCATAAATCCAATGGACAAGACAAGAAGAATGTATTTAAAAGAATTTTTTATTATATTAAAGAATGGGGCACCTGAGAGGAAAACAAGAAAGGTGTCTTCCGGTTCTCCTCAGTGGGATGGGTTCTTGAAAGTCCTCAGTGTTTTAGATCTAACATTTCTCTCTCTTATGGGTGTAGAAAAACAAACATAGAACTCAATGGGAGTTCACAAAACAAAATGGAAAATGGTGACCAAGAGTAGATCCAGAGTGATCTAATGCAATGAAGGTGACTAATGAATGAGGAAAACCCCCCTATTTATAACAAAATATTGGGGCAGTCTAGAACTCGGTGCATGAATAAAATATTATTAATTGAATTCTAGAAGCACCTTTTAGGAATATTTTATTATATTTGTTGGAGGGAAAAGGATTCTTGGCTTGGGTCAATTCCTTTATTTATAAATAATAAATAAATAAATGATTTATTTATCATTTTAGAGGAATGATGGGAATATAATTAAATAAATAATGGTTTATTTAATTATTTATGTATGATTTAGTCAAATTTAACTAAGAATATTATTTAAATAATGATTTAAATAACTTTTTCTTAGGAAATAATTAAATAAATAATGATTTATTTAATTAATTTCTTTGTTTTGGGTTAAATATGACCAAATAAGTTATTTTATATGGTGAAAGCAATTTTACTTGGGTAAAATTGGTCTTACATGGTGTACTTGGGTTCATCTAATAATAATAGGTTAGATGACCAAAAAAATGGTGTAACAACATTCCCAGTGATATCTTTGAAGTTATATCCTATTTCTTATGGTATGCGATGTTGCACAGGGTCAACACGTGTCCCTCCATTTTTCATCATAGAATATTTAACTTAACTTGTGGTTGTCTTATTGCTATCCTTTAAGTGTTGTGATGTGTGGTATGTGGTTCATCGTCCGTCGTTGATCTTCCCCCAGATCTAACGGTCCTCATCTAATTGTACTTCGCACCTTATAATATTTACTTTGTGGTTATACTCTATTTCTTGCGATGTGTGATATTGCGTTGTGTTGTCGTGTGTCCCTTCTTCACTTCGTATCGCAACTGATTCAACTTACCTTGCGACGCCTTAACACTTACCCGCTATACAAGTTTGTGATTTGCGCTTTTGATCTCCAACGATGCGATCATCACCGTTGATCTGCCCAGATCTACGGTCCTCATTGTTGCTTGCAATTCGATTGTATTTCTGCCCCTAAAATCTTACGACGAATCATATCCGTCCATTTCTCGCCTTTACATTTGCGATCTAATCCTCACTATCTATTCACCTCCCTTGGACTTCTTTAAAGAATTTTCTTCCTTAGTCGATTTTTCATTTGAATACACTGTCCGCTCTGTAACTTCAGCTCTCGCTACTCTCGCCTCTTCCTCTCGTCTCTCTCCACTCTCGCCTCTTCCTGCTTCTGATATGTGCAAGATCTATGGTCTTTTTTGTGTCTAGCAAATTCGATTGCCTTCAGTTGTCTTTGCCTCTTTGTTGTCTCTTCTCCATTCGCTGCCTTTTTTGCCTCTGCTTCTTTGTTGCTTCTGTGAATCTCTCGTTTTCTTCCTTAACTGCTTTTGATGTCTTTGCTCCTTTGATTCTAAATTTGCTCCTCTTCCTTAATGATAGTTATGCTGGTGCTCCTTTTCCTCTCTATTGCACAATGCTTGATCTACTCCTTTACCTTATAGTCGATGATTCTGGTGTTGCTCCTATCTTTATCTTTGCCATCAATGACAATATTATCAACAAAATGAAGGTAAAGAGGATAAATGAGATGAATGAGGGAGGGAATGAATTTTTCTCACCATTATACCTTATCAGCTACACTTTCTCCTTTCTGTTGAACTGAAAGGAAAATTGGTTCCTTTCAAGCTCTGTGACAGTCAGGATTTTCCTTCCTTTCACCTTCTCCACTTGCTGTGTGGTCACAGGAAAACAAAGATGACAGGGCTGTCATGTTTGATAATCTTGAAAAATGTTTTCTGTTCAAGGATGATTTAGAATATGAATTTTAGGAGTATGAGCCTAAGAGAGATAGTATGCCAGATATTGAGCCACAATTTCTCATGCTTGAGGAATTTACAGCTAACACTTAGATATAAGAAGGTTATACTTCCCTATGCCTTCCTATCGATCAAAAACCAAGTATTCTTTCAGATCAGAATGAAGGGAGTACATGTATTTTTGTTGCTGGATCTCAAGACAAGGTAATGCTTCAGGATTTTCAAGATCACTTCGGCAGTATTTTGCAAGCATTGGAGAAGATGAATGTCGTCTCATTTGTCAGCATAAACCTTGGTTTCAGTTTTTATTGTGGGTTGCCTACATGTACATCATTTTGCCTGCTCGAGGAAAGTGAGAGCGGAACTTCAGTAAGTATCCATCTCCTAGATTTGTTATACTAGAAGGATCATTTCACATAATCAGCAATTGTGCAACAGATTAGAGTAGTTTGGTATCATTTCAGTTTGATTTTATTTTATTTTCAGCAGCAAGTTTCTTTCAATTTCAGTTTTCAGCAAGTTTTGACAGAATTCATCAAGGTTTGAAGCCCGAGGTGAAGGCCCTAAGGCTTTGATGATCTGTTAGTGTGGGTTGAAGTTTGCTTTGTATTTTCAATTTTAGTTTTAGTTTCATTTTACATATTTGACTCCATTTCCCATTGGATAACGCACTGATCTACAAATTCATAGATCTGCAGTTCTTGACACCTCCTTAGAAGGAGATATCATCCCCAGATGGAGCCGATGTTAGCACTAGTATTTGCATCCCACCCATCCCGCCTTATTTTACTCTGATTTCACCTCATCTTCATCATTATCATTGATCTCGCTTAATTTTTTAACCATTTTTCCCAAGGGTGCCCAAGTCATCATTTTTCGCAAGCACTAAACCCTAATTTCCTCTCCCACGGAGCTAGGTTTTTCTATGTAATCAGAGACATATGAGAAAAGGAGGAATAAGGGAGGTCATTTCAGCAAGTATGAGGTCATTTCAGTACACAAAAATCATGTCTCCATCATTTTTTTAAGAATTCATTCCAAGGGTCAAGCCATTTTCCACTCATAGGGACAGTTTTAATTCAAACTATGTTTATGACCTAACATAGAAGAATTTAAAAAAAGTGAGAGAGTTTTTTGTCCATCATAGACCAAGGAAGAAAAACCTCCTTCAATTTTTACACATATGTCATGGTTTTGGATAAATGTCAAAAATACAGGTTCTTCAAGAGGTTTTCTGCACTTCTGAAGTGACCTTGGGAAAATCAATTTTTTTCCTTGCTGGATTTTCCAAATGAATTTTTTGATAAGTAAAATGAAAAATATACTAGAATATGTTTCCAATGAGCTATCATGATCTCAATTTGGAGTTGAGGAAGGCCTCCAAAAGTTTCTTGCAACAGCATTGTGCATTTCTGCACCCTCATTCTGCACTTTTTAACCAATCTTGGGAGAACCTATTTTTGACAAATCAAATCAACTCCAATCAGAAAAGAAAAGAAAAAATGTATATTTGGAAAGTAGATAAAATAATATTTGCAACGAGATATCCTGAGCCCAATTTGGACACCAAGAATGCCTCCAAATGTGGTCTGCAAAAAGGCGTTACGCAGATGTTTCTAAGAGAGGGTGCAAATACTCAGCAGAGGGCGCAAATGTGTAGAGGAGGGATAAAATGTGTAGAGGATGGTGAAAATGTGTAGAGGATGGTGCAAATGTGTAGTCAAGGGAAAAAATAACCAGTCAAGGGCGCAAATAACCAGTCAACAACGCAAATGCATTGTCCATGGTGCAAATGAACAGCAAGCTTTAGAAAGTGTCCAAGTGGTGAGGAATTGCCTTCAGAGCTCCACAAACTCAGTCATTGACCTCCATCAAACCATTAAGAGGCACATTCCATCACAAATCACCTTCTTAAGATATATGTGTTGAATTTTTGCAAGTTGAAAGTTGTAATTTGGTGTCTTCTTGAATGTGAAACCCTAGTTTTTCTCCCTTGCACTCATAATTCCCAAAATCCCATTTTCCTTACACTAAATATCATCACTACATTGTTAAAATTCATTACCTAAAACCTTTTATCATAATCCCCATTCCTAAGCTACTAATTCCTAAAACCATAAGCCCTAGGTTTTATCTTTACCTAGGCTCCTAAATTTCAATTCCCATCACTCTTTCATTCCTTTCCCTTCCCCATTCCTCATATCCATAAAAATTACTCCCTATCCCCTCCCCATATCACATATCCCTATCAAATATCTCCCTATTTTTTCCTTTTCGATCTCCCTTTTCCATTTCCCTTTCCTACTCCCTAGGGTTTTGACAAAAACACCATGGCAACAGAGGAAGAAAACACATAAAAAGTGACATAGGTAGAAATTCAAGTAGAGGTTAGACATGAGGACCTCCATGAGACTGAGCATGATTTTGAACTTGTTGACCTAGGTGAGGAGGATGATGATGAAAACCTCTTCAAAAGAGAATGGCCAAGCATTATGCAAAGAGAGAAAGAAATACAAGGGCAAAGCTAAAGACAGCAAATGCAAAAATTAAATCCCTAACCCACACAAAAGAGAAGAATAAGTTAGATATACATGTAGAGGCTTCACTCTAAGCCTAGCCACCTCATGAGAACTCTCTCCATTTATTTTGATGCATTTTGAATCATTTTTATAAATTCTAAGTTTTTCTGAACAAGCACATATCATAAAATTGGTCATTTGAGCAGCACCCTAAGCGCTACGCAAATAATTGGGGCACGTTTTGAGGGAAAGGAAGGCACCATTGGATTTCTAATGACAAATTCATATCATAAAACCATGTTTACATCATTTTTTTGCATTAATTATGAGTGAAAAGCTCAAAAACCTGTCAAAAAATCACCTTTCTGCCCATTTTTTGGCCTAGGCGCTGTGCAAATACCAGTCTTGGGAGAATGACATTTTGGGGGGGGTGACCTTCATTTTGGAAATTGAATGCATATCTGGAAACTGTATTTGAAGGGCTTTCCAACGAGCTATCCTAGGCCCAATTTGGACACTGGGAAGGCCTCCAAAAGTGTCTTGCAAGATGGAGTATGCAAATGACTAGAGGAGGGCGCAAATGCACAGTGGAGGGTGCAAATGTCCAATTTTCTGATTTTTTCAAATTTTCTCTGAAATTTTCACTTTGCCTCAAGAAATTATGTTTTTACTCATGTAATTAATGATGTTAAAATGTAATTATGTTTCATATTACTTACCTAGGGTAGATTCATCGGGTAAAAGTCATTAATGAGTCATGATGAATTAGTTGAATGTAATAAGGGGTGAGTCACTTGGACCATCCTACACTTCAGTTTTCAATTCAGAAATTAGTGGATCTCATCCTCACCTCATGGATTCGACCCCTGAGGATGATTGAAGCTTGTTTTGATGTTTATTTAGCCCCTTTCTTCACTCTAGTGAAGGGTTGGAATCAGTTTGTATGTTCGCTAGTTGATCAAGGAAACTTTTGTACTCAGTTTGCCCAACTAATAAAGAGGAGTTGCAGCTATTTTTTGGGATACTTGTGGTATTTAATGTAGATCATTGTCTTTTCTTCAGTATCATATGTTTGAATTTATTTTATTCATTTTCACTTCATTTCTATGTTATGATCTCTTACAAGTTAGATGATCAGAATACATGCTTTCTTTCAGTTTCAACACCATTCTGTAACAATCCTCTTCAAGTGATAGGCATTGTACCTACCTTGCCCCATTGATTCCTGCAACCCTAACTCATTTTCCCTGACCTAATTCCTTCATTTGGTGATTCCCCAACCAAATCAAATTCAAACAACCTCTGCACTCTATATCTAGCCTAAAAACCCTAATTGCTCCATCCCTCCTGGCTGTGACCCTTTTGGAGAGAACCCTCTCCGACTTGATAGGGCTAGTTATCAAGTCAAAAGCTTGGTCTGTGGTTAACTCTATTGGGATTCCTTCTTCAACCTTGGGAATCTAGCAGAGTGATAACAGACTACAAAAAATCCTATTCCTCTAGACCTACTTAACCTCCTTCCTTCCCTGATGTGGAGAAGGCCTTTCACTTCTTATCCTCTTTCGTTTTACGATAATTTTCAAACACTTGACAACAACATGGTTATATAAGCCACAAAAACTACATGATTTTTTATGCAATGATTTCTTCTCATGATTAACAATATACTTGTAATCAAAAGGAACATTAGTATACTGTGACTTTTTATACCACTCTTGGTTGTCTCTGGTGTAATCCCAGTGATGAGAGCTTGCCTTAGCTCTTCCTCTGTAATGTGCACTGTCATGGGAATATTTTGATGTGTTCCCATCATCCTTTTTCCTTGATGATTTGGGAAATGGCTTGGATTTTGTGTCTAAATAACCCCTTGCTTTTGTTGCCTTCGAGCATTCTTCTTTAGTGTACCTCAATCCTGAAATGGGTATGTCAATGCTTCCAATATAAATAGCATCATGTGAAAATGAAACTTAATAACTATCAAAAATGTTTACCTTGGTTTTTTATTCTGCAACTGGTGATGATGGCTTCGCTAATCCTTTTTTGCAATTCAACTTTTCCAAGGCCTCTTCCATTACTCCTAATTGAAGCTACAATATTTTCTTCTCCTCTTTTGCTTCTTATAGAAGTCCCTTCAATTCAACATTTTCTTCTTGAAGGCTCTCGTTGATCTCTTCATTTGAATGATGAGAAGAATATTCTCCTGAAGATGGAGATGGATCATCATCATTTTCTCTCTCCCTCTCCTATTCCTCTTTTTCCATTTTATCTGCACAACATGCACACATTATATCTACCATGCTTTCCATCCTGTAGAAGGCCTCATAGAGATATTTTTCATCTCTATTTTATTTTCTTGCTGCACGTTCAATCTATGGTTATCATTCTCACTCGCAATTCGCATCATCAAGAAGACCGCTCTAATGCCAAACTTGATTTGGATTCTCAATTAACCAATATCTTTTACTTTTGTGATGTTATCAAAATTGGATGTGAAAGAGTATGAAACCACATGTGCACACTTTAAATAAGAGGAAACACAAAGGCAACCATCAAATCAAAGAACACACACAACTTGATAACGGATTTCACCCAGTGTGGGTTACATCTTCGGGCCCAGTGTCAAGAGTGGGGAGGTCGATTCATTAATTGTTGCAAAAATATGATGAGTACATGATGTATTATTTGCCAATACAAGAACCCCCTTAACTAGAGTGAAATTTCTCTCCAAAATACGTTCTCCTATAATAACTCTCACTCATAAAGTATCTCCTTCAACATGAAAAAATTACAAAATTCTCACATGAAGTGGCATACAAGGATCCTCCAAAAAAATGGAAAACAAGGATCTCAACATAAAATCATCATCTCAGCAAAAATCAAAATAATACATGCCATTAATGCATCTTATACCTCCACTTTTGAGGATGAATTGAAAATGCACACCTCTACTAAGAAACAAACTTCACGATTGAATTCCTAGCAAAAAATTGTGAAATGTGACTATAAACTTAACCCCTTTCTGACTTGGTCAAATTTGGGCTCCCTGGGAATCTCAAAGATCCCCTTCTATGGTCTGACTGAAATTCAGTTGCTCAAATAAAGAAACTAATCTCGCCATCACGTTCCTTGCGAAAAAAAATAAAAATGAGTATAAAGTCAACCTGGTTTTGAAACTGTCATTTTCGATCCTCCAAGGAATGTTTCAGATTCCATGCAGATTATTGCATCAAGTTTCTTCCTTCATGGCTTCACCCTCAGCATATTATCTCTGGAAAATATTCTACTCATATCATAAAATTGTCTTCACCATTAGAATCCTATTGAAATTCTGAGTAATCTGAGTATAAATTTGGCTTATTTATGACTGTCAAAATTCAGCCCTCAAGGAACTAAAAGGTTCCTCACATATTCCTTATGTCGGGATTCTGCTCCTTGGCTTGCGTGTTGGTTTATGTGCACTCTTCCATTTCCTGTCTGTCAGTCTTTGTTGGTCAAATGGTGGAGTTCGGTTTTAAAAACATTTTATTCATGGAATATCCAAATCCCACGTGGGGCATGCCAGTTAGCAAAGGTGTAAATAAAGGATGGTTGGAGGAGGTCGCAAGGTTAAGACTGTAGGCCACCCCGTACTTGGTCATCGTTTTATTTGATTTGGAAGTGGTTGGTTATATTGGGGCCGCCAGCGAACTGGCTAGGGCGGGTTAGACTCTCATCAACCTTGTTTTATACTATGGTTTTGGTTTGTTCGTTGACCAATTTTATAATATATATATATATATATATATATATATATATATATATATATATATATATATTAGTTATATTGGGGCCCCAGGCAGACCGGCTGGGGCGGGTTAGACTCCCGTCGGCCATGTTTTATGCTGTGGTTTTGGTTTGGTCGTTGCCCAATTTTATAATATATATATATATACAGTGAAGGGTTGGTGGGGGTGGTGTCCCACTACCCTTTTTTCATTTTTTAAATACGGAGTTAAAAATTGTTTGTCGATTTTGAAGGGTCACCGGAATTTTTAAGCAGGCAACAATTTTTCCCCTTCTGACTGTCAAAAACTGTCACCATGAAGTGCTAATTTGTCATCTTGTTAACTTCTGCCAAATTTAGTAGGTCTTCCATTTTTAGCTGAGCTCCAAATTTAGTTGGTGCTCTTCCAAATTTAGTGAGTGGGCTTAGTTTACAAAAACTTTGATTGGTCATACCTTTTGCACACTAACTCATATTGAGGTGTCATTTGCATCGTTGGGAAGCTTTTGGTGAGCTCTTCGATCTAGTCCTAGTTTTGTTACAATCCAAGGACTTTGATTTTTTATCTTTTCCAAAGTCACCTATGATCTTGGAGCCACCTAGATCACTCAAGCAAGCTAATAAGGATAATAAATTATCACCCAAGTAGTATGTCCCTTATAAGGTGTCGCAAAATATTAGTACTATGGAATACAAATTGGAGTTGTATGCATCTTCCCGAGTACTCCCATTTTTCCTTGTTTCAGGCTTAAATTTAGGTTACAGGTAACAAGCTCCTAGTTCAAATAATATTTCCAAAACTTGATGAGGAAGGAAAAATCATATTAGAGCCTGAAGCAATCATGGAAATAAGAACCCAGCAGCTACGGACTCGACCAATTTTAGAGTATCTCATTAAGTGGAAGAACTTACCTGCTGAAGATTCCACATGTGAGGATGATTATTTTATACAGAAGTATCGAGAGCTACTCAAGTGTTGAGGACAACGCTCTTTTGAAGGAGAAGAGCATGTTAGGTCCCTACAATACTAGTATAACCCCCATATTTTTATTATTGTGCCCTTGTAGTCCTCATATTATTATTGTTGCTCCCCATAAAATCCCATTATTATTATTGTTGTGTCCTTACATTATTATTGTTATGTAGGAATTGATCATAATATGGCCCTTTAGACTCCTATATATATACCAAGGAGGTATTGTCATTTGTATCATCCAAGAATTGTTCATTTATGTGATGTAAAAGAAGGTTTCCCCATTTAAGAGGCTTATTTTCAAGTCATTGATATATCTTTTATTCTATTTTGTGATTTGGTTACATAAAACATAATGTATAAAGGTGAATAAACCATGGATAATGAAATGGCATGGCTTAAAATGGAAACTCAATACATGGAAGATGTTTTTGATGTAATATCTATAATTATCAAGCTCAATTTATGTTTTTTTTCTATTCATGGAACACCAAGAACCATGTTCATTTAAGGGAGTGGGTTTTGCAACATCCCTCACCTTTCCCCTATTTATGTAATATGAGATTTTACCATACTGCCAACATGGAGAGCCATGACTGGGTGATATGTTGATTAAGAATTTAAAATTAATTTACTGCTAAATGAAATAAGGACTACTCTATGAATCCATATCATGAGGGAATTTTCCTTCTTTTCATGCCTTGAAAGCCATAATCTAGCCAAATTAAATTATTGAGCCACCAATTGTAGGACAATAGCAGTGTCTGACGGATATTGGTAAGAGATTTGATTAAAGAGAATCCATCACCTGACAAGAATTAAATAGATTTGATTGGGAAATGAGGGGCATAGGATGATTTCCATTCTCCATCGCGGATCTAGGAGACAATGAAATAAAAAGAGTGATGCCCAATTCCCTGAGTAGATCGAAGTTCCAAAGGAGTGCTTTCTCTAATACATGAGGAGACACTGAGGAAAAATATATGTGTAGCAGAAGAATAGGGGATTGGGTGGGGGGGAATGTTGGACATCACTAGCGAATAAGAGAATTCAAGCAAAAACGTTGGTAACATAGAAAGCGAGAGGATCTACTAGAGCTAAGAATGAAGACTTAATAGTGTTGGAGTTGTGGCTAAGCACAATGCTCAGAAATTTGGGTCGATATTCCATGTATTTGATGTGTTTGATTCCATTGGAACTATGTGTGTAAGCTTAAATGGTGAATGGGAAGCTCAATGGATGACAGAGTCATTGTGGTTCTTGTTGTATAAGTTGTTAAACCACTTAAACAGGGCAGTTTGAGACACTTTGGTGCTTGTTGGATGAGTTGTTAAACCACTTATATAGTGGACTATAGACTCGTGTAGTGCTTTTTATTAAAACATAGTTTTCAAACAACCTAAACAGTGTATTAAATCTCTTGAAACTAAGAAATATCCCATTTGGACATTGGGTGAAGCTCTGTGATTGAACTCAAAGAAGTAAGAGAGTCAATGAGGTGCTTATTTCTAGAGATCAGTAGTTAAACCGCCAGGACAATGAACTCCATCTCGTTGGTGTCCACTAAGATTTAGTGTTAATTTCCCTAAGTAAGAATCCCCTCATAATTTGGATCTGGCTCAGGGGTGGTCAGTTGCAAGAAATAGAATAAGGTAGATATTATATGATTGGGGGAGAGTGGAAGTCCCTCCTTCAGTTTTTAGGAAATTTAACACATTTAGATAAGTATAATTTTTTGTGCATATTTTGATTATGGGATAAGATAGTCCCTGTTTTGTTATTCACCAATACATGGTCCTATATATTCATGAATTAATGCCTAAGGTTCATTGTTATATTCATTATAGACAAAAATACTATGTCCATGGTTATAATGAATGTTTGGACTATGAAGTGTGCTGCCATACATAGGCTTTGCAAGTAGTATTATATTTTGTGAACAAGATGAATACCAGGTTTTTGTTGGTGAATACTTAGTTCATGAATGATGTGATAATATGTGGGTTTATGCACACATATTATTGCTATGATCAAGGACTGTAACAATTTTATTGATTACAGATTCATATTTCTTAAAGGATAGTCTATAACTTTCCCTGTGCAAATATGTAGTTTTGTGTATTCCATATTTATCTTATTAATGGATATATGCTTTTGAATATAAATTTAACCATCCTGTAAGAGGTTGCAGGGTTGAATTAATCAAGCATAACTTCCTGGTATGGTCTTATTGAAAAAATTTGAAGTTAGGTGTTTGGGCTCTGCCCCTTTTGTCTTTCAAAAATTTAATAATAGATGTTGTTGACACTAGTTTCATGTACTAGATATCAAGTAGAATTTGAGTTTCAGGGCTTCGACCCCTTGTGCCTTAGAAACTAGGAAATTTGGCATTTGGATTTGTCTCCCCTTTGCCTTGCAAAATCCCCCTTCTTTCCTCTTATTTCCTAGGTCATTAAAATCTAGGGATCTGGCATTAGCAGGAATAACCACTTTTGTGAAGGGTTAGATTACTCTCACATTGAATTGTATCCAAGGATTCATGCTAGCAAGAGGTAATTTCTTTGGCAACAACCTAGAGGCCTTCAAGGTCAAATTTCCACTCTTTGATGTGGTTGTATCTGGGAGTCCAGGAGTTCCATGGGTGTCGAAATTCACACACTTATCAAATAAATAGATATGCTTAGGCATGGATAATAGCCTTTTTAACCTTCACATGGGGGTGCATAGCATAAACAATGTCAAGGCCACTCTCACTACTCTGTATAGGTATTGAATCCAAGACTCTAAGAATCCAAGGGCAGATAAAGGTGCACACCATTTGATAGCCCGAATATAGTTAGAATTGGATTGTTGTTGGAGGGTTGACCCACTAAAGGAACAATATCAATGTGGAAACCTTCATTGGTATATTTGGGAGTTTAAAAATCTAGGGTGGAAAAAGGTAGCACAATGGTGCAAGTCCATATTTATCCAGGGCCATATACACTCGCGATGTAGCTAAGGGCTCCATGGGCCTTATTGGAAAAAAAATTTGTCATGTATACCAATGGTTTGACCACTAGTTTCCAACAAAATTCTTTGTTGTAATCTAGCACAACGTCGGTATTTTCATTCCTCTGTGAAGGAGAAAAGTCTCACCTGAGGTGTGTTAAGACTTCTTAAGTGTGAGATGGGAGTTTAAATAGTGTTGGGATTTTGATTATTAAATACAACATTCATCAGTTACTCAGATACATAGGAAGCTCAAACAACCTTGCGCATAATATACAGATATAAAACATACTACATAACAAGCATTACAAAATTTTTGAAAGGGTGATCACAACACAACAACATTAAATCACAAAACATGTAAATATATCCCTGCAACATTCTCATTATATTATATCAAGAGCCAAACCATTACAATATAGATTTGCAAAATTATGTAGGTTCTACCCAAATTTGTGCCAAATAAAACAATACAATTTTGAAATGCATTCACAATATATGTAGAGAATCCCAAATCTCATTTTGAAAGCATGCTAACGTATCTCTCTTTGCTTTGTCTCTCTTCAACTCGATCCATGCGGCTTTTATATATTTTCTCTAATATTTTGATCTCACTCACTTGATTTGGTCCAACTTGATTCCTTTGACAAAATCCAGGTGCTTTTGTCCACTTCCACTTTGATTCCTTCAAACCTAGTACCTCATTCCTTCTTCCGTAGCCTTGTAAAGTCCCGAGGTAACCACTTTCTTTCGGCACTTTACGCTTTCTTCCTTTTGGTTCCTGCTTTTTGGCATGATTTACCATCTACTCTTCCTGCTTTCGCTGATCATCCCAGCGACTACTTTATAGAAAAAATTGATCAAAATTGTCCAAAAATGAAGGACCCAATAAACCCTGACCATAGTCCATTGACCCACACTCAATTCAATCCTTTATTTGCATGTTTGGTTCCTTATGTGGTTGCATAACCACTATTGGCACTCTTTCTCCTTGTTATGGTTCTTCTCCTTCAAACAAGGGACCCAAATTTGGTACTATCTGCAAAGTTTCAGCTTTGAAAGTGTGGTAGTCATCCATTGTAGATTTCTAGATGGAAAGTAAAGTAGAATCCTTCTCGTTAAATTGATTGGTAGTGTTCGTAGTTTGGTGTTCAGGTTGTGAGGAGAGAAAGGCTTGTCACTAAGTATCGGAATCATGATTTAATTTACAAAGCTTCATAAAGTTAGCTTTGGCGATAGGTTGAAGGTCGCGAAGAATAGTGTTGAATTTATGTGATTCCACTTCTAGCATATGAAATTTTTTCTCAATATCTTCGACCTGAGTAAAGAGTTGTTGTTGCTACACCAAATCATAAATCTCAAGAGTTTTCTCTATTAGGAATTTTTTATGTTCGTGCAATGGATAAAGAGGCTTATTGCACTTGGCAAGTATACCAATACAATCTTAAATTTGGAAGAAAAACTCTTGGGAACTTTGGGTGCATTGTTGAAGCATATTTCTATAAGTAGATGCATGCTCGATAGTCTCAGTGAATATCTAATGGAACTATTTTATAGGGTCTAGAAGATATTTCTACAAGTTGTTAACAGTACTACATAAATCTTTGTTTGCAACAACTACCTTTGTACAGGAAATTTCAAGGAACTCAATATGTTGTTCAAGTTAGCATAAGGAGACATCCTCTGGGGCATCAGGAACAAATTCAGTGACATTTGTACACATATGCGGGAGCTTGCAGCTAATATCCTCAACTTGTTTCACCAGTTTCTCTTTCTCTCCACGCAATTGATCATGTTCTTCAATTACACTAAGGAGTTATTGTTGTTGGTGTTCATTTACAATAATAAGCTCATTGTACAATGAATCAGAAATAAATAACTGATCCTCTAACTGAGAATATTAAGCCCTGATAAATTGAAATAACTACTGCGAGTACCAGGTCTGAAGATCAGATGCAGATAAATTGTTAGTCGGAGGAAACTTACCCTGCAAGGGTTGGCCACTAGTGACAGATTTCTCATATTTCCCTCAAGGTGAGGTCTTTGGTTCCTGAGTCTACTCTTTTTTATAGTATTCTCTAATTTTGGAAAGGACGTGAGATGTAAAAAGAGGAACTATATCAAGATATTGAGTAAATAAATGCAAAGCTTCTCTGCAATAGTTCAGGTCTCAACTTAGGGTAGCAAGTTGTGCTACAGAAACAATAGTAGTCAATCAGGTTTCCTGATAGGCAAAGGTTGCACAAGTGGCACAGTAACTATCTCTCTATTCGACTCAAGTTTAGTTATATTTTTTGGGTATCACTCTATCTCCATTTTATAATATTTCAAATGGTTTCTCTAGGCTCGGAATGTTCATAAGGATGTTCTAATATGGTTGTAGATGGAGTGGTGGTAAGAGGAGATGATACATGACTATGCATCAAATACGTGACAGGTGGTGAGTGAACATGTTCTTCAACAATGCTTGTGGAGTGAATAGGATACTCAAGATTATTTTCTATGATATCAACAATGGTTTAAGAACTGGAAATAGGCTTGAGTATTTTAGAGGCAAATTTTGTAGGGGTTGCTTGCACAAAAGTGAAGGCACCAAAGGTACAAGGGTCAATATTTGCAATTGTAGAGGGAGAAAATGATATGGGGCTCATAGAGACAAATGGAAGTGTTGGAGGTTTGAACGTCTTACCAACATAATGGGACTACATTAGGAATGGAAGAAGTTGCAATAGGTGGATTCATCAATGATTCTGCAGTAGATATAGTTGATAGAAGTGGAGGAGCATTTCTTGGAGGACGATGGAGCATCCAAGGTTGCAACACATCAAGAGAGTAGACAATTCCTTCCTTTGTTTGCATACATTAGATTCCTGGATAAGATAATACTTCATGATGGAATTCTTCCATAGACATATAATGGGGAAATGCCTTCATCTTTAATGTATCCTTATTGACATTAACCTTGGGTCGAACGAAGGTGTTGTTGTGGTTGATACCAAACCACATATGATATGCATATTTGTTTAAAATAAACCAAGGAAGCCTAATCATTAGTTGAGTTGCATCAATAATTTTGTTGTGTTATTTATCAAATTCATTTTCATTAAAGGCTTTATTAACAGCATCAACTTGAATCTGCCAAGTAGCATAAGCGAGTGTGAGGGATTCCCAGTCTAGTACTTTAGCTAGGTCTTGGTCTCTAGGGTGAAACATTTCATCATTGCGATAGAAACTACCAGATAACCATAGATAAAATAGGTAGCTCTCTTGTACACATATTTGTAGTCTACAGAGAGTTTATTTAGGAGGAAGTTGCACCAATTCAATGGCTCACCTTGCACACAGAATTATGCAGCAGAGATTACATCTAGTGTACATTCCCCTTTTGTATAATACTACATGATTTTACCGACAATAATACAAAATGGAAAATTAATTTTGTCACTATTAATAATATCAATAACAGCTCTGTGACCCTTTCGGCGAGTGCCATATTTCTCATATAAGTTGTCTTCACCCTTCTTCTTGCCCCACTTCAATGTACCCTAAAATGCAGAGGAGACATCTTGACCATGGATGGATAATTTGGTGAGATTTTGAATGTCTTCCACATGGATAGGATACTCCTTATCGATCCATATTTATCCATTATGTATCCTACTAATAATAAACTTGGTACACCTCATCGCTTCACCGATAGTACCAAATACGAGAAAATCCCGCAATTTCATAAGGGTAGACTGATGTAGTGGCTGAAATTCAGGTTTGAGCCTTTGAATAGTGTCACCAGATGGAGTTTCAAGAGAATACATATAAAATTATGTAATTAAGGTTGGAAACAATGATCGGTCGGACAAATCATTATTGACTAGAGTATCCTTCTCATATTTCCCCAAGATTTCCTCTGCAGTCTCAATACGATCATCAAAGAAATAAAAAAAGGAGAATTTGGTTTAGCAAAGTGGCCCATAGTTGATTATATTTGGCTATAAACTAACTGAACAGGGGATGACGATCAAATTGATACATAGGGGGAATAGACAAGGAATCCGGGGAAAAATACTCCAAGGATATACAAACACAAATGAGAAATAAGGCTTCTATGTGCAACACATATATACAAATAAACAACATAATTCAAAATTACTCAACAGTTGGTAATTAAATGCGAAAAATTGAAAAAATTGGACTCAATTTGGGTATTGGTGAGAATCACAACAAAAATCCCCAAGATATGATGCAAATGACCCAAAAATGAAATTTCATGACAACAAATTTAATGGAAAGTACTTTAATTCTTTAAAGCATAAATTAAATCATGAAAAAATTATTGTTATGGGGAAATGACTCAATGACTAAAAAGACTCGCATAAAATGACTGAATAAATGACAAAAATGACAAAATACATCTCCCCGACTACAATGGGCTGCGATGGGTCGCAACTAAAAAAAACAAGATATACGACTAACCCAACTAGAGTAA
Source organism: Pinus albicaulis (assembly GCA_034641835.2). Classification (NCBI taxonomy): domain Eukaryota; kingdom Viridiplantae; phylum Streptophyta; class Pinopsida; order Pinales; family Pinaceae; genus Pinus; species Pinus albicaulis. The sequence continues at coordinate 194,614,121 of CM076571.1, read as the reverse complement.
CAAAATAACTAATTCAATAGACATTATCCTAAACCTAACTTGTGCCCCATTACAGAGAGTGAAAAACCAAAGTGATTTCAATAACCATATTATCGCTTCAGGTGTGTGCCATTCACCCGGCAAAGCAAGATAATTCCATCAAGTTGTGTGAGCTTAACAGCTCCATACTCTCTTATTTCTGCAAAAAAAGAAAGGACCCAACCAATGCATTTGTAGTTTTCTAGGATGCTTAAGGTACTTACTTTCATATAGCAGCACTTGGTCTCCCACAGAAAAATACTTCCTTTTGCTATGTCCACCATATTAATCTTTATATCTTTCCTTCTCAACAATTCGATAAAAATATGCAAGAAAGCATAGCTAGTCTGATTTCCACAACTCTTGTAGACACTCTGGAATAGAATCATCATCAAACATTTTGGTGACTTGCACAATAAATAGATTCAAAATAATAAATTTAGTAGGTACCACTACTTCTCTTCCATACACAAGAAAAAATGGAATATAATTGTGTAGGAATTTGACATTAGTGCAATAGGCCCATAATGTAGTAGGAACTCTTTCATCTCAATAATCCCTATTAGAAAAACATACTTTAGTGAGTCCCTTCTCCAAAACCCGGTTAAAAGCTTCAATGGTCCCATTTTCTTGTCGATGATATGGGTTACTTTTATGTTGTTGAATCATGAACTCCTGCAATAATGTAGCAAGAGTTTCATTGATGAAGTGTGATCTTTGATCACTTATGAGGCCTAAACCTTGTAATGATATTTTCAAATATGAATATACGATAGTAATATTATTACAATCCTTAACAGGAGTTTCCTCAGCCAACACGTTAAGTAATCAATTGTGGTAATAATGTAGCGAATGTGTGAATTTCGCACAGGGGAATTTTGTTGGCCCAACAAAATCAGCATCCCACTTTTCAAATGCTTCAAGAGCTTTGACTAGATGCAGTGGGATCTTATCATGATGGGAATTTCTCCCAACCCTATGTCATACGTCATAATTCTTAGCATGTTCCTTATCATATTTAAAGAGATTCGGCCACCATAATCCAACTTGGAGCTCTTTCCTTGCAATTACTTTTCCTTCGACATGATCTCTCGCAACACCAAAATGACACTCCCATAAAAAAATATCCCTCTCATGGTCAAGAATACATCAACACAAATTATGATCAAGTCCCATCTCATATAATTGACCTACAATTAACTGGTAATCTGCTACATGCACCACCAAATTCTTCTTTTGTGTAGTAGTATAGTCATTTGGGTACTTACCAGTTGCCAAAAATAGTGTAATATATTCAAGATAATTTGGTATCACTTTGATCCTAAATAAATCAACATCATACAATTGATCATTAAGTGACCCTCCCACTTCTCCATATTCCAAGTGAGAAAGGTGATCTAGTCCCACATTAGCACAATATGGCTTGACAAAAAATTAAAATGAAAACTCCTGGAACAAAAGAAACATCTATAGATTCTTCCCTCAAGAAAAGGTTTGTTAACAAGATGCTTCAATGGAGAGTGATCAGTGAAAAACTTGAAAGGACCTCCAATAATATAATGTTTGCACTTTTGAATTGATTACATCATAGAAAGATCCTTACAGTTAATTGTTATATAATTTATTTTAGCATTAGAAAGTTTTCAACTAGCAAAGTAAATGTGATGATCAAGATTACCTTCACCAGGTTGCACCAAAATAACACCCATATCAATATTGAATGCATCAGTGTGTACAAGAAACTCTTTATTCCAATCTAGATAAACCAATATTGGAGCATTCACAAGCTTCTTCTTACAAGTGTTAAAAACAACATCACATTCTTCAGTCCATACAAATCATTCATCCTTCTTCAATAAATTCTCCAATGGTGTAGTGATTGAAGCATGGTTGGATATATATCTTCGATAATACCCCATATTCCCCAACGTATATCATAATTTTTTAACACTTGTGGGTGGCGAAATATTTTCCTATTGCGGTCTTCCCATCAAGCAATCAACCTGGGACAATCTTCAGTAGCATGAGTGTTTACCCAATAGTGGGAACACCAAGACCTCCTAGGCAATGGAAATCCATGGGAAATATGGCCCTCTTGATCACAGTTGTGTATCGAATCAGGCCTCTTCCTCCAGATCACTCGCCTCTTAAACTACCTCCTCCTTGTCCTCTAGGAGCTTCATTAACCTAGAGTGTAGTACTTTGATCCAAATGATCGACCAGAGCATACAAATCTATGCACTGGTCTATATGGTGAGTCAGAGACTCACAAAAATAAAATAAAAAACATATTATTTGGGACATTGGAATACTTCTGCAAAATAAGACAAAGGCAAGGTGCATTTCCATAAGTGCAACATATCTCACAATATTCACTGGCAGACATACCTTGATGATTGGGAAACGCATGATACTGAGTATAACCCTGACAAGGAACACTTATGGATACTTGTACAAATCTAGTATTAGGTACTGACAGTGGCAGAGGTGGTCCCATGGGTATAAAAAAATGTTCTGCACTCCACAACCTTAGGCATTCAGTAGCATGATGTCCTTCAACATGGAAATTAGTGCACCAAACTTGTGGACATAGAGCTCGTGTAGTGTGCATATCCTTCAATCTCTCTGTTATATATACAATATGATTTTGTAAACCAATGATAGAAGGATCACTAGAATTACTACCTTCCCTATACTCATGAGGGCATCCTGCCATTTCCTCAATCATCATAACTTGTTCCAAGGCATCATGTAATGTGTCGATATTTTTTTGTGTCAAAGGAGTTCTAGTTAATGGAAACAAAGCCTTAATGAACCAATCCCTTTTATGATGAGGATCAATAGGATAATTAAATTTACCAATTTAATCTTTAAATTGTTGCATGCACTCCCATGCAATCTCTCCTTCTAGTTTTTTAATGTCCCATAACTCTGATAAACCCTATTGATCTGTGTGAGGAAGTTTAAATTCTTTAATAAAATGTCATTTAACTACATCAAGGGTCGGATTCAGAATCAAATAATACCATTTTATGAACCATTAGAGTGCTCTATCTCACATATTTGTCTAAAACTAAATAATATTAGTGGCATTTGGGGTCTATCTTGTTGATTCCATGACCATGGGTCTAGCATAGAGTCGTAAAATCTTTGACGCTAATAAACCAAGAATCTCAATAGAACTACTTTGCACAACATAATTAAACAGTATTAAATCACATATGCACGGAATATATATAAATTTATAAATTTTTCAACCCAAATTCATTATATTAATCCAACTTATATAATACAACATTCTATGGCTTTCGTACCAGGGATAATGGCCCTCATATATCCCCTAGTACAAGTTACAAAACAAGATACTATGATCATGTGCCTATAGCATGCTCTCTCAACTCCTCTTGTTCATAACTTGTATCTACCTAGTCCTTTGGCTCCCGATCTACAGCTCCTTCCTCTATCAATGCTCCAAGTCCATCCTGCCACTAAACCTCGGTTTTCAATTTTCTCACTAGTTGATCATTCCTCTACCAATGCATCAACACAATGACACTCTTGTCAAGTTGGTCACAGCTCTACTTTTGAACAACTCTCAACTGCCCATTGTTTCTCCTCAACTACTCAAGGACTTTATTCCACTATGGTCTTCCTGTGTTTCTCCAATGAAGACCATCATAGGGACGAAGGGCTGCCAATTATCAATGCAAGATGTCCATCTCCCACAATGAACACAAGATAGGAGGACTACCTATCATCTAATGTAGAATTCCTTCTCCACACACAAGTCTCAGGCTCCACAAAGTACTCCTATCTTATGAGACCCTTGAGCCCCACCAATTGCCACTCTAGCAACTACGTTTGTCCATCAAGGTGATGCACATCAAACTCCAACTTGGACACTATGACGTCGTCCTCCACCAGACCATAAATGTCCAATCCACGTCCACACTTGATCCACTCTCACGTTTCCCTCCAATATTCCATGAGTGACCAAGTCCACGTTGTAGCATCTGCACCTATATAGGGAATCCTCACACCTAGGGAGACCCTTACACATGTTTGCCAACAAACTTCTCATAAACCACCCTTTTCTCTACAATAGAGGAGTTATTGCGCAAATCTGGGCTCCAATAATATGTTCTCACCTAGTACATCCATCCACCATGAGATCTACTCCTAGTTTGGATTTCTTAACACCCAAGACAACCCTAACAAATGGCTCCCATGGGCTGCAATACTCGATCCAGATCCGGTCACTTCCTTGACCCAACACACACAAGATGCACTCTAAAATGCATGCACTAGCTCATTGTTTTAGGGTACCTTGGTTACTGGACGAGGTTAGGGCACCCAACCACGAGTCCCTAAAAACCCTCAAACTCACCCAAAATTGCTTCATATTGATGTTGTTTCCCTTCAATGGGAGGTTTCCACTCCACACTACTCCTTTAAGGCAGTTTCAATCCCTACGCATACACATGTCTCCCAAAAACAACAATGGAACCCTACAACTCCTTAACTAGACATGTGACGACCTCTTAGGAGGATTTTCCACCCTCCAAGCAAGACCCTAAAATAGTCCACTCTCCCTCGGCCTCCAAGAACAGACTTTTGGACCTCAATAAAGTACCTCGGCCTCCTCAATGATGCCCAAAATAGTCTTCTAGTCCTTGTTGTCATGTTCTTTTCTTTTTTGCGGCTAGGCGAGAATATTTGAGCTCTTCGCTTGTGTATATGTGTTGCACAATGGATAATAAATGCTCCTCACATCACCCTCTATTTATACCAAAGAGAAGGGTGTCTTCCAATGTTATCTTAGGGCTTCCACAACTATCATATGTAAAATTTACACCAAGTCGACCTTGACACACATGTGTAAACCCCAACCATAACTTCAAAAAATTCATAACTCTTAAACGATAACTCGAAATTGAATGATTTTTTGATGCATCTAATTTGTCTCAATGAGAAATCTCATCCTCATCCATCACATGTCGAAAACGCGTCACGGTTCGGCCCCAAAAATCGATGGGTGAAAAAACCCCATGCTTGGGTTCCAAGCCCACAAGTGACTCTTGTGGTGCTTTTCCCTCCAACCCCCGAACCCAAAGGCTTAGAGTACCTCCTAAGCTACACAAAAAATCAACACTCCATCTTAGTGAGGGAGTTAGTTGCAAAAGCTAGGAATTAACCATCATCATCTCTAACGACAACACTAGCCCATCTTGCATCCATCATCGCAACAAACCCTATAGAATGAACTCGACAATCTTGGTAGTACCTCTGTCTCATGACCTCCGAACCTAAAGATCCAAAACCTCCATAGGGTTTCTCCCTACGAGGCTAGACTCCCTACGAGCCTACACGATCTCCACCGGCTTAGTCCTACAAGCACTCTTCCTCCTAGATCAAATACCACTCATGCAAATCCCACCAATCTCGGATATGCAACATCATGATCCGATGAAGACTCTAGCCTTCCAACCTATATTCCATCACATGAATCCATCTAGATCAACCCTGATCTTGTCCATGCCAAAGTAACCCTCGATTTGTCACAACCATCCATGGAAAATCAAGAGAAGTCCATGATCAGCAATCGCCCTACAATAAACTATTATTCACCAAGCTCACCACCAATGCACCGAAATCCCGACCAATATCGTTGTCAATCCATTTAATAACACATCTCCATATCTTCGGTTGAACCCTCTGCTCCGTGATCTAAACATCCACAACTCCCTCCGATTTTCTTTTTCTATGGACACCGTAATTCATTATCCCTCAAAGTAGCTCGGATACGCTCCGATACCATGTTGATTTTCCACAACCTTGGGTCTAGGATAGAGTCTTAAAATATTTGATGCTACCAAACCAAGAATCTCAATAGAACTACTTTGCACGGTGGAATATAAACAACGATAAATCACACATGCACATAATATAGAAAACTTTTAAATTTTTTCAACCCAACTTCGTTATATTAATCCAACTAATGTAATACAATAGTTTAGGGCTCTCGTACCAAGGATAATGGCCCACATACATCCACTAGTACAAGATAAAAAATAAGATACTACGACCATCTAGTTCTAATGATGTTCTCTCAGCTCCTCTCAATCATACCCGAGTACCTACTTGATCCTTCGGCTCTCGATCCGAAACCCTAGCCTCTACCAATGCTCCAAGTCCATCGCGCCACCGAACTTCGGTTGTAAATCTGCTCACTAGTTGATCATTCATCCACCAATGAATCAACACATCGAGACTCTGTTGAGTTATTTACGACTCCACTTGTGAACAAATATCAATTGTCAACTCATCGCTCCTCGGCTACTTCGGGACTTCAACCCACTATGATATCCCTACATTGCTCGATAAATACCAACATAGGGCACGGAGGGTCGTCACCTATCACCGCAAGATGTCCATCTCCCATAATGAACATGGGCTAGGAGGATTGCCCATCACCTGTTGTATAATTCCTTATCCACACACAAGTCTTGACCTGCACAAAATACTCCTATCTTATCGGACCCTTGAGCCCCACCAACTACCACTCTAGCAACTACCTTTTTTCCATCAAGGTGTTGCACACCGAGCTCCAACTTGGACACCATCACGTTGCCCTCTACCATACGATAAGTGTCCAATCCATGTCCACACTTGAGCCACTCTCGCACTTCCCTCCAGCTGTCCCACGAGTGAATAATTCCATGTTGTATCATCTACACCTAGCTAGGGCATCCTCACACCTAGGTGACCCTTAAACACAGTTTGCCAACATACTTCTCATCAAGCGCCCTTTGCTCGCAATAGAGGAGTTATTTCACAAATCTAGGCTCCAATAATATGTCCTCACCTAGGTGTTATAGCATCATTTTTCACCCTCGGGTGATTCATGATTGTCTTTATGGCTTTGGGCACCCATTCCTACGGACTTGAACAAACTTCACTAAAAAAACGAGTGTTAAAATTCCCATACGCGGGTATGCCCGGACTTTTCCGCGTGTATACGCGAGTCCACATGTACTTTTCCGCGTATGCCATTAAAACCATTAAAAAATATATAAAATCCCTATTTTCGGATTTGGGTTGATGGTTACTCCGGTAGTTCAACCACCCCGATACGTGGCCAAACTGTTTCAAGCTGAATGAAACTACTTTGAGGGAGTATAAAAGCCCCTCATGTGTATGGCCTAAGGGAGAGAGAAATTTTATAAAAATTATACTCTGTTGGAATCCCGAGTTCAAGTCGATTCCCCGTGCCTCCTACACTTTCCCGGGTTATACGGGAAACCCTTGTTTCCTGGAGATGTTCATTCATTTATATGCCATCTCGAGTGCACAAGTCTTGAGAGTTTCTTAGCGAGGCAAGGGCGGGACGAATCCGGACGACGGTCCCGCTCGAAGATCATGGAAGGATTCGAGTGATCTCTCCACTCTTTATTTCTATACATGCTATTCATAATAATGAAGAACCGTCTTGTTCCTAAACTTCTTTGTTAGTATCTATTTGTATATGTGGAAAGATTGATTATTAAGTAGTTATTATCGTTTATATCATATTTCACATTGATTACACTAACGTTTAGGAGAATTATATGTTGTACAACTAGGTTTTCCGTGCACGTTATTTCTTGTTTTGCAAGTTGAAGGAGGAAGGAAGGTTGTTGGGGGTTTGAACCCCAGCGGGATCTACATCGAACATAGGACTACGGGTGAGTTCTGCTATCGTTGTTATCTAGTTTTTTTGCATTCAAGTACGGTTGTGTGTGAGTCCTTCGAATGGCATGCCTCGCTCTATGGAGGTTTTGACCCAACAAACCTCTAGGGTGATTTTCCCCGAAACACAATCGGCGACTCCACGGGGATCACATTTTTGTGATTCCCCTCGTGTTTGGTCAATTTAGTGTGTCCTAAATTGCTACATTAATTTTTTCAATCCGGGATTCGTAAGATGACGAAGTGTGGCGCACTATATGTGCAAGATAACCTATTTCTTAATTTTTTGTCGTTTTTGGTTTTTTTTCTTTTTATCTTGGTTGGTTTCCTAATGTGAGATGAAAATTCTAAAAGACAAGTATGGTTATGATTGTTCAAGGCAATGATGTCCTTTATAATGATTTACCAAACTTCAAACTTCAAAAGTATTTTGAAACATACAATGACAAAATTAAAAGGAAAGTGAAAATGTGCCACTATTCTAGTTAAACAAAAAGTGAACTATTGATCATGAAAACCATTACCCTTCTTTGTTGTCTAAACACAAAAGCGTACTCAAAGAAAAGCTTGCAAGTAAAGTAAAACTAAAATCAAATTACATCAACTCATATTCGACCCCCTCACCATTAGTCTCGCTATGGCTTTCGGAGGTAATCATAAACAAATTGAACAATGTGATATCTAATTTGCAGAAAAAATAAATCTAACATCAAATTACACACTCATACTTCAATCCCTCACCATTAGTCTCACTATGGCTTTCGAAGGTAACTGATAATGACATGAGCAATTTAATATCTATCTTGCGAGAAAAGTAAACTAATATCAAACTACACACTCATACTTCAATCCCTCACCATTAGTCTCGCTATGGCTTTCGGAGTAATGCGAAAATGACATGAGCAATTTAACATCTATCTTGCAGAAAAAGTAAACTAATATCAAACTACACACTCATACTTCAATCCCTCACCATTAGTCTCGCTATGGCTTTCGGAGATAGCTGAAAATGACATGAGCAATTTAATATCTAATCTAACTACTAAAGCAAATGTGCAAGACTGGAATAAACAAAACAGATCTGGAATTAAACAAAAAACTAAGAAAAAGAAATCAGCGGAAGGACAATATTGATTCCATGTCATTAGTCATTATAAAAATGATGTGCAAATGCTCGGAGCTGCCTATTGTAATCTAAAACAAGAACACCGATCAATTAACAACAACATAAAACATAAAAGATTATGGACAAAAGTAAAATGTAAAGCGGGGAAAGATTATGGACAAAGATGAAACGTAAATACCATGAAATATGTAATGTATATACACATGAATGACTATGGCACAATGAACTTAAAGAAATGAAACAAGAAACTATACGATAATACACAAAACCTCAGCGTGTGCGGGGGCCCTCTGCACAAACCTCGAACAACGACCTTCAAATACGAATTACGCTTAGAAACGAGTCTTCTCATATATTAAAATGCGGTCATAACGGAGAAATAATGTCACGACACAATGGCGATGCAATTACATTACGGAGCTTAAGAAGATCTAACTATTATGCGTATGAGAACGCATTATTTATAACAAAGGGTGATATAACTAATTCCCTAAAGTTTGCGCTGATGGAAAACACGTGAACCATTACGTCCAGAGATCTAGCATTATGGCCGTCGTGAGGAGTAAATCTATGAAGAGTGGTTGTTGGATTCGGCTTATGGAGCCGTTTACAGGTGTTGATATGTCTCCCATGATTTAGAAACGGCCACGCAAATCTCCACGTGATGAGAAACAGAGTTACGTCACAGTGGGACTCTTCGATTGACCAACACTTGGCCACCTTTGACCACGGCCTTCCTAGGTGAATTTGGCTGAGCCAATAAGACACGATCCATGTCCACGTCATTTCTAACTTGCCCATGTGGCTCGTTTTTCCCTGAAGACACCCTGCAATATAGACTTTAACAAAATGGGTCACGGAAAGTTATAGCAGTACTGGAAAGTGGCAAGATTCAGCGACTAAATGAGCAAAAAATCTAAATCAAACAACGAGACACAAAACATAGTTAAAAAACCATTTTAGATGCTCTTTTACAATTAATATGCAATGATATTGATGACTTAGAAGGTCCGAGTGAATGAAAAAGGTCTAGAAAGGTGTATAGGAAAGATGCAGATTTGAGACTCAACATACCCCCACTTTGTGAAGGTGTTGCATGTCCTCATGCAACCAAAATTTTGATAATCCTTCTTTAATTCATATGCCTTGACACTTCATCCCGGTACATCCAGTCCTCTCCTCCTCTTCCTTGGTTCCGCTAACATCCTGGGCTTTTTTCATCAAGCATCCGAATTTGATATTAATCGGTGCTGCTGCAACTTCACGGCATTTCTTCTTCAATTTCTCGTTCTTTTTACTGCCATAGTCCCGGATGTAGCATGGTATTTTCATGGATGATCTTGTCCAATTTGCTTTGTTCCTTCAATGCCTCATTTTCATTTTTAATGTGTCTATTTAAAACCTTCAACTCAAAGACTTCTTGTTTCAATGATTGGACTAGATCTTCTTGTGCTGTGTGAGGCTGAGTTGATGAAAGTACTGGGACCCGTGGTCTGCTCTTTCTAAAGATTCTATATAATCATACACTTCTTGCTTTGCTTTGGATCTATCTCGGGTGTTATTTTCATTGGGTTGTCCCCAAAATGCCGTGGAGGAGAATTGTCTTCAAAATTTGGGCTGAAAAGGGCTCACATCAACGTCCGGTCGAGAATGAGATGGACTATGTTCAATGTATGGTCGAGAATGAAATGAACTATGTTCAATGTCCGGTCGAGAATGAGATGGACTATGGCCGGATGGAGTTTGTTCGGATGTTTCTTCTCCCAAATCAATAAAATGGGGTCCTTTCGTTTGTGTTTTCCTCAACTTCCCTTTAAGCCCGGAACTTCTTCTTACACTGCTGTGGACCACTTTGTCTTTTTTCTTTTTGTTTTTCCTTTCCCTCTCTTTTTGGCCATAGATGACTGTTCTCGAAGGTGAACTAGTCTCTCGAGATAACACTTGATGATCTTCTTCGAAGAAGGAGTTTGATGCATAGCCTCAATGCTTTTTTCTCTCTTTTGATTTTATTGGCTTTTTTACCCTTGGTTTCTTCCGTCCTCCTTTTTGACGGGTCTCTCTTCTCTACTAGTTCTTTCAACTGTAGTAGTAGGATTACTTTGAGTTTCATCATTTGTTCTCTTTCTCCTACTCCTTCTTGATGTCTCGCCTTCGAGAATTTCTTGGGGTTCTTCAAAGAAATTTCTAATCAAAAATTGTTCCCATGTGTCCTTTTTTCTCTTTTAAAGCTGTTTTTCAATCAAAATTTTCACAAGACCATGGTGATATAAATGTGGTTCTACGTCCCCTAAATGCTTCTAAACGGTCACAGACATCTTCTTCAAACTATTTAATAAAAAATTATGGTAGATTGAGAGTGCAGGTTGTCTAGAAAATTCATCGACAATCGGGTATGATACATATACATTGACCCAAAACGGCCCTCACAGGGTGATAAATTTTTGAATAACTAGCGACAAAGTAGCCCACTCCTCTTTCAAAGCATGAACAGGAATTCCCCTTTTAAAAATAGTTACATCCATACTTGGGTTACGTAGGATTACTCTCCAGACTTCATCACTAATACTCTTGTTCTTGAACCAGCGTTATCCTTCTTGAGGAAGTTCTGTTGCAGCTGCTATGGATGCCTCGTTCACCGTAAATTTGAGGTCTCCAAACTCTACCTCCAAGCCATTGAAAGACCTTGCAAAATCTTTTGTCACTTCTTTATGGTAGCCTCTAAACTTTTGGATAAACTGAAACCACTTTGCTTTTTTCAATATATCCCTGACTTGCGGGTATCCTTCCATGAATTTAGGTCCTTCTGGTTCTGTTCTCAACAACTGACCCATCCTTCTTTCTTCTCTTTAAAAATTGTACTGCGTGAGGAGGGTTCAACGGAGGTAAGACGGCTAAATGAGCGGAAATGAGCACGATGACTTTGTAGGCGGATATCAAAGAATGGGTATACGAAATGTAGCGTAACGGGAGAACGAAATGGGGTGAAGCGGAACGAGAGAAGGGTTACGTGAGCACGGTGGAAATTCCACTTTGTGAGATCAATAGAACAATGAGGAGAAGTATAACGCATCCAACAGTTATTTAAAATTGGGTGGCTGCAGAGTAAATGTAAGCACGTTTATTCAACGGCTATGTATTTTATGCGACTGAAAGAAGCCGTAGTCAAATCAACCACGTTTCATCATCACAGGTGGAGTATCGGAGTATGAGTGAAGATCGGAGGCTTGATTATGGGACCGTTTGAAAATGAATGCAAGGATTGTGGGAGGATCATATAGAGATCGTGGAATGGTTACGGAGTTTGTCAATACAATCATTGCATATAATGGAGCTATGGTTTATAACTATATAAAAATGTGCTTGAATGCCATTTGAAAATTTTTTTTACTCATACCTTGGAATTCTTTCCATTTTTCCTTTGTCTTCAATTAGTTGCTCCTCATTGATATCTTGAATGCCCCATGTCTTCATAATATGTCTTCATACCTGCATTTGATTTCATGATTGTGGAAATAACATCCTGTTTGTACATTCTTTTGAAAAACGAGTGGTAGTCTACGAGAATCCCGCTTACATTGCGGAAACTAGTGTCACATGAAAAGCTGAAACTGACTATTATTTGGGTGAATGGAAATAGACGGATGATAAGCGACTGAATGAAAATGGTCATGAAAGAAAATTCAAATGAAATGAAATAGATGAAATGAAGTGAAATGGAATGAAGTGGAGTGAAATGAAGTGGAATGAAGTGGAATGGAATGGAGTGGGTGGTCACAAAACTTGTAAAATGAAAGAGAGATTTTTTTTTGGAAAATATAGGGATTTCGGGTGTTCCTTATTTTCACCCTACATTTTCACGTATAAGACTGCCAATCAATGATTGGTTTTCGAGGGCTTATACAGTGTAACTAAAAAGAACAAACGCTAGGCTAGTGGAGAAGAAGAATTCTTCAGTACCAAACCGATTGCAGAATTTTCTTGAAACATTTTGATAAATTCCTCTTTTGAGAGTGGCTTATGATAGACTTTTAATCTGTGGCCATTCACAATAAGAGGAGTTTGAAATTCATCAATGGTCTTGATTCTTACCGCTCCATTGCTAAAGATCTTGTCAATCTCATATGGCCCAAGCCAATGAGTCTGAAATTTTCCTTTAAAATCTTTAAACTTGGAATCAAATAACAATGCCCAATCTTCTTCTTGAAACTTCTTCTCTTTGATGTATTTGTCATGCCATTTAGCTCTTTGATATTGAACTAGATCGGTTCTTAGAATTTCCTCTTGTACGATCTCATCTAGCTCATTCAATTGCTCCATTCTATGCTTTTGGGCTTCGATAGATCCATCCCCAATTGAACTGCTATCTTGAAGGTCTTGACTTGGAACTCAATGGGGAGCAGGGACTTCTTTCCCATAAACAAGTTCATAGGGAGAATGTCCTGTTATATTTCTCCATGTAGTTTCTGTAGGCCCACAAGGCTCCGGAAATCCTTTCTGCCCAATCTCTTCTATGTAGATGAACAGTTTTGGTGATGATACTTTCGAGAACTTTGTTTGTAGACTCCACTTGACCATTTGCTTGCGGATGGTAAGGAGTAGATCTTTCTATGCTTGATTTTGTATTCTTCCATCAACTTCTCCACTAGGTTGGATGTGAATTGGCTTCCCACGATCTGTTACAATTTCTCTTGGAACACCAAAGCGAGTAAAAATATCCTCATAAAGAAAATTAACAACTGAATTTTTCGGTAGCAGACATTAATGCTTTGGCTTCTGCCCATTTAGTAACATAATCAATACAAACCAATATATACTTCTTTTGCTTAGATGGTGGATTAATAGGTCCAATGAAATCTAAAGCCCATTTTTTCAAAAGGGTTCAATGAGTACCCGTGGTTGCAATGGAATTTCATTTGAAAGGGTAGGTTTCCCTACTCTTTGGCAATTGTCACACCTTTTGACATATTGTTTTGCATCTTTGAAGAGGGAAGGCCAATAATATCCTAAAGAGAGGATTTTATAGGTTGTCCTTTTGTCTCGCAAAGTGTCGCCGCATGGTTCATCATGACATGCCTTAATAATATCAAGCATTTCATCTTCCACGACACATCTTCTGATCACAAGATCTGGCACCTGTTTTTAAACAATTCGTTAGAAATCCATGAATATTTTGAACTCTCTGAAATAATTTTTTATTTTTTTCACTTGGAAATAAATGTGGAGGCAGTTTCCACGTAACCAAATAGTTAACAATATCGCATACCAAGGAGTCTTAATAGTTACTTTGCAAAAAAGTATTCATCGGGAAACTTATCCTCTACGGGAGAATCTTCTTTAGTATTATGAATCCTAGACAAGAAATCAGCCTCATGTATTTTGTTTTCCCTGGTCTATCCAACACGAGTAATATTGAATTCTTGCAAAAGTAAGAGCCATCTTGTCACTCTGCCATTAGTAACAGGTTTTTTCATTAGATATCTAATTTCGAGAATGGTCGGTATGAATAAAAGTTTCATAGCATGTTATATAATGTCTAAACTTATTGATTGCATGAACAACGACTAAAAACTCTTTTTCGATCACGAGTATAGTTCAACTCTGTGGGAGTCAAATTTTTACTTGGTATAATAAATGGCATAAGGGACTAAATATTTTTGACCCAACACGGCTCCCAGAGTATGTATCTGAAGCATCCAGTAGAAATATGGAAAAGGGAGTTTCCAATTTGTTCCTCTCAAGATAGGTGCTTTAGATATTCTTGTTTTCAAAGTTTCAAAGGCTGATTGACAATCGGGATCCCATTTAAATTCACGAGTCTTTTGTAAGCAATTTGAAGAGTGGAGATGCTATTTTAGTGAAGTTTTTCTATAAATCTTCTATAGTAACCCTGATAAATCCTAGAAAACTTCTAACATCTCTTTGACAATTTGGAATAGGCAACTTGGAGATGACTTCAACTTTTGATCTATCAACCTTAATCCCATCTCCTGAAATATGATGCCCCCAAAAAAATACCTTCAATAAACATCATAAAAGCATTTTTCATGGCTTAATGAAAGGTTTGTTTCTTTACATCTTATAAGGACTTTTTTCCAAATTTTCTAATGCCTCTTCAAATGAATTACCATAAAGCTGTAAAATCATCCATATAAACCTCTACACAATCATGGATTAGATCAGAAAAAATTCCTAGTCTTGCTCTTTGGAATGTTGCGGGTGCGTTACATAACCCAAAAGGAAGTACTCGATAGGCAAAAGTTCCCCATGGACAGGTGAATGTGGTCTTATCTTGATCTTCGAGTGCTACTTGAATTTGATTATAGCCACTAAAACCCATCCAAGAATGAAAAATACTTTTTACACTGCTAATGTATCTAATACTTGATCGATAAAAGGCAAAGGAAAAGTGATCCTTCAAAGTTGCTTTGTTCAATTCCCTGTAATCAATGCATACCCTCCATTTACCATTTCTTTTTTTAGGTACTATAACCAAAGGAGAAACCCATCGACTATCCGAAATTGGATAAATGAAGTTTACATTGAGTAATTTTTGGAGCTCTTCTTTCACTATCTCCCTAAGATTTGGATTCATCCTTCTTTGAGGTTTTCTGATTGGTCTATTGTTTTCCTCAATATAGATATGATGGATGCAAGTCTTAGGATCAATACCCTTTCATGTCGGTATACTCCCATGCAAATGCAGTAGAATGTTTTTGCAAGATTTTGGTTAGTTCTTATTGTTGTGACTTTTCCAAATGTTTGTTGATATTCAATGTTTTTCCTGGAAAAATCACAATGGTAGAACTACCAAACTCTTCCATAGAGTAAAGAGACATTTTCCTTGATGATAAATATTCTATGTCAGATTCCAACTGAAATTGTGTGGGGTCATATTCGAAGATATCTCAAAATTTTCTAATGTGTTCGGAATTTGACTATCCTCACTGATTTACGAAATGGTAAAGACGAGGTTGTATAGTGTTCTCATCATCAACCCATTCATTGTCTCCTACTTCGTGATTTCTTTTCTTTGGAGGATACAAATTGAATTTCTTTGTCGAATTACCATTAGAAATGTACATATCCCCCGGATCTACAACTAATGAAAGCATCAGTTTGTGGCTAACCAAGGTCTTCCTAAGATAAGTGGGTGCCCTCCTAGATTACTCTTGGGAGTCAAAATCATAAAATCTACTGGATATTCCCAAGAATCTAAGGAGACTAAAATATCTTCTAATACACCATCCGGTTTAATAATTGATCGATACGCAAGTTGCGATAAAGTAGGTGTAAAAAGAAGGTTAGGAAGTTTTAGTTGGTCCATAGTCTGTCTACTCATAATGTTGATAACGAGCCCCTAAGTCAATCAATGTGTTTTGGAATTTCTATCCCATTTATATGTGTCTTGACAATTGGACTTCCTGGATCTACATACTTTCGCATGGTAATTTTTCCCATCATGATATCTACAATTTTTTCCTACCAAGTGGATTCTTCTTGTATCTTTTAGTTTCCTTCTTGGTCTTTTAAGACTCAACTCCTTTATTGTTTTTTCTAGAATAGGAATCTCTCGAATGGCTTGTAGCAAGGGAATCTTGATACAAACATTCTTTAATTCATCTAGAAAATCATAGTTAGGCAACAAGATTTGTTTTTTCCACCCCCTTGTCAATTTGTAGTCTTTCGAGGGAAAAGGAGGTGTAGATGAAGATGCGAGTTGCTCAACTATAGGAGTTGTGGATGTTAAATTTTCTTTCTCTTTTTGAATGTTTGAGTTTTGAAGAGATGCTTCCTCGGAACCCTTATTGGATTTAAGAGAGTCCTCCTCGGAGGTATCTTGCTCTTGGACATCTATAGAAGGTTTTTCTAGAACTCTACCGGATCTCGAGTTGTACATCATTGAGAGGAACAATCATATAGGTAGGAAATTGTTGTCCTTCTATCATGTAAGTATTCCGAGGATTTTTATTGTTAGGATTTGGCAATGGTGAAATTTGGAAGTTGATTTGTCTTTTGTTGGTATGGAAGCATAAGTTGAGGATTTGGATTCATTTGAGAAGGTTGTTGTTGTGGAAATGGCAATGAAAGTTGTGGATTTGGGTTTGGAAGTTGTGGAACTTGTTGATTTTGAAAAAGATGGAGGATATTGATAAAATTGAGCAAATCTCCCATGGTAGGAGTCGCTTATGGGGATTTGCTCAGTTTTATCAATATCCTCCATCTTTCAAGATCGGCAGGTTCCGGCTTCCCAGGCAGATCCTGGCTTTCGTGCCATTTCACAACGGCAACCTTCTCGGTCAAATCCTCGGCCTGCTTCATGCAACAGACGATCCTTCATTTCGACCGTGCCGTCTAACGATAAGGGTCGCCGATCTGCATGATGGAGAGGACGACAATTTCCTGCCTGCGCGTGTTCTCGTGATGTTGCGGCTTCGGAGATGCAGCTAAGGATAGAAAGGCAAGCTATGAATGTCGAGCAAGATACCTACGAGGGAGAGACTCTTAAATCGATAGGAGATTGGAAACCTCTTCAAGACTCAGGCGATGAGAAATTTGGCATCCCGCAACTCTATGGTTGAACGGCTGCAGCTCTGCACCTCCTTTTCTGAGGGCAGGTGACGAGAGTGAACAGATCTTGTTGCTGATTTTCTGAATTGAATAAAGAGATATTTTGTATCAAGATTTCCTTTGCTACAAGCCATTAAATTCCTATTCTGAAAACTAATAGAAGAAGTTGAGTCTTAAGACAGGAAAAGAAACTAAAGATACAAGAAGAATCCCTTGAAATAAGGAAAATTATGAATATCATGATGAAAATTACCATGCTGATATATGATCAGGAAATCAATTGTCAAGGCGCATATAAATAGGATAGAAATTCAAACACATTGATTGACGAAACATTATCAACATTATGAAGCAGAGCGACAACTAAAACTTCTGGCCTTCTTTACCTGCTCTTGCAGCAGTCGACTCGATTGACAAACGATGAGTATATTAGAAGATATTTTTAGTCTCCTTAGATTCACAGGAATATCGATGGGTATTTTATGATTTTGACAAGTAATCTAGGAGGGCACCCCGGAAGACAGCTACTTGTGGCTCTTTCATTAGTTGTAGATGCAGGGATATACATTTCTGGTAATTGAACGAGAATTCAATTTGTATCTCCGGTAAAGAAAGAATCGCAGTAGGAGACAATGAATAGGTTGATGAAGACACTTATACAACTTTTGTCTTTACCATTTATCGATGAGGATAATCCGTCAGACATTCGAAAAGAATACGAGATATCTTGAATATATTTACGTTTGATAGATCTGATATAAATGACATCATCAGAGCAAATGTCTCTTTACTCTATAGAAAATTTGAAATGGATTCTGCCATTGTAATTTTCGAGCTTTATTGAATATCAACAAACATTTGGAAAGTCTAGCGAAGAACTAGCAAAATCTTGCAAAAACATTCTCTTTACATTTGCATAGAATATCTTGACATGAAAATATTGACTAAGACTGCATCACATATCTATATTGAGAGACAATAGACCAATGGAAAACCTCAGAAAGTGAATCCAAATCTTAGGAGATGAATGAAGAGAGCTCAAAAATTGCACCGATGTAAACTTCATTTATCAATTTGTCGTGATAATTTCTCACTTGGTTATAATTTTCAAAGTATTGAAATAAGAGGTATGCGTGATTACGAGGAATTGAACAAAGCAGCTTTGAAAAGGATCACTCATGCCTTTTATACGATCGGTGGTAAGTATCATTAACTGACAAAAAATATTTTTCATTCTTGGAGTAGTTAGTGGCTATATTGGAGTCGATGCTTTGAGATCAAGATAAGACTGCATTCACTGTCATGTTTAGCACTATCGAAACTCTACTTCCTTTTAGGTGTATAACGCGCATAACATTCCAGAAACGATACTAGGGAACACACGTCTAATCCATGTTAATGTAGAAGGCTATGAATGATTTACGATTTATAGTAATTCATTTGAAGAGGCATTAGAAAATTTGGAAAGTCATATAAAATATGAGAACAGGCCTTTCATTAAGCCATGAAAATAACTATATTTATTGAAGGTATTTTTGGGGCATCATATTTAGGATGAGATTAGGTGATCAGATCAGAGAGATTGAAGTCATCTCAAAGTGCCACCAGGTTGTCGAGAAGATGTTAGAGTTTTTCTGGGATTCCTTGTTACTATAGAGATTTATAGAGAGCTTCACTGGAATGGCATCTCACTCTTCAAATTGCTACAAAAGAAAATTTGTGAATTTAAATAAGGATCACGGTGTCAATCAGCCTTTGAAAACACTGAGAAACAAGGCATCTAGAACACTATCTTGAATAATTAGAGGCTCCTTTCCATATTTCTGGATGCTGAGATACGACTTTCTGAGACAATGTTAGGTAAATGTGAGTCCTTAGCTGCCATTTGTCCATCACTTACGATGGTGAGCTCCGCGGTTGAACTATCTTATGGCTGAAAAGGATTTTTAAATTTATTTATTCATGCAATCAATAAGTTTAGACATTATAACATGCTATGGGAAACTTTATTCATCTTGACCATTAAAGAAGTAGATATCACAATGAAAAACACGTACTAATGTGATGATACAAGTAACTGCTACTTTGCAGATTTATTCTTGTGTTGAATAGACGGCAAATGCGATGAGTATTCTGTCTAAGTTCATATTAAGAAGACCTCTGTAAAGACAAGACTCATGATGATTTTCGCATTAATATTAAGACTCCTTATTATCTCGGTGCTATTAATTCTGAAGCTGCCTCACGACTATTTCAAGTGAAATAAAGGTATTGAAAATTCAAAGCTATTCGCTCTAGCGAATTATTTAAAGCGGGCGATCATGATCGAAGATATGTCGAGGAAGATGAAGATGCTTGATGACAGGCATGTCATGATGAGCCATGTAATGACTTGCACTAGCGGTGAAAGGACGGCTATAAAATCCTCTCTTTAGGATATTGTGGCCTTCCTCTTCAGATGCAAGAGCAATATGTCAAGGAATTAATGACGACGCAAATGAAATTTACCCTTTCAAATGAAATTCCATTGCAACCGCGGTACTCATTGAACCCTTTGAAAATGGGCTTTAGGCATTTCATTGGATATTAATCATAAATGCAAAACGAGAACAACATATTGGTTTGTATTGATAATATTTACTGGAAATGGGCGTAAACGTGTGTACATCTTGGGGCCGATTATTAATTTTCTTTATGAGGATATTTTACTTTATTTCAGTATAACTGATGGAAGCAGTGCATCGGCTAGTGGAGGATTGATGGAAGAATACAAGATCAAGCAGAAAAGATCTACTCCTTACCATCCGCAGCTATGTCAGAGTGGAATCTCACAGTAAATTCACCAGAAATATCATCACCAAAGCATTCATCTATAGAAGATTGGCGAAGAATTTGCAGGCATAATAGCTACAGAACTACATGGAAATATGGCAGGACATTCTCCCTATGAACTTGTTTATGGAGAAATCTGCTCACGATGGGCCCTTCAGAATAGATGGATCTATCAACTTAAAGCATAGGGAATGGAAACCGATTGAGTGAGCTAGATGAAGATCAGGCAGAAAATTCTAAGTGATCTAGTTCAATATCGAAAATTTAAATAAACTTGACAAATACGGCAAAGAGGAAGAGTTTGAGAAGATTGGGGCATTGTATTTATTCAAGTTTAAAGATTTTGAAATTTCGAACTCATTGGCTTAGGCCATGAGATTGACAAGATCTTTGTAATAGATATTAAATGATGAATTTCAAACTCTCTTATTGTGAATGGCCACAGATAAAGTCTATCTCAAGCCCTTCTCAAAGAGGAATTTATCAGAATATTTCGAGAAATTCTGCTGTCGATGCAGAGAATTCTTCTTCTCCACTAGCTAGCGTCTGTTCTCACAATTGCAAGAACATATGGCTGAGAGCCAGTCATTGATTAGCGTCTTATACGAAGATGTAAGTGAAAGTAGAGCACAATCTATATTTTCAGAAAATCTCTCTTTCATTTGCAAGTTTTGCTTGACCGCCTCCATTCATTCACTTCATTCACTTCATTTACTCCTTCATTCCATTTCACTTCATTTCATCTATTTCATTTCATTTGAATTTTCTTTCATGACCATTTTCATTCAGTCGATTATCATCGTCTGGCCTCATTCACCCAGATAATGAACATTCATTTTAAACGTGACCTTGCAATTTCGCGTACGGCTTCTGCGACTACCGCTACATTTTCAAAGAATGCTCGCGGCCAGTCTTTCCACAGTCGAATCGCGGTATGAGGCATATGAACGTAGGGCATTCAAAGTATGTGAGGAGCAACTAAGTGAACCGAGAAAATGGCAGAATTTGGAAAAATATGAAATATTAAAAAGTATTTCAAATGGCGATTGTGCATTTTATATAGTTATAAGCCATAGCTCCATTATATGTCTATTGATTTGTATTGAAAAACCGTAACCATTCCGCGATATACATGATCTTCTCGCAATCGCTACTTCATTTTCAAGCGGTCCCATAATCAAATAAAGTCTTACTCATCTTCCGTGTCCGCGATGATGAAGCGTGGTTATTTGACTTCTTCGGCTTATTGCGCCAAGAAAAATAGCATTGGCGTATAAGCATGCTTACATTTATACTGCGACCGCAGTACAGATGTATTTAGTGCATTATACTCTCTCTTCCTTCACTATTGATCTCGCGATGGAATTCCCATTATCGCATGTACTACTGTTAAGCTTCACCCGTTACCATTGCGCTACATTAAATATGCCCGACTAACGATATCACGCCTCGTCATCGTCTTCATTCATCATTTGACCTCGTTGAACTCTCACTCCTTATGAACAACAAAAATGAAAAGGATAGAGTGATTATTGAAACTTGAGCGAAGAGACCTAAATTCATGGAAGTACATAAATCGAAGAGATATATTGAAAAGCAAATTAACGATTATCAAAAGTGAGCTACCACAAGAGAGAAATGACAAAAGCTTTAAAGATCTTTCGTGGAGACCTCGGAATTCATTGACGACATCCCCATAGCATTTGCAACAAAGGCACTTCCTCAGAAGGAAGGCGGTAGTTCCGAGGAACAAGTATTAGTGATAGTACGGAGAGTAATCGTGGCAGTAGTAGATGTAACTGGTAAAGGAATTGTTCATGCTTTGAAAATTAGGCTACTTTCTTTGCTAGTGTCAAAGAATTTATCCTTTTTTGTGGCCGTTTTAGATCAATGTATATATCATGCGAATTCTTTGATGAATTTCTAGACAACAGATATAATCTATGAGCTATTAAAATAATTTGAAGATATCTAATGACATTTAAACATTTAGAGGACGTAGAACCCATGTGTATGAAATTTTGATTGAAAACAGTTAAAGAAAGAAGAGGA
Organism: Pinus albicaulis; assembly: GCA_034641835.2. Classification (NCBI taxonomy): domain Eukaryota; kingdom Viridiplantae; phylum Streptophyta; class Pinopsida; order Pinales; family Pinaceae; genus Pinus; species Pinus albicaulis. The sequence continues at coordinate 194,591,797 of CM076571.1, read as the reverse complement.
CACGTAAGGCAATTTTGATTAGAATTTGAAATTTGAAGAGGAATACTGACGATACATCAGAGGTGGAAGAGAACAGATGATAGACTCAAGTAATCCTACTACTCTGATTAAGAAGAACTAAGAGAGGCTGTCAAGGAGGGCGAGAAGAACCAAGTAAAAGGCAATAGAATCAAGAGAGAAAAACATTGAATATACGTAGCTCCTTCTTGAAGGAGATCATCAGAGTGTGCTCACGAGAGACTGAATTCTATAGAAACGTCATCTATGGCCAAAGGAAGGGAAAGAGAGCAGAAGACGTGGTCACTGACGTGAAAAGTTCGACTAGGTGGCGCAAGCGAAGGACTACATTTATTGATTTAGGAAGAACTATGCAGACAAACTCCTCGTATAGTCCATCTCATTCGATCGACATTAACATAGTTCATTTCATTCTCGGTCATACGTGGTATAGTCAGCTCATTCTCGCTTGACGATTGATATGAGCCTTTTTCAGCCAGATTTGAACCAATTCTCCTCGCGACATTTAGGGACAACCCAATGAAATGGCTTGCACGAGATAGATCCAAGTATATGATTATATAGAATCTTTGAAAGGCGTACGAGGTCGATACTCATCAACTCGGCCTCGCTGCACTGGAAAGTCTAGTCAGTCTGAGACAGAGGTGCTTTGAGTTGGAGGTTTTAAATAGACATTAAATGAGTGGGCATTGAAAGAACAAAGTAAATTGAACAAGATCATTAAATGCCATGCTTACATCTGAGACTATGGCGAAAGAAAGAATACGAAAGTGAAGAAGAAAATGCCGAGATAAACGAACGCGGTGTATATCAAGTCGAATGTGATAAAGCCCAGGATGTTTGGGGCAAAGAGGAGAAGAGCTAGATCTCTTTATTTAAATATCAGAGCATATGATCAAAGAGGATTATCAAAATTTTAGTTGCATGAGACATACAGCACAGAGAGTGGTAGTCTCAATCTGTCTCCTATGCACCTTTCTAGACCTTTTTCATTCCTCTGGGATATTCTAAGTCATCAATATCATTGCATATTAATTGTAAAACATCTAAATAATTTTTTAACTATATTTTAATAATGCAAACATTTGATTGGAGCCTGCTCATTTAGGCTGCGGAGATCTTGCCACTTTACGCAGCGCTATAGCCTCATGGCCATTTTATTAAATTTATGTGCAGTCTTCGAAAACTTGAGCCACAAATTTTGAATTAAAGTGACGTGGACATCGATAGGTGTCTTATTAACGTCAAATTCACCTAGGAAAACAATGATCAAAATGGCAAATGTGTGACGAAGAATCACGATAGCCAGAACTTCTGTTTCTCATCAGCGTGAGGACCCTAGCATTAATACGTTCATCATGGGAGGTATATCAACTTGCACGACTCCATAAACTGAATCCCAAGCAACCCACTCTTCATGAATTTACTCCTCACTGGCGGCCATAATGCTGGATCTATGGGGAAATATTAGTTCGCGTGCTCATCGGTAGCAAACTAGAGTGAATTATATCACCACTGTGCAAATAATGCATTCTCACTCACGTAATGGCCAGGTCTTCTTAAGCTACTGCAATGCTGACTAGCATTAGCCAGCCATGTTTGTGACATTGTTTCTACATTATGACTTCGCATTTAACTAATATGAGAAGACTTCATTTCTAGCGTAATTATGTTGTACTGAGCTATGCGGGCACTGCACTTTGCTATTTGGAGACTGTGCTATTCTTGTATAGTTTCTTGTTTCATTTCTTTAAGTTCATTATTATAGTCGACTAATGTATATACATTGCATATTTCATGTATTTACGTTTTCATCTTTATCCACTCACTAGCACATTTGCACATCATAATCTTTTATGTTTTATGTGTGTGTGTCGATGTTCTTTATAGATACAATAAACTGGCTAAACATTTATCATTTTGTGATAATGACATGGAATCGTGTATCTTATATTTGATTTCTTTTTCTTAGTTTTTGTTTTGGTTTACGTGTATTTTGACATTCGATCTTGCATTTGCTTTGTGGTGATTGATTGCTCATGTGCGTACTCGATTACCTCAGCCATGGCAGGAGCTAATGGCGAGGAGGCTGAAGTATGAGTGTGTAATTTGATATTGGTACTGCAAGATAGATGTTAAAATAAATGTGTCATTTTGATTACCTCGAAATAAGCGAGACTATGAACGAGGGCCAGTATGAGTGTAGTTTGATGTTGTTGCACTGAGATAGATATTGGAAATTGCTCATGTCATTATCGATTACCTTCGAAAACCCATAATTAGACAATGAGATGAAAGCTATGGTGACTGATGTTAGACTATAAAATTAAGCTAATCACATTATTCCAACTGACTATGATTACCTCAGCCATGGCCAGACTAATGTGGTCAGTATGATTGATATGGTGATTTTGGTTACTTGCTACTGAAGCTTTCTTTGATGTCGGTGCCAATGTTTAGACAACTCGACGAGGTAATGGTTTCGCGATCAATGTTGCTTTTTATTTGGCTAGATAGTGGCGCATTTTCACTTCCTTTTTAATTTTGTCGTGTATGTTTCCGAAATACTTTTGAGGTTTTGAGAGTTTGGCTCAAATCATTATAGAGGACATCACGTGCAACGAACTGTCATAACCATGCCATCTCTTTTAGAATTTTCATCTCCGCGATTGAGAAACCAACCAAAGATAAAAGAAAAAAGCAAAAAGCGACAAAGAGTAAAGTAGGAAATAGGTTATACTTGCACATATGAGTGCGCCGCGCGCGCGTCGTCTGCGAATCGGATTGAAAGGAAATTAATGTAGCGACATTTAGGGACTCTGGAAATTGACCAAACGCGACTCACACAAAATGTGATCCCTGATGAAATCGCGGGATTGTGTTTAGGGAAAATCACCACAGAGGAATTTGTTGGGTCAAAACTGCCTCATAGGCAGCGAGCATGCCATACGAGAAAGGACTCACACACCACTTAGTACTCGAATGCACTGGATAACAACGATAGCAGAACTCTTTTCACGTAGTCCCTATGTCCGATGTAAGATCATGTAGTTCAGCAACAGCTTTCATTCCTACTTCGACTTTGCAGAAACAAGAGAATAGCATTAGCGCAGAAACCTAGTTGTACAACATATAATTCTCTCATAGCGTGATCGTAATCAATGTGAAACTCATGATCATAAGCGACTAATAACTTACTTAAATAATCAATCTTTCGCATATACAAATAGATACTAACAAAGAAGATTTAGGAACAGGAAAGCGATTCTTCATTGATATGAATATGTGCGTTGAAATGAGAGTGGAGAGATCCGACAGATCCTTCCGTGATCTTCAGCGGGAACCGTCGTCTGGACCATCTGCCACGCCGCTCTTTCGCTTTAAGAAACTCTCAAGACTTGTGCTCTCGAGATGGCATATAAATGAATGGAGCACTATCCTGAAGCAAAGTTTCTGTTACAAATACTGGGAAAGTAGCAGGAGGCACGTGGAAATCGGAACTTGATGTTTGGGATTCAACTTGATATTATGTTTTATAGGAAATTTCTCTCTCCCTTAAACGTGCCATGTGAGCTTTTATACTCCCTCAAAGTGAGTTTCGTCAGTTGAAAGCTGATTGCTTAAATCTTTGAGGTGCAGTTAGAACCTCGTTTGGCAGTAACAATCAGCCCGATCGAGAAAATGAGGATTTTATATGTGTCTAGTGGTTTTAATGGCATGCGCGTGAGAAAGAGTAGCATGTGGACTTTCGCGCATACACTGCGTGAGAGAAAGTACTGGGCATGCAGCGTACGTGAATTTTAACATCTGTTTTTAGTGAAGTTTTTCAAGTGCAGCAAATGGGTAGCCACGAGAAAGCCATAAAGACAGTGCATGATCCTTTGAAGTGAAAAACGATGCTACTAACACTGGTGAGGACATTATTGGAGGGCCTAGATTTGTGAGAATAACTCCTCTTATTTGCGGGACAAGAGCGAGTTGATGAGAAGTATGTGTGGTGTCAGTTTAAAGGGTCACTCTGGAGGTGAGAGATCTCCTAGCTAGGTGTAGATAGATACAGCGTGGAATTATTCACTCGTGAGGCGAGTTGGAGAGAAAGTCGTGATGCTGAGATAGTGTGGACATGGATTGGACACTTATGCGTGTCAGTAGAGAGGCATGTGATGGTAATCGGATTGGGAGCACTGATAATGCCGCTTTGATGGAAAAGAGTGAGTGCCAGTGGTAGTGGTAGGGCTCAGGGTGACGCTGAGACAGGAGTATTTTGAAATGCTCAGGTCAAGACAACTATGTGTGGATGAGGTATACACGCGGTGATGGGCAGATCCTCTGGCCCGTGTTCATTATGAATGGACATCTTGCGTGATCCAGGTGATGACCCTCAGGTGCCCTATGTTGGTATTTATCGAGGCGATGTAGGGATATCATAGTGGGCTGAGAGTCGACAGTAGGCGAGTGATGCGGTAGTTGTCAATTGATATTTCTGTACAAGTGGAGTACATGGCAAATGCTCAGCGGGAGTCTCAGTGTTGATTCATTGGTGGATGAATGATCGACATAGTGGCTAGACAGTTGGCCGAGGGTCGGTGGCCAGATGGACTTGGAGCATTGTGGAGGCTAAGTTTGAGATCGAAATTTGGTCAGGCTCAAGTAGATGTCTTTGGTATGATTGAGAGCGTGAGAGAGACATCATTAGAAACTAGATGGTGAGTATCTTATTTTTATCTTGTGCCTAGTGGATGTATGTGGGCCATTAATCAGCATGTGCGAGCGCCCTAAATACTGTATTACATTAGTTGGATTATTATAGCATGAGAGTTTAGGTTGAAAGGGTATTTAAAAGGATTTTCTATATTGTGATAAGTGCATGTGTGATTTCTTGTTGTTTATATTCCGCAGTGAGGTAGTTCTATTGAGATATTCTATTGGTGTGGCAGCATCAGGCTATTTTAAGACTGTCTATCCCTAGACCCAGGTTTAGCGGAAAATCAACATGGTATCGGAAGCGTATACAGAGCTTTACTTTGAGGAATGATGAATTGCGGTGTCACGACATGAAATAGTCAAGGAGGAGTTGTGGATGTTTAAGATCCTGGAAGCAGAGGAGGTTCAAGCAGGCATATGGAGATGTGTTACACGATTGACAACGATGTGTCGGGCATTTGACTGCAGTGGTGTGTGAGCTTGGTGAATAATAGTTTATTGTAGGGCGATGTGATACGATCATGGACCTTCTCTTGATTTTCCATGGATGGGCGATGACAAATCGAGTTACTTTGGCATGGGCAAGATCGATTGGAAATCTAGATGGATTCATGATGGTGGAATATAGGTTGGAAGGCTAGAGTCTTCATCGGATCATGAAATGTTGCATATCCGAGGTGGTGGGATTTGCATGAGTGGTATTTGATCCAGAGGAAGAGAGTGCTTGTAGGACTAGGCCGGTGGAGAATGCGTGTGAGGCTGTGGGAGGAGTCTGGCCTCACAGGAGGAAAACCCTATGGAGGTTTTGGATCTTTTGGCAGTTCCCAGGAGGTCATGAAGGCAGAGGTACTACCAAGATTGTCAGGGTCGTCTCTAGGGTTTGTTGGGTGATGGATTACCAAGATGCGCTAGTGTGTTGTCGTTAGAAGATGATGGTTAGTCTAGCTTTTGCAACTTGCTCTCACTAAGATGGAGTGTTGATTTTTGTGTGGCCTGGGAGGTGCTCTGAAGCCTTTGGGTTCGTTGGAGGAAAAGCGCCACACGAGTCACTTGTGGGCTTGGAGACGAAGCATGTTTTTCACCCATGCGATTTTTGGGCGAAGCTGTCGACGGCGTGTTCGACATGTGATGGATGAGGATGAGATTTCTCATTGAGACAAATTAGATGCATCAAAAATCATTCAGTGCGAGGTTAATCGATTTAGGAATTTTGAATTTTGAAGTGTGGTTGATTTGCACATGTGTGTCAAGGTGGGCTTGGTGTGTGCATGATGGTGTGGAAGCCCTAGGGTAACATTGGAAGACACCCTTCTCTTTGTGCATAAATGAAGGGTGATGTGAGGAGGCATTTATTATCCATTGTGCGACTCTTTTGTATACGCTGAGCGAAGAGCTCAAATATTACACAACCGCAAATGAAACATGAACATGACAACGAGGACTAGAAGACTATTTTGGGCATCGTGAGAGGAGCTTTGAGATTTCTTTTATTGAGGTCCAAAGAAGGCTGTTCTTTGGAGGCGAGGGAGGAGTGGACTATTTTAGGGCTCTTGTGGAGATGGAAAATCCTCACTGAGGCAGCAGCATGTCTAGTCAAGGAGTTGTAGGGTTCCATTGTTGTATGGGAGACATGTGTGCTTGTAGGTGAGCTTGTAGCGCATAGGAGTAGTGTGGAGTGGAAACCTCCGTGAAGAAACAACATCAATATGAAGCCAATTTTGGGTAGGTTTGAGGGTTTTAGGAATTTGTGGTTGGGTGCTAACATCCCGGGGCAAAGTGCCTAGAAACAATGAGGCTAGTGCATGCATTTTTAGCGTGCATCTTGTGTGTGTTGGGTCAGAGGAAGCGGCCGGGATCTGGATCAGTACTGCGTACGGCCATGGGGGCCGTTGTTGGGGTTGTCTTGGGGTGTTAAGAAATCCAGACTAGCGGGTAGATCACCATGAGTGGATGGATGTACTTAGGTGAGAAACATATTGTGGAGCGGTTGCTTGCAGTAGCTTCCTCTATTGTAGAGCGAAAGGAGTGGTTTTATGAGAAGTTTGTTGGCAAACATGTGTGGGGTCTCCTAGGTGTGAAGGATTTCCTATATAGGTGGGATGCTACTGCGTGGGACTTGGTCACTCATGGAATATTGGAGGGAAACGTGAGAGTGGATCAAGTGTGGACGTGGATTGGACATTTATGGTCTGGTGGAGGACGACGTCATAGTGTCCAAGTTGGAGTTTGATGTGCATCACCTTGATGGACAAACGTAGTTGCTAGAGTGGCAATTGGTGGGGCTCAAGGGTCTCATAAGATAGGAGTACTTTGTGGAGCCTGAGACTTGTGTGTGGAGAAGGAATTCTACATTAGATGATAGGTAGTCCTCCTATCTTGTGTTCATTGTGGGAGATGGACATCTTGCATTGATAATTGGCAGCCCTTCGTCCCTATGATGGTCTTCATTGGAGAAACACAGGAAGACCATAGTGGAATAAAGTCCTTGAGTAGTTGAGGAGAAACAATGGGCAGTTGAGAGTTGTTCAAAAGTAGAGCTGTGACCAACTTGACAAGAGTGTCATTGTGTTGATGCATTGGTAGAGGAATGATCAACTAGTGAGAAAATTGAAAACCGAGGTTTAGTGGCAGGATGGACTTGGAGCATTGATAGAGGAAGGAGCTGTAGATCGGGAGCCAAAGGACTAGGTAGATACAAGTTATGAACAAGAGGAGTTGAGAGAGCATGCTATAGGCACATGATCATAGTATCTTGTTTTGTAACTTGTACTAGGGGATATATGAGGGCCATTATCCCTGGTACGAAAGCCATAGAATGTTGTATTATATAAGTTGGATTAATATAATGAATTTGGGTTGAAAAATTTATAAATTTATATATATTCCGTGCATATGTGATTTAATACTGTTTAATTATGTTGTGCAAAGTAGTTCTATTGAGATTCTTGGTTTATTAGCGTCAAAGATTTTACGACTCTATGCTAGACCCATGGTCATGGAATCAACAAGATAGACCCCAAATGCCACTAATATTATTTAGTTTTAGACAAATATGTGAGATAGAGCACTCTAATGGTTCATAAAATGGTATTATTTGATTCTGAATCCGACCCTTGATGTAGTTAAATGACATTTTATTAAAGAATTTAAACTTCCTCACACAGATCAATAGGGTTTATCAGAGTTATGGGACATTAAAAAACTAGAAGGAGAGATTGCATGGGAGTGCATGCAACAATTTAAAGATTAAATTGGTAAATTTAATTATCCTATTGATCCTCATCATAAAAGGGATTGGTTCATTAAGGCTTTGTTTCCATTAACTAGAACTCCTTTGACACAAAAAAATATCGACACATTACATGATGCCTTGGAACAAGTTATGATGATTGAGGAAATGGCAGGATGCCCTCATGAGTATAGGGAAGGTAGTAATTCTAGTGATCCTTCTATCATTGGTTTACAAAATCATATTGTATATATAACAGAGAGATTGAAGGATATGCACACTACACGAGCTCTATGTCCACAAGTTTGGTGCACTAATTTCCATGTTGAAGGACATCATGCTACTGAATGCCTAAGGTTGTGGAGTGCAGAACATTTTTTTATACCCATGGGACCACCTCTGCCACTGTCAGTACCTAATACTAGATTTGTACAAGTATCCATAAGTGTTCCTTGTCAGGGTTATACTCAGTATCATGCGTTTCCCAATCATCAAGGTATGTCTGCCAGTGAATATTGTGAGATATGTTGCACTTATGGAAATGCACCTTGCCTTTGTCTTATTTTGCAGAAGTATTCCAATGTCCCAAATAATATGTTTTTTATTTTATTTTTGTGAGTCTCTGACTCACCATATAGACCAGTGCATAGATTTGTATGCTCTGGTCGATCATTTGGATCAAAGTACTACACTCTAGGTTAATGAAGCTCCTAGAGGACAAGGAGGAGGTAGTTTAAGAGGCGAGTGATCTGGAGGAAGAGGCCTGATTCGATACACAACTGTGATCAAGAGGGCCATATTTCCCATGGATTTCCATTGCCTAGGAGGTCTTGGTGTTCCCACTATTGGGTAAACACTCATGCTACTGAAGATTGTCCCAGGTTGATTGCTTGATGGGAAGACCGCAATAGGAAAATATTTCGCCACCCACAAGTGTTAAAAAATTATGATATACGTTGGGGAATATGGGGTATTATCGAAGATATATATCCAACCATGCTTCAATCACTACACCATTGGAGAATTTATTGAAGAAGGATGAATGATTTGTATGGACTGAAGAATGTGATGTTGTTTTTAACACTTGTAAGAAGAAGCTTGTGAATGCTCCAATATTGGTTTATCTAGATTGGAATAAAGAGTTTCTTGTACACACTGATGCATTCAATATTGATATGGGTGTTATTTTGGTGCAACCTGGTGAAGGTAATCTTGATCATCACATTTACTTTGCTAGTTGAAAACTTTCTAATGCTAAAATAAATTATATAACAATTAACTGTAAGGATCTTTCTATGATGTAATCAATTCAAAAGTGCAAACATTATATTATTGGAGGTCCTTTCAAGTTTTTCACTGATCACTCTCCATTGAAGCATCTTGTTAACAAACCTTTTCTTGAGGGAAGAATCTATAGATGTTTCTTTTGTTCCAGGAGTTTTCATTTTAATTTTTTGTCAAGCCATATTGTGCTAATGTGGGACTAGATCACCTTTCTCACTTGGAATATGGAGAAGTGGGAGGGTCACTTAATGATCAATTGTATGATGTTGATTTATTTAGGATCAAAGTGATACCAAATTATCTTGAATATATTACACTATTTTTGGCAACTGGTAAGTACCCAAATGACTATACTACTACACAAAAGAAGAATTTGGTGGTGCATGTAGCAGATTACCAGTTAATTGTAGGTCAATTATATGAGATGGGACTTGATCATAATTTGTGTTGATGTATTCTTGACCATGAGAGGGATATTTTTTTATGGGAGTGTCATTTTGGTGTTGCGAGAGATCATGTCGAAGGAAAAGTAATTGCAAGGAAAGAGCTCCAAGTTGGATTATGGTGGCCGAATCTCTTTAAATATGATAAGGAACATGCTAAGAATTATGACGTATGACATAGGGTTGGGAGAAATTCCCATCATGATAAGATCCCACTGCATCTAGTCAAAGCTCTTGAAGCATTTGAAAAGTGGGATGCTGATTTTGTTGGGCCAACAAAATTCCCCTGTGCGAAATTCACACATTCGCTACATTATTACCACAATTGATTACTTAACGTGTTGGCTGAGGAAACTCCTGTTAAGGATTGTAATAATATTACTATCGTATATTCATATTTGAAAATATCATTACAAGGTTTAGGCCTCATAAGTGATCAAAGATCACACTTCATCAATGAAACTCTTGCTACATTATTGCAGGAGTTCATGATTCAACAACATAAAAGTAACCCATATCATCGACAAGAAAATGGGACCATTGAAGCTTTTAACCGGGTTTTGGAGAAGGGACTCACTAAAGTATGTTTTTCTAATAGGGATTATTGAGATGAAAGAGTTCCTACTACATTATGGGCCTATTGCACTAATGTCAAATTCCTACACAATTATATTCCATTTTTTCTTGTGTATGGAAGAGAAGTAGTGGTACCTACTAAATTTATTATTTTGAATCTATTTATTGTGCAAGTCACCAAAATGTTTGATGATGATTCTATTCCAGAGTGTCTACAAGAGTTGTGGAAATCAGACTAGCTATGCTTTCTTGCATATTTTTATCGAATTGTTGAGAAGGAAAGATATAAAGATTAATATGGTGGACATAGCAAAAGGAAGTATTTTTCTGTGGGAGACCAAGTGCTGCTATATGAAAGTAAGTACCTTAAGCATCCTAGAAAACTACAAATGCATTGGTTGGGTCCTTTCTTTTTTTGCAGAAATAAGAGAGTATGGAGCTGTTAAGCTCACACAACTTGATGGAATTATCTTGCTTTGCCGGGTGAATGGCACACACCTGAAGCGATAATATGGTTATTGAAATCACTTTGGTTTTTCACTCTCTGTAATGGGGCACAAGTTAGGTTTAGGATAATGTCTATTGAATTAGTTATTTTGTTACTCTAGTTGGGTTAGTCGTATATCTTGTTTTTTTTAGTTGCGACCCATCGCAGCCCATTGTAGTCGGGGAGATGTATTTTGTCATTTTTGTCATTTATTCAGTCATTTTATGCGAGTCTTTTTAGTCATTGAGTCATTTCCCCATAACAATAATTTTTTCATGATTTAATTTATGCTTTAAAGAATTAAAGTACTTTCCATTAAATTTGTTGTCATGAAATTTCATTTTTGGGTCATTTGCATCATATCTTGGGGATTTTTGTTGTGATTCTCACCAATACCCAAATTGAGTCCAATTTTTTCAATTTTTCGCATTTAATTACCAACTGTTGAGTAATTTTGAATTATGTTGTTTATTTGTATATATGTGTTGCACATAGAAGCCTTATTTCTCATTTGTGTTTGTATATCCTTGGAGTATTTTTCCCCGGATTCCTTGTCTATTCCCCCTATGTATCAATTTGATCGTCATCCCCTGTTCAGTTAGTTTATAGCCAAATATAATCAACTATGGGCCACTTTGCTAAACCAAATTCTCCTTTTTTTATTTCTTTGATGATCGTATTGAGACTGCAGAGGAAATCTTGGGGAAATATGAGAAGGATACTCTAGTCAATAATGATTTGTCCGACCGATCATTGTTTCCAACCTTAATTACATAATTTTATATGTATTCTCTTGAAACTCCATCTGGTGACACTATTCAAAGGCTCAAACCTGAATTTCAGCCACTACATCAGTCTACCCTTATGAAATTGCGGGATTTTCTCGTATTTGGTACTATCGGTGAAGCGATGAGGTGTACCAAGTTTATTATTAGTAGGATACATAATGGATAAATATGGATCGATAAGGAGTATCCTATCCATGTGGAAGACATTCAAAATCTCACCAAATTATCCATCCATGGTCAAGATGTCTCCTCTGCATTTTAGGGTACATTGAAGTGGGGCAAGAAGAAGGGTGAAGACAACTTATATGAGAAATATGGCACTCGCCGAAAGGGTCACAGAGCTGTTATTGATATTATTAATAGTGACAAAATTAATTTTCCATTTTGTATTATTGTCGGTAAAATCATGTAGTATTATACAAAAGGGGAATGTACACTAGATGTAATCTCTGCTGCATAATTCTGTGTGCAAGGTGAGCCATTGAATTGGTGCAACTTCCTCCTAAATAAACTCTCTGTAGACTACAAATATGTGTACAAGAGAGCTACCTATTTTATCTATGGTTATCTGGTAGTTTCTATCGCAATGATGAAATGTTTCACCCTAGAGACCAAGACCTAGCTAAAGTACTAGACTGGGAATCCCTCACACTCGCTTATGCTACTTGGCAGATTCAAGTTGATGCTGTTAATAAAGCCTTTAATGAAAATGAATTTGATAAATAACACAACAAAATTATTGATGCAACTCAACTAATGATTAGGCTTCCTTGGTTTATTTTAAACAAATATGCATATCATATGTGGTTTGGTATCAACCACAACAACACCTTCGTTCGACCCAAGGTTAATGTCAATAAGGATACATTAAAGATGAAGGCATTTCCCCATTATATGTCTATGGAAGAATTCCATCATGAAGTATTATCTTATCCAGGAATCTAATGTATGCAAACAAAGGAAGGAATTGTCTACTCTCTTGATGTGTTGCAACCTTGGATGCTCCATCGTCCTCCAAGAAATGCTCCTCCACTTCTATCAACTATATCTACTGCAGAATCATTGATGAATCCACCTATTGCAACTTCTTCCATTCCTAATGTAGTCCCATTATGTTGGTAAGACGTTCAAACCTCCAACACTTCCATTTGTCTCTATGAGCCCCATATCATTTTCTCCCTCTACAATTGCAAATATTGACCCTTGTACCTTTGGTGCCTTCACTTTTGTGCAAGCAACCCCTACAAAATTTGCCTCTAAAATACTCAAGCCTATTTCCAGTTCTTAAACCATTGTTGATATCATAGAAAATAATCTTGAGTATCCTATTCACTCCACAAGCATTGTTGAAGAACATGTTCACTCACCACCTGTCACGTATTTGATGCATAGTCATGTATCATCTCCTCTTACCACCACTCCATCTACAACCATATTAGAACATCCTTATGAACATTCCGAGCCTAGAGAAACCATTTGAAATATTATAAAATGGAGATAGAGTGATACCCAAAAAATATAACTAAACTTGAGTCGAATAGAGAGATAGTTACTGTGCCACTTGTGCAACCTTTGCCTATCAGGAAACCTGATTGACTACTATTGTTTCTGTAGCACAACTTGCTACCCTAAGTTGAGACCTGAACTATTGCAGAGAAGCTTTGCATTTATTTACTCAATATCTTGATATAGTTCCTCTTTTTACATCTCACGTCCTTTCCAAAATTAGAGAATACTATAAAAAAGAGTAGACTCAGGAACCAAAGACCTCACCTTGAGGGAAATATGAGAAATCTGTCACTAGTGGCCAACCCTTGCAGGGTAAGTTTCCTCCGACTAACAATTTATCTGCATCTGATCTTCAGACCTGGTACTCGCAGTAGTTATTTCAATTTATCAGGGCTTAATATTCTCAGTTAGAGGATCAGTTATTTATTTCTGATTCATTGTACAATGAGCTTATTATTGTAAATGAACACCAACAACAATAACTCCTTAGTGTAATTGAAGAACATGATCAATTGCGTGGAGAGAAAGAGAAACTGGTGAAACAAGTTGAGGATATTAGCTGCAAGCTCCCGCATATGTGTACAAATGTCACTGAATTTGTTCCTGATGCCCCAGAGGATGTCTCCTTATGCTAACTTGAACAACATATTGAGTTCCTTGAAATTTCCTGTACAAAGGTAGTTGTTGCAAACAAAGATTTATGTAGTACTGTTAACAACTTGTAGAAATATCTTCTAGACCCTATAAAATAGTTCCATTAGATATTCACTGAGACTATCGAGCATGCATCTACTTATAGAAATATGCTTCAACAATGCACCCAAAGTTCCCAAGAGTTTTTCTTCCAAATTTAAGATTGTATTGGTATACTTGCCAAGTGCAATAAGCCTCTTTATCCATTGCACGAACATAAAAAATTCCTAATAGAGAAAACTCTTGAGATTTATGATTTGGTGTAGCAACAACAACTCTTTACTCAGGTCGAAGATATTGAGAAAAAATTTCATATGCTAGAAGTGGAATCACATAAATTCAACACTATTCTTCGCGACCTTCAACCTATCGCCAAAGCTAACTTTATGAAGCTTTGTAAATTAAATCATGATTCCGATACTTAGTGACAAGCCTTTCTCTCCTCACAACCTGAACACCAAACTACGAACACTACCAATCAATTTAACGAGAAGGATTCTACTTTACTTTCCATCTAGAAATCTACAATGGATGACTACCACACTTTCAAAGCTGAAACTTTGCAGATAGTACCAAATTTGGGTCCCTTGTTTGAAGGAGAAGAACCATAACAAGGAGAAAGAGTGCCAATAGTGGTTATGCAACCACATAAGGAACCAAACATGCAAATAAAGGATTGAATTGAGTGTGGGTCAATGGACTATGGTCAGGGTTTATTGGGTCCTTCATTTTTGGACAATTTTGATCAATTTTTTCTATAAAGTAGTCGCTGGGATGATCAGCGAAAGCAGGAAGAGTAGATGGTAAATCATGCCAAAAAGCAGGAACCAAAAGGAAGAAAGCGTAAAGTGCCGAAAGAAAGTGGTTACCTCGGGACTTTACAAGGCTACGGAAGAAGGAATGAGGTACTAGGTTTGAAGGAATCAAAGTGGAAGTGGACAAAAGCACCTGGATTTTGTCAAAGGAATCAAGTTGGACCAAATCAAGTGAGTGAGATCAAAATATTAGAGAAAATATATAAAAGCCGCATGGATCGAGTTGAAGAGAGACAAAGCAAAGAGAGATACGTTAGCATGCTTTCAAAATGAGATTTGGGATTCTCTACATATATTGTGAATGCATTTCAAAATTGTATTGTTTTATTTGGCACAAATTTGGGTAGAACCTACATAATTTTGCAAATCTATATTGTAATGGTTTGGCTCTTGATATAATATAATGAGAATGTTGCAGGGATATATTTACATGTTTTGTGATTTAATGTTGTTGTGTTGTGATCACCCTTTCAAAAATTTTGTAATGCTTGTTATGTAGTATGTTTTATATCTGTATATTATGCGCAAGGTTGTTTGAGCTTCCTATGTATCTGAGTAACTGATGAATGTTGTATTTAATAATCAAAATCCCAACACTATTTAAACTCCCATCTCACACTTAAGAAGTCTTAACACACCTCAGGTGAGACTTTTCTCCTTCACAGAGGAATGAAAATACCGACGTTGTGCTAGATTACAACAAAGAATTTTGTTGGAAACTAGTGGTCAAACCATTGGTATACATGACAAATTTTTTTTCCAATAAGGCCCATGGAGCCCTTAGCTACATCGCGAGTGTATATGGCCCTGGATAAATATGGACTTGCACCATTGTGCTACCTTTTTCCACCCTAGATTTTTAAACTCCCAAATATACCAATGAAGGTTTCCACATTGATATTGTTCCTTTAGTGGGTCAACCCTCCAACAACAATCCAATTCTAACTATATTCGGGCTATCAAATGGTGTGCACCTTTATCTGCCCTTGGATTCTTAGAGTCTTGGATTCAATACCTATACAGAGTAGTGAGAGTGGCCTTGACATTGTTTATGCTATGCACCCCCATGTGAAGGTTAAAAAGGCTATTATCCATGCCTAAGCATATCTATTTATTTGATAAGTGTGTGAATTTCGACACCCATGGAACTCCTGGACTCCCAGATACAACCACATCAAAGAGTGGAAATTTGACCTTGAAGGCCTCTAGGTTGTTGCCAAAGAAATTACCTCTTGCTAGCATGAATCCTTGGATACAATTCAATGTGAGAGTAATCTAACCCTTCACAAAAGTGGTTATTCCTGCTAATGCCAGATCCCTAGATTTTAATGACCTAGGAAATAAGAGGAAAGAAGGGGGATTTTGCAAGGCAAAGGGGAGACAAATCCAAATGCCAAATTTCCTAGTTTCTAAGGCACAAGGGGTCGAAGCCCTGAAACTCAAATTCTACTTGATATCTAGTACATGAAACTAGTGTCAACAACATCTATTATTAAATTTTTGAAAGACAAAAGGGGCAGAGCCCAAACACCTAACTTCAAATTTTTTCAATAAGACCATACCAGGAAGTTATGCTTGATTAATTCAACCCTGCAACCTCTTACAGGATGGTTAAATTTATATTCAAAAGCATATATCCATTAATAAGATAAATATGGAATACACAAAACTACATATTTGCACAGGGAAAGTTATAGACTATCCTTTAAGAAATATGAATCTGTAATCAATAAAATTGTTACAGTCCTTGATCATAGCAATAATATGTGTGCATAAACCCACATATTATCACATCATTCATGAACTAAGTATTCACCAACAAAAACCTGGTATTCATCTTGTTCACAAAATATAATACTACTTGCAAAGCCTATGTATGGCAGCACACTTCATAGTCCAAACATTCATTATAACCATGGACATAGTATTTTTGTCTATAATGAATATAACAATGAACCTTAGGCATTAATTCATGAATATATAGGACCATGTATTGGTGAATAACAAAACAGGGACTATCTTATCCCATAATCAAAATATGCACAAAAAATTATACTTATCTAAATGTGTTAAATTTCCTAAAAACTGAAGGAGGGACTTCCACTCTCCCCCAATCATATAATATCTACCTTATTCTATTTCTTGCAACTGACCACCCCTGAGCCAGATCCAAATTATGAGGGGATTCTTACTTAGGGAAATTAACACTAAATCTTAGTGGACACCAACGAGATGGAGTTCATTGTCCTGGCGGTTTAACTACTGATCTCTAGAAATAAGCACCTCATTGACTCTCTTACTTCTTTGAGTTCAATCACAGAGCTTCACCCAATGTCCAAATGGGATATTTCTTAGTTTCAAGAGATTTAATACACTGTTTAGGTTGTTTGAAAACTATGTTTTAATAAAAAGCACTACACGAGTCTATAGTCCACTATATAAGTGGTTTAACAACTCATCCAACAAGCACCAAAGTGTCTCAAACTGCCCTGTTTAAGTGGTTTAACAACTTATACAACAAGAACCACAATGACTCTGTCATCCATTGAGCTTCCCATTCACCATTTAAGCTTACACACATAGTTCCAATGGAATCAAACACATCAAATACATGGAATATCGACCCAAATTTCTGAGCATTGTGCTTAGCCACAACTCCAACACTATTAAGTCTTCATTCTTAGCTCTAGTAGATCCTCTCGCTTTCTATGTTACCAACGTTTTTGCTTGAATTCTCTTATTCGCTAGTGATGTCCAACATTCCCCCCCACCCAATCCCCTATTCTTCTGCTACACATATATTTTTCCTCAGTGTCTCCTCATGTATTAGAGAAAGCACTCCTTTGGAACTTCGATCTACTCAGGGAATTGGGCATCACTCTTTTTATTTCATTGTCTCCTAGATCCGCGATGGAGAATGGAAATCATCCTATGCCCCTCATTTCCCAATCAAATCTATTTAATTCTTGTCAGGTGATGGATTCTCTTTAATCAAATCTCTTACCAATATCCGTCAGACACTGCTATTGTCCTACAATTGGTGGCTCAATAATTTAATTTGGCTAGATTATGGCTTTCAAGGCATGAAAAGAAGGAAAATTCCCTCATGATATGGATTCATAGAGTAGTCCTTATTTCATTTAGCAGTAAATTAATTTTAAATTCTTAATCAACATATCACCCAGTCATGGCTCTCCATGTTGGCAGTATGGTAAAATCTCATATTACATAAATAGGGGAAAGGTGAGGGATGTTGCAAAACCCACTCCCTTAAATGAACATGGTTCTTGGTGTTCCATGAATAGAAAAAAAACATAAATTGAGCTTGATAATTATAGATATTACATCAAAAACATCTTCCATGTATTGAGTTTCCATTTTAAGCCATGCCATTTCATTATCCATGGTTTATTCACCTTTATACATTATGTTTTATGTAACCAAATCACAAAATAGAATAAAAGATATATCAATGACTTGAAAATAAGCCTCTTAAATGGGGAAACCTTCTTTTACATCACATAAATGAACAATTCTTGGATGATACAAATGACAATACCTCCTTGGTATATATATAGGAGTCTAAAGGGCCATATTATGATCAATTCCTACATAACAATAATAATGTAAGGACACAACAATAATAATAATGGGATTTTATGGGGAGCAACAATAATAATATGAGGACTACAAGGGCACAATAATAAAAATATGGGGGTTATACTAGTATTGTAGGGACCTAACATGCTCTTCTCCTTCAAAAGAGCGTTGTCCTCAACACTTGAGTAGCTCTCGATACTTCTGTATAAAATAATCATCCTCACATGTGGAATCTTCAGCAGGTAAGTTCTTCCACTTAATGAGATACTCTAAAATTGGTCGAGTCCGTAGCTGCTGGGTTCTTATTTCCATGATTGCTTCAGGCTCTAATATGATTTTTCCTTCCTCATCAAGTTTTGGAAATATTATTTGAACTAGGAGCTTGTTACCTGTAACCTAAATTTAAGCCTGAAACAAGGAAAAATGGGAGTACTCGGGAAGATGCATACAACTCCAATTTGTATTCCATAGTACTAATATTTTGCGACACCTTATAAGGGACATACTACTTGGGTGATAATTTATTATCCTTATTAGCTTGCTTGAGTGATCTAGGTGGCTCCAAGATCATAGGTGACTTTGGAAAAGATAAAAAATCAAAGTCCTTGGATTGTAACAAAACTAGGACTAGATCGAAGAGCTCACCAAAAGCTTCCCAACGATGCAAATGACACCTCAATATGAGTTAGTGTGCAAAAGGTATGACCAATCAAAGTTTTTGTAAACTAAGCCCACTCACTAAATTTGGAAGAGCACCAACTAAATTTGGAGCTCAGCTAAAAATGGAAGACCTACTAAATTTGGCAGAAGTTAACAAGATGACAAATTAGCACTTCATGGTGACAGTTTTTGACAGTCAGAAGGGGAAAAATTGTTGCCTGCTTAAAAATTCCGGTGACCCTTCAAAATCGACAAACAATTTTTAACTCCGTATTTAAAAAATGAAAAAAGGGTAGTGGGACACCACCCCCACCAACCCTTCACTGTATATATATATATATTATAAAATTGGGCAACGACCAAACCAAAACCACAGCATAAAACATGGCCGACGGGAGTCTAACCCGCCCCAGCCGGTCTGCCTGGGGCCCCAATATAACTAATATATATATATATATATATATATATATATATATATATATATATATATATATTATAAAATTGGTCAACGAACAAACCAAAACCATAGTATAAAACAAGGTTGATGAGAGTCTAACCCGCCCTAGCCAGTTCGCTGGCGGCCCCAATATAACCAACCACTTCCAAATCAAATAAAACGATGACCAAGTACGGGGTGGCCTACAGTCTTAACCTTGCGACCTCCTCCAACCATCCTTTATTTACACCTTTGCTAACTGGCATGCCCCACGTGGGATTTGGATATTCCATGAATAAAATGTTTTTAAAACCGAACTCCACCATTTGACCAACAAAGACTGACAGACAGGAAATGGAAGAGTGCACATAAACCAACACGCAAGCCAAGGAGCAGAATCCCGACATAAGGAATATGTGAGGAACCTTTTAGTTCCTTGAGGGCTGAATTTTGACAGTCATAAATAAGCCAAATTTATACTCAGATTACTCAGAATTTCAATAGGATTCTAATGGTGAAGACAATTTTATGATATGAGTAGAATATTTTCCAGAGATAATATGCTGAGGGTGAAGCCATGAAGGAAGAAACTTGATGCAATAATCTGCATGGAATCTGAAACATTCCTTGGAGGATCGAAAATGACAGTTTCAAAACCAGGTTGACTTTATACTCATTTTTATTTTTTTTCGCAAGGAACGTGATGGCGAGATTAGTTTCTTTATTTGAGCAACTGAATTTCAGTCAGACCATAGAAGGGGATCTTTGAGATTCCCAGGGAGCCCAAATTTGACCAAGTCAGAAAGGGGTTAAGTTTATAGTCACATTTCACAATTTTTTGCTAGGAATTCAATCGTGAAGTTTGTTTCTTAGTAGAGGTGTGCATTTTCAATTCATCCTCAAAAGTGGAGGTATAAGATGCATTAATGGCATGTATTATTTTGATTTTTGCTGAGATGATGATTTTATGTTGAGATCCTTGTTTTCCATTTTTTTGGAGGATCCTTGTATGCCACTTCATGTGAGAATTTTGTAATTTTTTCATGTTGAAGGAGATACTTTATGAGTGAGAGTTATTATAGGAGAACGTATTTTGGAGAGAAATTTCACTCTAGTTAAGGGGGTTCTTGTATTGGCAAATAATACATCATGTACTCATCATATTTTTGCAACAATTAATGAATCGACCTCCCCACTCTTGACACTGGGCCCGAAGATGTAACCCACACTGGGTGAAATCCGTTATCAAGTTGTGTGTGTTCTTTGATTTGATGGTTGCCTTTGTGTTTCCTCTTATTTAAAGTGTGCACATGTGGTTTCATACTCTTTCACATCCAATTTTGATAACATCACAAAAGTAAAAGATATTGGTTAATTGAGAATCCAAATCAAGTTTGGCATTAGAGCGGTCTTCTTGATGATGCGAATTGCGAGTGAGAATGATAACCATAGATTGAACGTGCAGCAAGAAAATAAAATAGAGATGAAAAATATCTCTATGAGGCCTTCTACAGGATGGAAAGCATGGTAGATATAATGTGTGCATGTTGTGCAGATAAAATGGAAAAAGAGGAATAGGAGAGGGAGAGAGAAAATGATGATGATCCATCTCCATCTTCAGGAGAATATTCTTCTCATCATTCAAATGAAGAGATCAACGAGAGCCTTCAAGAAGAAAATGTTGAATTGAAGGGACTTCTATAAGAAGCAAAAGAGGAGAAGAAAATATTGTAGCTTCAATTAGGAGTAATGGAAGAGGCCTTGGAAAAGTTGAATTGCAAAAAAGGATTAGCGAAGCCATCATCACCAGTTGCAGAATAAAAAACCAAGGTAAACATTTTTGATAGTTATTAAGTTTCATTTTCACATGATGCTATTTATATTGGAAGCATTGACATACCCATTTCAGGATTGAGGTACACTAAAGAAGAATGCTCGAAGGCAACAAAAGCAAGGGGTTATTTAGACACAAAATCCAAGCCATTTCCCAAATCATCAAGGAAAAAGGATGATGGGAACACATCAAAATATTCCCATGACAGTGCACATTACAGAGGAAGAGCTAAGGCAAGCTCTCATCACTGGGATTACACCAGAGACAACCAAGAGTGGTATAAAAAGTCACAGTATACTAATGTTCCTTTTGATTACAAGTATATTGTTAATCATGAGAAGAAATCATTGCATAAAAAATCATGTAGTTTTTGTGGCTTATATAACCATGTTGTTGTCAAGTGTTTGAAAATTATCGTAAAACGAAAGAGGATAAGAAGTGAAAGGCCTTCTCCACATCAGGGAAGGAAGGAGGTTAAGTAGGTCTAGAGGAATAGGATTTTTTGTAGTCTGTTATCACTCTGCTAGATTCCCAAGGTTGAAGAAGGAATCCCAATAGAGTTAACCACAGACCAAGCTTTTGACTTGATAACTAGCCCTATCAAGTCGGAGAGGGTTCTCTCCAAAAGGGTCACAGCCAGGAGGGATGGAGCAATTAGGGTTTTTAGGCTAGATATAGAGTGCAGAGGTTGTTTGAATTTGATTTGGTTGGGGAATCACCAAATGAAGGAATTAGGTCAGGGAAAATGAGTTAGGGTTGCAGGAATCAATGGGGCAAGGTAGGTACAATGCCTATCACTTGAAGAGGATTGTTACAGAATGGTGTTGAAACTGAAAGAAAGCATGTATTCTGATCATCTAACTTGTAAGAGATCATAACATAGAAATGAAGTGAAAATGAATAAAATAAATTCAAACATATGATACTGAAGAAAAGACAATGATCTACATTAAATACCACAAGTATCCCAAAAAATAGCTGCAACTCCTCTTTATTAGTTGGGCAAACTGAGTACAAAAGTTTCCTTGATCAACTAGCGAACATACAAACTGATTCCAACCCTTCACTAGAGTGAAGAAAGGGGCTAAATAAACATCAAAACAAGCTTCAATCATCCTCAGGGGTCGAATCCATGAGGTGAGGATGAGATCCACTAATTTCTGAATTGAAAACTGAAGTGTAGGATGGTCCAAGTGACTCACCCCTTATTACATTCAACTAATTCATCATGACTCATTAATGACTTTTACCCGATGAATCTACCCTAGGTAAGTAATATGAAACATAATTACATTTTAACATCATTAATTACATGAGTAAAAACATAATTTCTTGAGGCAAAGTGAAAATTTCAGAGAAAATTTGAAAAAATCAGAAAATTGGACATTTGCACCCTCCACTGTGCATTTGCGCCCTCCTCTAGTCATTTGCATACTCCATCTTGCAAGACACTTTTGGAGGCCTTCCCAGTGTCCAAATTGGGCCTAGGATAGCTCGTTGGAAAGCCCTTCAAATACAGTTTCCAGATATGCATTCAATTTCCAAAATGAAGGTCACCCCCCCCAAAATGTCATTCTCCCAAGACTGGTATTTGCACAGCGCCTAGGCCAAAAAATGGGCAGAAAGGTGATTTTTTGACAGGTTTTTGAGCTTTTCACTCATAATTAATGCAAAAAAATGATGTAAACATGGTTTTATGATATGAATTTGTCATTAGAAATCCAATGGTGCCTTCCTTTCCCTCAAAACGTGCCCCAATTATTTGCGTAGCGCTTAGGGTGCTGCTCAAATGACCAATTTTATGATATGTGCTTGTTCAGAAAAACTTAGAATTTATAAAAATGATTCAAAATGCATCAAAATAAATGGAGAGAGTTCTCATGAGGTGGCTAGGCTTAGAGTGAAGCCTCTACATGTATATCTAACTTATTCTTCTCTTTTGTGTGGGTTAGGGATTTAATTTTTGCATTTGCTGTCTTTAGCTTTGCCCTTGTATTTCTTTCTCTCTTTGCATAATGCTTGGCCATTCTCTTTTGAAGAGGTTTTCATCATCATCCTCCTCACCTAGGTCAACAAGTTCAAAATCATGCTCAGTCTCATGGAGGTCCTCATGTCTAACCTCTACTTGAATTTCTACCTATGTCACTTTTTATGTGTTTTCTTCCTCTGTTGCCATGGTGTTTTTGTCAAAACCCTAGGGAGTAGGAAAGGGAAATGGAAAAGGGAGATCGAAAAGGAAAAAATAGGGAGATATTTGATAGGGATATGTGATATGGGGAGGGGATAGGGAGTAATTTTTATGGATATGAGGAATGGGGAAGGGAAAGGAATGAAAGAGTGATGGGAATTGAAATTTAGGAGCCTAGGTAAAGATAAAACCTAGGGCTTATGGTTTTAGGAATTAGTAGCTTAGGAATGGGGATTATGATAAAAGGTTTTAGGTAATGAATTTTAACAATGTAGTGATGATATTTAGTGTAAGGAAAATGGGATTTTGGGAATTATGAGTGCAAGGGAGAAAAACTAGGGTTTCACATTCAAGAAGACACCAAATTACAACTTTCAACTTGCAAAAATTCAACACATATATCTTAAGAAGGTGATTTGTGATGGAATGTGCCTCTTAATGGTTTGATGGAGGTCAATGACTGAGTTTGTGGAGCTCTGAAGGCAATTCCTCACCACTTGGACACTTTCTAAAGCTTGCTGTTCATTTGCACCATGGACAATGCATTTGCGTTGTTGACTGGTTATTTGCGCCCTTGACTGGTTATTTTTTCCCTTGACTACACATTTGCACCATCCTCTACACATTTTCACCATCCTCTACACATTTTATCCCTCCTCTACACATTTGCGCCCTCTGCTGAGTATTTGCACCCTCTCTTAGAAACATCTGCGTAACGCCTTTTTGCAGACCACATTTGGAGGCATTCTTGGTGTCCAAATTGGGCTCAGGATATCTCGTTGCAAATATTATTTTATCTACTTTCCAAATATACATTTTTTCTTTTCTTTTCTGATTGGAGTTGATTTGATTTGTCAAAAATAGGTTCTCCCAAGATTGGTTAAAAAGTGCAGAATGAGGGTGCAGAAATGCACAATGCTGTTGCAAGAAACTTTTGGAGGCCTTCCTCAACTCCAAATTGAGATCATGATAGCTCATTGGAAACATATTCTAGTATATTTTTCATTTTACTTATCAAAAAATTCATTTGGAAAATCCAGCAAGGAAAAAAATTGATTTTCCCAAGGTCACTTCAGAAGTGCAGAAAACCTCTTGAAGAACCTGTATTTTTGACATTTATCCAAAACCATGACATATGTGTAAAAATTGAAGGAGGTTTTTCTTCCTTGGTCTATGATGGACAAAAAACTCTCTCACTTTTTTTAAATTCTTCTATGTTAGGTCATAAACATAGTTTGAATTAAAACTGTCCCTATGAGTGGAAAATGGCTTGACCCTTGGAATGAATTCTTAAAAAAATGATGGAGACATGATTTTTGTGTACTGAAATGACCTCATACTTGCTGAAATGACCTCCCTTATTCCTCCTTTTCTCATATGTCTCTGATTACATAGAAAAACCTAGCTCCGTGGGAGAGGAAATTAGGGTTTAGTGCTTGCGAAAAATGATGACTTGGGCACCCTTGGGAAAAATGGTTAAAAAATTAAGCGAGATCAATGATAATGATGAAGATGAGGTGAAATCAGAGTAAAATAAGGCGGGATGGGTGGGATGCAAATACTAGTGCTAACATCGGCTCCATCTGGGGATGATATCTCCTTCTAAGGAGGTGTCAAGAACTGCAGATCTATGAATTTGTAGATCAGTGCGTTATCCAATGGGAAATGGAGTCAAATATGTAAAATGAAACTAAAACTAAAATTGAAAATACAAAGCAAACTTCAACCCACACTAACAGATCATCAAAGCCTTAGGGCCTTCACCTCGGGCTTCAAACCTTGATGAATTCTGTCAAAACTTGCTGAAAACTGAAATTGAAAGAAACTTGCTGCTGAAAATAAAATAAAATCAAACTGAAATGATACCAAACTACTCTAATCTGTTGCACAATTGCTGATTATGTGAAATGATCCTTCTAGTATAACAAATCTAGGAGATGGATACTTACTGAAGTTCCGCTCTCACTTTCCTCGAGCAGGCAAAATGATGTACATGTAGGCAACCCACAATAAAAACTGAAACCAAGGTTTATGCTGACAAATGAGACGACATTCATCTTCTCCAATGCTTGCAAAATACTGCCGAAGTGATCTTGAAAATCCTGAAGCATTACCTTGTCTTGAGATCCAGCAACAAAAATACATGTACTCCCTTCATTCTGATCTGAAAGAATACTTGGTTTTTGATCGATAGGAAGGCATAGGGAAGTATAACCTTCTTATATCTAAGTGTTAGCTGTAAATTCCTCAAGCATGAGAAATTGTGGCTCAATATCTGGCATACTATCTCTCTTAGGCTCATACTCCTAAAATTCATATTCTAAATCATCCTTGAACAGAAAACATTTTTCAAGATTATCAAACATGACAGCCCTGTCATCTTTGTTTTCCTGTGACCACACAGCAAGTGGAGAAGGTGAAAGGAAGGAAAATCCTGACTGTCACAGAGCTTGAAAGGAACCAATTTTCCTTTCAGTTCAACAGAAAGGAGAAAGTGTAGCTGATAAGGTATAATGGTGAGAAAAATTCATTCCCTCCCTCATTCATCTCATTTATCCTCTTTACCTTCATTTTGTTGATAATATTGTCATTGATGGCAAAGATAAAGATAGGAGCAACACCAGAATCATCGACTATAAGGTAAAGGAGTAGATCAAGCATTGTGCAATAGAGAGGAAAAGGAGCACCAGCATAACTATCATTAAGGAAGAGGAGCAAATTTAGAATCAAAGGAGCAAAGACATCAAAAGCAGTTAAGGAAGAAAACGAGAGATTCACAGAAGCAACAAAGAAGCAGAGGCAAAAAAGGCAGCGAATGGAGAAGAGACAACAAAGAGGCAAAGACAACTGAAGGCAATCGAATTTGCTAGACACAAAAAAGACCATAGATCTTGCACATATCAGAAGCAGGAAGAGGCGAGAGTGGAGAGAGACGAGAGGAAGAGGCGAGAGTAGCGAGAGCTGAAGTTACAGAGCGGACAGTGTATTCAAATGAAAAATCGACTAAGGAAGAAAATTCTTTAAAGAAGTCCAAGGGAGGTGAATAGATAGTGAGGATTAGATCGCAAATGTAAAGGCGAGAAATGGACGGATATGATTCGTCGTAAGATTTTAGGGGCAGAAATACAATCGAATTGCAAGCAACAATGAGGACCGTAGATCTGGGCAGATCAACGGTGATGATCGCATCGTTGGAGATCAAAAGCGCAAATCACAAACTTGTATAGCGGGTAAGTGTTAAGGCGTCGCAAGGTAAGTTGAATCAGTTGCGATACGAAGTGAAGAAGGGACACACGACAACACAACGCAATATCACACATCGCAAGAAATAGAGTATAACCACAAAGTAAATATTATAAGGTGCGAAGTACAATTAGATGAGGACCGTTAGATCTGGGGGAAGATCAACGACGGACGATGAACCACATACCACACATCACAACACTTAAAGGATAGCAATAAGACAACCACAAGTTAAGTTAAATATTCTATGATGAAAAATGGAGGGACACGTGTTGACCCTGTGCAACATCGCATACCATAAGAAATAGGATATAACTTCAAAGATATCACTGGGAATGTTGTTACACCATTTTTTTGGTCATCTAACCTATTATTATTAGATGAACCCAAGTACACCATGTAAGACCAATTTTACCCAAGTAAAATTGCTTTCACCATATAAAATAACTTATTTGGTCATATTTAACCCAAAACAAAGAAATTAATTAAATAAATCATTATTTATTTAATTATTTCCTAAGAAAAAGTTATTTAAATCATTATTTAAATAATATTCTTAGTTAAATTTGACTAAATCATACATAAATAATTAAATAAACCATTATTTATTTAATTATATTCCCATCATTCCTCTAAAATGATAAATAAATCATTTATTTATTTATTATTTATAAATAAAGGAATTGACCCAAGCCAAGAATCCTTTTCCCTCCAACAAATATAATAAAATATTCCTAAAAGGTGCTTCTAGAATTCAATTAATAATATTTTATTCATGCACCGAGTTCTAGACTGCCCCAATATTTTGTTATAAATAGGGGGGTTTTCCTCATTCATTAGTCACCTTCATTACATTAGATCACTCTGGATCTACTCTTGGTCACCATTTTCCATTTTGTTTTGTGAACTCCCATTGAGTTCTATGTTTGTTTTTCTACACCCATAAGAGAGAGAAATGTTAGATCTAAAACACTGAGGACTTTCAAGAACCCATCCCACTGAGGAGAACCGGAAGACACCTTTCTTGTTTTCCTCTCAGGTGCCCCATTCTTTAATATAATAAAAAATTATTTTAAATACATTCTTCTTGTCTTGTCCATTGGATTTATGGAGCCATGTTATATTTTATCTGCTTAATGTCTTTTGTGCTTAGATCTAAATTTGTGCAACAAACTTAAAGATATTTTGCAGCCATAATCGATGTTAGGGCTATTTGTTATGCGTAGCTAAAGTGATCTTTTACGACGAAAGAATCATACTAACAAATGTTATGTTGGTTGCGATGTGGTAAGGTTTATGTGATGAGATGCGATGAAGGGAATTTCACGTGGTAGCACCGCGCACGAGCGCAGATCGCAGATTGCAAGGTTTAATGTTTATTGCTAACGGTAGAGTGGGAAACTGGCGAGCAAGCGAAATGTGATGCATTGTGATTGGTCACCGCATTGTGGGACCCTTCAACCAAAGTTAAGCGTGTATGCTGAGCCTTTCTAGTGTTAAATCACATCGAAGGTGAAAAAGGGAATTATAACGTAAAACCTTTGATACGTCAAAATGCGATATGAGACTGGACGCGATAAAGTTCAAAGTTAATATGTGATGTATTTCAAGTCTGGGGCTATGTGATTTTGTGAAGAAAACGTTGGAAGTAGAGGACAACTTGGTTTATGAAGAAAATACTAAATGCTAGCAAAAGACTCAGATATATAAAGGAAATTATGAACGGGAGTAGACTCGGGTAAGACCCGACTCTAAGTGCAGAACAATGTTGCGGGAGTAATTCAAACAAAAAGCTGAACACAAGAGAATGGACATGGGTAGAGAGACTGGACAGTGCGTGTAGAGAAGTTGAACATTGTGGTTAAATATAATAGGTAGAGTCGGGAAATAGAAGGAGCAATAGTAGAACTATTTGAAACACAACAACATGGGTCAAGTGAGGCAAAAAGATGGTTATGTAGCACAGTTAAAATTTAATGGCAGAAACAGAAAAGACAAGAGGAAAACAAGCAGAAGAGGACAAACGCTCAACAAAGCTTAGAAACTGAAAGGTTTGAGTGAAATAATTGATTGTAACTGTAAATGTTTTATTTATTTTATATTTTTTGTGATGCAAAGGCAAGTCTCTGTAGGGAAAGAAAATCTCCAATTTAATATTGAAATGTGTACATACTGTTATATTATTTTGAATGTGCTGGGCAAGAAAATGAGAAGGTGGAAGGCAAAGATTCATACTTGTTCATTTCATATTCCCATATGGAATGCAAACAATTATGAGGTGATCTCTATAAATGATGTTACTATCATATGCACTTAGGGAGTGGAAGAATAAGAAGAAGAAAGAGAAGATAGATAAGCTGTGTAGATCCAGAGATGATATAAGGAAAGTATGAAGGCTGGAGGACATTAGTGAAGAAGGAATAAAACAAAGCTGACATCCAAGTAAATCAACATGTGTTTTCATTATAGTGTGAGGAAGTTGGTGCTTCCATATCAAGTTGTAGCTTGATAGATGTCCAGTTGTAGCTGGCTAAGGTAGGAGCCTCCCATGGGTTGTAGCCTACAGAAAATAGATGGGAGTTGGAGCTTCCTTGCAATTTGTAGCTTGCAGAATTGAGGTAGCAACCTCTTGTAGGTTGGAGCCTACAGAAAATCAGTGGTGAGAGGGAGTTGGAGCTTGCCTTTGCATCACAACAATAATAAGATTTGGTTTTATCCCTTATGGGTTTCCACTTATATCTGTTGTCTATGTGCATGATGATTATGTGTTGATTTTCTGTATTTAATATTCTTTATACCTGCTGCTCACTTATTAAGATTTTTTTTCCATTGTACATTACGCTGATAATGAAATGAAGGTGTAAATAAGTTTAAAAGAAATTTTAAAAATCCATGAATGCATTAAACTGATCCCCCCCCCCTCAGTTTAACTAAGGGTTCAACAATTGGTATCAGAGAGAGTTCCTTCTGTATAAATTTAACAACTGGAAGGAGATCCTAAGTCCCCAAGATGGCTATTCTAGAAGGATGCCAAAAAAACAAAGCCCCATTTTTTACTAGCACAAACTATGCTTTCTGGAAAATAAGAATGGGGACATATATAATGTCTCTAGGAATAGAAGTTTGGGTTGCTATGGAAGAAGGATATGCTCCAAAGGATACTGACACAGAAAAAGATGCCAGACAAAAGTTCATAGCCAATGAAAAAGTTATGAATGAACTTTTGAGCAGTCTATGTGAGTCCGAATTTATCAAGGTAATGCACAGTGTGACTGCCAAAGAAATTTGAGATACATTGGAAAGTATCCATGAGGGAGATAAAAAGGTGAAGGTAGCCAAACTGCAAGCCTATAGAGCACAGTTTAAAAATATAAAAATGAATGAAAAATAAGATGTAGCTAGCTTCTTCTTAAAAGTTGCAGAAATTGTGAATAACATGAAATCTCTAGGAGAAACCATTAAAGAATGTGTAATTGTACAAAATATATTGAGATATTTACCATCGAGGTTTAACCCTAAGGTTTCTGCCATAGAAGAAACAACTAACTGGGAAACATTGAACATGAACCAATTGCTTAGAAACATGACGAACTATGAGATGAGACTTCCAAAAGGGAAGTCAAATGTGAGGGGGGCAACCTTTAAGGCAGATAAGTGCAAAGGAGAAAATGAAGATACTTACTCTTGCTCTAATGAAGAAGAGGAAAAATTTGTCAGAGGATGAGATAGAGGCATAGGAAAGTATAAAGGTAAACTTCCATTTAAATGCTTTAAATTTGGAAGAGTGGGGCACTATGCATCTAAATGTCCTCATAAGAAAATGGAGAATCAGTCAAGAGGGAAAGAGAAAACCAATTTCAACAACAGGCCAAAAGGGAACATATTTAATTGAAGATCTTTCTATGTTCAACAAGACAACAATGCATCTGAGAGCTCAGACGACTCCCCCAATGAAGAGGGAACATCAAAATTCATTCTGATGGCCAAGGAAGTTCTTGAGGAAGATCTCCTGGAATTTGAAGATGAAGGTGAGGTAGATCTTGAGGGGGAGATAATTAGTGCCCTGGAGGAAATAGAAAGACTTAAAATCAAGTGCAGAAAATAGAAAGACATTCTCCTGAAATATGTAAAAGAAGAACCAAATTCGGAAAACCTCATTCAGTTGAAAGTAGAACTTGAAGAAGCTAAGAAGGTGGAATACATTCTACTAAAGCAAATTAAAGATAAAATTCAGGAGAAAGATAAATTGGAAGAAGAAGTAGTATGCCCGAGAAAGAAATTAGAAAACACTCAAAGGGAATTATCAAAGAACACTCCACCAATGGCAAGCTCTGAATAGTTGGATAAAATCCTAAATTCTCAAAGATCTCCTCTCATAAAGGTTGGGATAGGTTATGAAGGAGAAACCAACAAATCAAAGGTAGAAAATAACAAGAGTATCATCTTTGTAAATGCTAGTGAAGCAGCAAAGAGGGAATCCATTGAATTTGAGACCAGAAAGACTGTGATATATAACGAATCAAACCAAAACAAACAACAACCTCAAGTAACAATAAAAGAAATGAAGATACAGTCTTTTAGCCCCTCATGAATTTCTTGACAAGCAAGCAAGGGGCTAGTTGGTTCTATAAGCCTACAAAGAATGCATTTCTCTAGTAAACACATCATCCTTGCAGCCTTTTCATGTACCTTCCTTGTCCATTGTTTCCTTCTGCTGATTCTGAGCAAATAAGCCTTGATGATAAAGAATTATGCTCTTAAAGGCTTTGTTCTGCCCTTTATACCCTTGAAAAATGCTTCATCTTCACCCCTTTGTTCCTTTCTCCAAAGTCCCCTTTTCCCCCCATATCTCCCTTGTCCATCTCGGAAATCCCCCTCATTTCCCTATCGTTACCATTCCCCTGGCCAAAAATGCATTAAAATTGGGTAAAAGTTATATATTTCGTATTTGGGGTCCCAACCCTTTTCAGCCTTGTCCCCTGCATATTTCCCCCATGGAACCCGGCACTGTGACCAAGCGCTAGCCCCGGAGGCACTTATCCCATATGTTTATCAGGTGTTTTCCCAACCGTTGATCCATATAGACCGAACGACTATCGTTTAAACCTGCGGCGCTCGTAATTCACCCGCTCAAGCCATCGACCGCGCCATCGTCGTCCATTCACCGTCAGATCAATGGTTCGGAACGTATCAACCATGGTGGTCCCCGCCCATTTTCACTGTTCCAAAACCATATGGTTTCCATCGCATCACTAATAGGGGTCAGGCGGTATTTCCCCATTGCCCGACGATTCCATTCAACGTTCGACACCTGTCTCTTGTACGACGGAAAAACTTCCCTCCCATCGCGCGTTATCTTTCGGTCTAGGGCGCGCAGCGAAATTCACGTTAGCTGTTAGATCTTGAGAGCTTCATCCAACGGTCATCGATCAACAGAGTTGCGCAGGGTTTAGTCCAAGGTCACCGTACTCCTAGCTCACCGATCGTCGCCCTCTGCTGCATTGTCAACCGTCGATCTCCTTTGAGATCTGTCGGTCCAGATTTTTTTTCCCCCCACTCTTGGCTGTTCCATCGTAACCCTGTCTTGCCATGTCACCTCCACATGTCACACCGTACCTCCACCATCCCATTTGCATAAATTGATTCAAGGGTCAGGTTTATTAAGGTTTTCACATAAAATTTGTTCTGTATTCCTCCAACCTTTCACCACCCCTGTTCTCTACCATTCCGCAGCATTTATCCATCATTCCACCAGCCTGCACGTCCATTCTCGTCGTCCCACTGCATCCGCCTCCCCATTCATGATTTCCTTAATTCGTTTGTGTGTTTTGCAGGGTTATCAGAGGTGGAAAACTTCCATGGTTCATGTGTACCATTTTAATGGCGAGCTGCGCAGACGTAATTGAATTTGGGAGCTGGTACTACCATGAAATTTTCAAAGAAAGTGGTTGACAGGACTTGCATTTAATAAGAGCAGAGTTCAAACTCCGCGAATCCTTCCGGCACCATTAAAGCCCAGATTTTCCAGATTGAGACATTTATGAGCGAAAAAGAGTATTAGCACAGAGGTTAGGGAGATTTTGTGAACATCAGAAAAGATCTTGAGCCCTAATCCAGTGTTTCAAAGGCAAGGAACCCGAATCAAAGACCCCATGGATCAACCAAGGGTACGACCCGCAGAAAGTAAGACATGTCAGGTTTTCAAATCAGCAGAATGCTTTTTCCTAAGCACAAACACGATACACCCTATTGTTTCAGTATAATTTGTGTCCAGGAGAAGTTTTTCCGGCCCCACAGTAGTCCTATTCTATTAGAGCATTTGATTCACAGCATGGAAGACCACTGCATCATTTATTTTCCCTTCGTTCATTCACTAGAAGTACAACAAAGCAGCGCAGCCAAAGTATGCCAGAGACACACCAGGAGTAAATGAAAAGATCATCTTGCGCCAAAAGAGTGGCAGGAATTGAATGCAAAATATTTAAACAGAATGGGCCTCAACCCTCTTTCGTTTTTGAGTGTTAATGCTTCATTTAGTGTTTCATCTACCTTCCCCGCCCCACTAGAGCTATAAATTCCTGGAGAAACTCATTGTAAAGGTTGTTGATAAGTGATCAGAGAACTGCAGGCTATTTCTCTTGAGATAAGTCTCTGTGTAAAGTAGTAAGATAGGCTGTGGAGGATGATTCCAGGCTGAGTATCCAGCCATTGGAAATGTTGTACTCGATTGGTGTTGCTTTTTAATATGACAAGCACATTTCTTTGGATTCTGATCTAAAGCAGCGGTGATGTTTTCCTTTCTCTGTATTTGTGATTGACTTGCTTTCATTTCCTTACGTTTCTTCTGGCACGCATCAGAAGTTTAGCATAGGATTTACCCTTGTTAGGTACCCTATGTTGCTGCTCTCCCTGCCTTCGATGTTTTCTACTAAATGTATTATCTAAGAATTGATTTAAGTTGATTTAACCAGTGTAGTGGATGTCATTGCTGCTCTCTAATGTATGAATTAAATGGATTCGTTCTTAGATGTTCTTGTTAGGATTTAGCTGGAAGATTTGGGAACACTGGGGATTAGAGTTAGCCCTGTCCACTAGGATATTTGTGGGACTAGCTTGCCTTTCTAAGTTCCCTTGTGCTGCCTCTGGTTATGTCCAAGTAGGTCTGGAGTTAAATGACCTTTGACCTGATCTATAGACATGATTGGATGGTTCTCCTTCATTCATTTTCAATCCTTAGCGTTCCACTCCATACCACACTATCATCTTTAAGATCCAATGTTTTAGATGACTAGCCCAACTGAAAGCCCGTATGTTGATTAGCAAGTAAATCCTTTCTTGACTCCATTGCCTAAACCTAAACCCCTGCCTAAACCTCCTTTGCTCATCCTGTTTTACATTGAAACCTTCTTTCCCGATGACCAACACCAAACAAACAATCAAACAAACAAACCCCGTGCTTCATACCTAGCCCAGCGACCTTCTGTGAGCCTAAAGACAAATACCTTTGATAATCATAGAGATCCTCTCTGTGACCCATAGGAGGGCTAGATCCTAAGGTCTGAAAGTGCTTCTATGTTGCCCTCATCTTTTGGTCTTTGCCACTCCGGCCAAAACATGGGAACACCATGTTGGAAATATGATGCAGAGTGTTGTCCTTGATGGCAACCCACCGAATGAAGATGAAGACATGCGACTGTTGACATGTGTTGTCCTTGATGGCAATCCACCTGATGAAGTTATGCTTGACTTGATGGACTTGGTAAATGATGTAAATCTGATGTGAAATGATGTTAGTTAGCAACATGATGCTAAGTGTTGTCATTGAATGGCAACCCACTTGATGAAGAAGATGGCAACTTACTTGATGAAGTTGTGCTTGATAGAATATGTTCTTGATGAAGTAAATCTGATGTATCTACAGAGAGTACAGAAGGTAATGAAGAAAGGAATTGTAAATCTGATGTGAAATGATGTTAGTTAGCAATATGATGCTGAGTGTTGTCATTGAATGGCAACCCACTTGATGAAGAAGATGGCAACTTACTTGATGAAGTTGTGCTTGATAGAATATGTTCTTGATGAAGTAAATCTGATGTATCTACAGAGATTATAGAAGGTAACGAAGAAAGGAATTCAATATGTGCTAGATCCATGATGAAAAGAGTATGTTTCAACGAATACGCGGATTTGTCTAGGAGAAGTCGCGTATGCACGCGGTTAAGTACGTGCCAAGTCGCGTATGGGCAAACGCGCTCAAAAAGTGCAAAACGAAGGGTAACCACCATGGTATTGACCCATTTTATTGGGTAATGATTCGTCTAAATGACCCCGTCCAGGAATACCATCGGATGTAATGTGGTTTTGGCTCATGGTATTGAAAAAGGGTAAACCTATATAAAGAGAAGAAATTCATTGTGCAAATGATGAGTGTGGGAGCAAGATGTCTGAGCTTGAATGAATACTTCTCTGTGAAGTATATTTGTATGGAAAGGGTAAAGGTTTGATGATAGATCTGAATCTATGATGCACTTATGAAGAAATGATGAAGCGGGATTTCTAGATCTGAAATGTACTTGTATTTGCTAGATCTGTTTATGGAGTGATTAGATCCTTCAGATATGAAGTAATATCCAATCAAGGGCATACAAATTGGCCTAATGTATCCGTTCTCAAGAATTTCCTTTGTAATAACCCAAATGTCCCAAGAACCATACGTTAGTTCGCTCGCAGGGCGGCGCGCATATACGCGTCTTCGCGGAAGAGAAAGCGCCTATGCGCAATGAAATTAACTTTGTAATATGTACAGAAGTATACGCTGGTTTATGTGAACGGAAGCGCGTATATACGCGACATCAATGAAAGGAAAGCGCGTATGCAAAACTAGGGTTTGCTGAAATATGAGTATGAAATTTCTGATCAGTTCTGCTATGTTACTGTTATATTTCTAAGTTATCTGAATTGACAAGTATCTGTTGGTGATGTATGTTTGAGCTTAAAAGTATGGAGTGGGTCCAATCTGAAAATATGATGAAACGAGGCCTGCAAGTTGTGCTCTATTGAAGTTGTTTGGATCCAGTGTGAAAATTGATGAAACGTGGTCCATAGAGGTGCTGAGGGTTGTAGCCTTCTTACTGTGGGTTGCAGTTCTCTTCCTGTGAGGTCAAACGAGATCGGGGGGTTGTAGCTCCCTTCCAGGTGAGGCTGGTAAACGAGTCAGGGGGTCGTAGCTCCCTTCCAGGAGAGGCTGGTAAACGAGCGCAGGTGGGTGCCTGCGTGCTGGTCAAGTCTGCGCCAGGACATATGTTGTAAGATGTTTTCTCTATAATAAAATATTGAAGGCTGAGCAACTGCAGCGGTGGTTTTCTCCCGACTTGGGTTTCCACCTAAAAATCCTGGTGTTCATGTGCGATGCTTTGTGTGATGGTTTATTCTGTTGTTACTACACATGTTTACTGTTAACTTAACATCAGATGAATGAATATTGCAAAGAACTAAGTTAATAAATATCTGCATATTTAGATCTCTGCTAATACGCGAGTTGTATGAAGGATATCCGCATGTATACGCGAGTTTACTAAAGGAAAGTAGCGTATGGGTTTTAGAGCATGAAAAAGTAAAAAGTTTTAGTTTGCCCTAAATACTGATTCACCCCCCCCCCTCTCAGTATTTTTCCCAACAATTGGTATCGGAGCAGGTCCTTCTGCAGAAGCTTGATCGCTTGAAGGAGATCCGTCGCAATGGGAAGTCTTGAAGGAGTAATGTCTCTAAAGCCACCTCTATTCAATGGAAGCAATCTGATATTCTGGAAGGTACGAACAAAAGCATATTTGCAAAGTCTTGGTGTAGATGTATGGGCAATCGTGGAAGAAGGTTATCAATACCCGGCAAGTATTCCTACTGATGCAGCAGAAAGGAAGAAGTATGAAATCAATGCCAAAGCAGTAAATGTCTTATTAGGAAGCATGTCTGAACCAGAATTTGCTAAGGTGATGCAACTAAATTCAGCAAAAGAAATATGGGACAAAATCATTCTTTATGAAGGAGATACAAAGGTAAAAAGTGAAAAACTTCAAACTCTTAGAATTGAATATGAAAATTTGAAGATGCATAGTGATGAGAGTATTGCCCATTTCTTCTTACGTCTGGACGATATTGTAAATCGAATGAGAAATTTGGGTGAAACCATAACTGATACTACTTTGGTGGAAAAAGTCTTAAGATCCTTGACTTCAAAATTTGACTCTAAAGTTTCGGCTATTGAAGAAAGGCAAGATCTGCAAACTCTTACTATTGTTCAATTACATGGTATTCTGACTGCTTTTGAAATGAGACAAGGAGGTCC
The DNA here is from genome assembly GCA_034641835.2 of Pinus albicaulis. Taxonomy (NCBI): domain Eukaryota; kingdom Viridiplantae; phylum Streptophyta; class Pinopsida; order Pinales; family Pinaceae; genus Pinus; species Pinus albicaulis. The sequence continues at coordinate 194,554,948 of CM076571.1, read as the reverse complement.
TTCTCAAATAAGAGAAGCTGCTTTTAAGGTATCTACAAAAGGAAAAGAAAAGGAAGTTGTCAAAGAATCCAGCTATATATCCGAAGAAGAAGAAGCGAATTTTGTGAGAAAACTCCAACTAGGTACTGGAAGATTCAAAGGTAAACTTCCCTTCAAATGTTTTGATTGTGGAAGAGTTGGTCACTATGCTACTAAATGTCCTTATAGAGATAAATATGGTAAAGGGAAACAATTTGGAAAAAGGAAGAGTTATTATGCAAATGAAGATGATGATGAAGTGTCCAGTGAAGATGAAGAAGATTATGACCAAGCTCTACAAGTGCTCATGGAAAAGAAGCAAAAGAAGAAGGCTACTCAAGGAAAGGAGATACCTCAGAAATCATGTATAGAAGAAAGTGAAGAAGATGAAACAGGTATTAATCGTTGTTCTTGTATTTCACTTACCTGTATATGCAAAGGCAAAGATAGTGAAAGTAACAGTATGGATCTAGAAGAAGCTGTCAAGATTAAAGTTGAAGATCAGCAAACATCATCTAAGGAGAATAAAATTCTAGAAGCAAATGATGGAAGTAATGATTGGTATCAATTTGAAAGGAAGGAATCTATCTACAAAGATGTGATCTCTAGGATGAATGAAAAGATTGAGACACTAAATGGACAGATAGACAAATATCAAGGATTGTACGCTCATGCAACCAATCAAGGTGAAAAACTTGAAGCAGAAATCATCTCCCTCAAGGAAGACCTGGATAAATCAAATAAGAAGAATGCAGGACTTGAAGCAGAAAACATATCTCTGAAAGTAGATCTTGAAGCATCAAGTAAGAAGAATGAGGAACCTCTACAACCATTTGAAAAGGAAGGCCTTGAAGCAGAAATCATCTCTCTCAAAGAAGATCTGGAAAAATCAAATAAGAAGAATGAAGAGCTGCAACAAACATGTGAAGAAAACGAAAATTGGTTGAAAGAAGAGATTCTAAATCTGAAGGATCAAGTAGAAGATAGAAGAAGGAAAGAAGAAAGCATGACAAAGCAATGTCAAGCCTTGGAGATTGAGGTAAACATTCTCAAAGGTAAATTAGAAGAAAAGGTTAAAATTTTGAGGTTTCAAGATAGTACTAATATTTTGGACAATATTATGAGTAATCAAAGGTCTCCTGCTATCAAACTTGGTCTTGGTTTCCATGAAACTGTTAAAGGAGAATCTAGCTCACAAGGAAGTGCTAAAAATTCAGAGGATGTCAATGCAAAACCTGAAGTATTGAAAGAGACAAAAGGTCAACCAACAATGATGAAATCTCAAAAGAAATCAGTCAATAATGTTGAATGCTTTAAATGTCATAATTATGGGCATGTTGCAGCAAATTGCAGGAGCAGATCATTTCAGCCTCAAACAAACAGTTCCTACATAGAAAGGTACTCTGGTTTCTTCAAGGGATATTGTTTTTCATGTAACAAGTATGGACATAAAGCAGCTGATTGTAAAAGGAGGAAGATTAGAAATACTCTTTATGATTCTTATGCTTATTTCTCTGGACACATGAGATGTTATTATTGTAACAAGTATGGACATGTAGAAAAGGAATGCAGGATGAACAGATCTGAGAAAGTGGACAATTTTCAGCACATAGTTAGGAAGTTCAAGCAAATTTGGAAAAAGAAGGAGGACTAATCAGAAACGTAGGGAATTCTGACCCTACTGAAGTCATCCGCTTCTGAAGCTTAATTCTCTTATTGACTGCAGGAATGACGTGGGATACATTATGAGATTTAGTAATGTATCGTCACAGGGGAGCAATGTATGATGAATCTCATGGTTGATTTGATTATTCTGGTTATATGTATTTCTGACAGAGCATCTGATATGAAGAAGACAGGTACAAGAAGTACAAGTTCAGGGGGAGATGAAGGAATGTGAAAAATTTCTATGCTTCACTTTCCATACGCGGGTGTGATGAAAAAAAGTCGCGTATACATGCGAGTTACAGCAGACACAGTCGTGTATGCATTTATGATAAGAAAATTGGGATGATAGCGGAATATCAGGAGCAGAGGTTCAGGGGGAGCATCAGTCTGACTGATAATTATTGTACTATTTGCATTAATCTGGTTATACTCATACTAATGAAATGATATATGGTTTCACTTGTTGAAGATTATGGATAAGTCCTGTTTGCTTTTTGATGAAGAATATTCGTTGCTAAGATGAAAGTATTATAATTCAAAGATAAGGACAGTTCATGCAGAGATTGTTGCTGGTGACTTCCTGATGAACGTATTCAGGTTGCACAAGTTAAGGAGGAGCACTGGTTCAGGGGGAGCAGCAGGTTGAATACTAATAATTGCATTGTTGGCACTATGAGTGCTTATTCTGTGATACTCATGCTTAAATAATGATGACTTGGTACATGGTTTATTATGATGGGATCAGAGCCTTGTTTGTTGAAAAGTATCTCTTGTGCTCACACATGGATGAATTGGAAGTCTTATGATTCAGAGATAAGAATAGATCATGCAGAGTTTGTTACTATGGTTGAGATCTTTTCCCTACATATGTTATTTCATGTTAAATCTTAAAGATCATGGTGATATTGGACCACATGGATGATTGACACATATTTGAAGATGTTCTGCTAGTATGATAATCCCTCTTGGAAAGATTATGTTGATGCTGCAAAGAATCTGAAGGCTTGGTTACTAATGTGCTTATGCTACAACCGTTGGATGACGCTTGAAGACTCAACTACACTGTTCTATCTATCTGTAGTCCAGGGAAGCATTCAAATATCTCAGAAAGAAGCTGAACACTGTCTTTTTCTCACAGAGGATCAGATCTGGTTAAATATAGAAGATGGTATTGGATACGCGGGTTTCCTGAAACACAGTCGCGTATATACGCGAGTTCATGCACATAAAACCGCGTATGTCTGGTTGCTGACATTTTCTGTTTGGGGTCAGCTTTCTTCAGCACAACTGCAATGCTGTTTGGTATCTTTGATACTGTTTGGTACCTCTGGTGGTGTTCCAGTTCTCATAAATCTATTTCTAATGTTTTTATAAAGATGCCTTGATGATTTGTTGGTGAAAGTGTTCAGGATGCAAAAACTAAGGGGGAGCCTTAGTCATATGGAAAGGATGCTTGGATGCATAGATTCAGGGGGAGCATTAGATTTGCTAAGTATAATGCATTGTTGGCATTATGATGATTCTGAAATATGTTCTTTGAAGTCTTTCTGGTATTGGTCATAAATGGTATTTGTAATTTGATGAAAAGGTCTTGCTCAAACCCATAATGAAAATTGTAATATTCAGTCATGTAAGGACTTAACAAATTTGTAAACCCACTTGGTTGGGTAGCCGAGTCAAATTTTGTAAACCCACTTGGTTGGGTAGCTGAGTCAAAATTGTAAACCCACTTGGTTGGGTAGTTGAGTTGAGATATGTAAACCCACTTGGTTGGGCATTTGAGTCTCATATGTAAATCCACTTGGTTGGATCTTTGATGTAAGTATGAGTCTTTAGTGATAGGAAGTTCATAAATTCATATACTTCATTGAAAGATATGTTTGAAGATTCAGCATGAACTCAGGGGGAGCTTGGTCACTTCAGTATGCAGAACGCTTCTTCTACATGAGGAGAAAAGAGGGAGAGTGTGTTGGTTTTGATCTGCCCTTTGCCCTTGATGTCAAAGGGGGAGAGTGACATGGTGTTTGAATGAAGAGAAATAATGGTGTCAAAGAATGGGGAGAGTGACATGGTGTCATTGTATTCTTAATGTACCTATCTGTTGTGGTGATCAAACACCATCGTGGTTGCCATCAAGTCCAAAGGGGGAGATTGTTGGCAATATGATGCAGAGTGTTGTCCTTGATGGCAACCCACTGAATGAAGATGAAGACATGAGAGTGTTGGCATGTGTTTTCCTTGATGGAAATCCACCTGATGAAGTTATTATTGACCTAATGGACTTGGTAAATGATGTAAATCTGATGTGAAATGATGTTAGTTAGCAATATGATGCTAAGTGTTGTCATTTAATGGCAACCCACCCACTTGATGAAGAAGATGGCAACTTACTTGATGAAGTTGTGCTTGATAGAATATGTTCTTGATGAAGTAAATCTGATGTATCTACAGAGAGTACAGAAGGTAATGAAGAAAGGAATTGTAAATCTGATGTGAAATGATGTTAGTTAGCAATATGATGCTGAGTGTTGTCATTGAATGGCAACCCACTTGATGAAGAAGATGGCAACTTACTTGATGAAGTTGTGATTGATAGAATATGTTCTTGATGAAGTAAATCTGATGTATCTACAAAGAGTACAGAAGGTAATGAAGAAAGGAATTCAATATGTGCTAGATCCATGATGAAAAGAGTATGTTTCAAGGAATATGTGGATTTGTCTAGGAGAAGTCGCGTATGCATGCGGTTAAGTACGTGCCAAGTCGCGTATGGGCAAAAGCGCTTAAAAAGTGCAAAACCAGGGGTAACCACCATGGTATTGACCCATTGTATTGGGTAATGATTCATCTAAATGACCCTGTCCAGGAATACCATCGGATGTAATGTGGTTTTGGCTCATGGTATTGAAAAAGGGTAAACCTATATAAAGAGAAGAAATTCATTGTGCAAATCATGAGTGTGGGAGGAAGATGTTTGAGCTTGAATGAATACTTCTCTGTGAAGTATATCTGTATGGAAAGGGTAAAGGTTTGATGATCGATCTGAATCTATGATGCACCTATGAAGAAGTGATGAAGCGGGATATCTAGATCTGAAATGTATCTGTATTTTCTAGATCTGTTTATGGAATGATTAGATCTGAGATATGGCGAACATCTGTCTGAAGTAAAGGGTTAAATCTGTGTGATGTATCTATTCTGAAGAATTGCAATAACCTAAATGTCTGAAGAACCATACGCTATTTCGCTGCAAAGGAAGCACGTATATACGCATCTTCGCTGAAGAGAAAGCGCGTATGCGCAATGAAATTAACTCTGTAATATGTACTGAAGTATACTCTGGTTTATGTGAATGGAAGCATGTATATACGCGACATCAGTGAAAGGAAAGCGCGTATGCAAACTAGGGTTTGCTAAAGTCTGTGGTAAGAATAGTCTGATCTATTCTGCTGGTTTACAGATATCTGTCAGTGAGTTATATGTATCAGTTTCATGTTTGACTGTGCTTAAAAAGTATGGAGTGGGTCCAGTCTGAAAATATGATGAAACGTGGCCTGCAAGTTGTGTCCTAAAGGAAGCTTTGGATCCAATGTGAAAATTGATGAAACATGGTCCGCAGAGTAGCCGAGGCCAGAGCCCTTCACTAGGGGCCGTAGCTCCTCTGTGTGAGGCTGTAAACGAGATTAGGGGGTCGTAGCTCCTCTTCCAGCGGTGAGGCTGTCGAAACGAGATCAGGGTCGGAAGCCTTCCGTGGAGGTCGGGTAACGCAGATCGTGGGGTCGGGATTTCTTTTCAGAGAGGTCGGTAACCAGCCGTGCTGGTTCTCCGTGAGGAGGTCGGAAACGTCGCCAGGATGCTCGCGTGCCGGTAGGACCGCACCAAAGACACATATGTTGTAAGATGTTTTCTCTATAATAAAATATTGAAGGCTGAGCAACTGCAGCGGTGGTTTTCTCTCGATTTGGGTTTCCACCTAAAAATCATGGTGTTCATGTGCGATGCTTTGTGTGATGGCTTATTATGTTGTTCCTGCACATGTTTACTGATAACTTAACATCAGATGAATGAATATTGCAAAGAACTAAGTTAATAAATATCTGCATATTTAGATCTCTGCTAATACGCGAGTTGTTTGAAGGATATCTGCATGTATACATGAGTTTACTAAAGGAAAGTAGTGTATGGGTTTTAGAGCATGAAAAAGTAAAAAGTTTTAGTTTTCCCTAAATACTGATTCACCCCCCGCCCCCCTCTCAGTATTTTTCCCCAGAGGGGTAATGACCAGGCGGGACGACGCCAAGATGGTTGAGGTTGGGAGGAACCATCCTAGGAGGGGAAAGGGGGTCATGAGTACCAAGTGAAGGTGAAGGGCTAGGAGAAGAAGGTTCAGAAGGGTGATCAGAGGACATCATGAAAATTTGGTAATCAGGGGAATCAGATGGAAGAGATTGAGTGGCCACCTGTCCTTCAAGTGGTTGGGTAGCCACAAATCCCTGTTGAGGGAAAGGATCTGTAAGCACAGCTGGCTGAATAGGTGTAGGGCTAGGATTAACGGAAGGGATGGCTTGATGTCCTCTCAATGTTTCTTGAGATTCCCATAGCTATCGCATTTGTGGCAAAAGAGGACAGTCATGCGTATAATCACCATAAACACCACAATAAGAACATGGCTTGTTCGTATAAAGAGGCCTACTCTGCTTGGGATGAGTAGTGTTAGGAGTTGTTGGTGTCCAAGTAAGAATGATTTATCCACCCTAATCTGACATTAATTTTATCAATCCGGGAGCATATCCTTTCAAGGCAACATGCAAGGTATATGTAGGAACAAACACATAACCCGTATTAACCAAGGGTTTATAATTAAGATTCAAAACATTGTTGTGAGATGAAATCAAATACTCAACTTTAAAAGAAATCTTAATAGTAAGAATAATAACAAAAACCATAACAAAGAAACAATTCACACATTTACAGGTGCAACACCTGATCAGAAGAGTGGGCCCAACTCTCTGATCAGGGCTCCATTAGTCACGAAGATGCTTAGAACAGAAAAACCATTAGTACTTTATTAATCTGTAACATGTGATTACAATATCCTTTCGGGAACCCCCATTTATTGGAACAATATCCATTTTATACACAGCATGAGAGAATAAAAGATCTCCCTGGAACGTGGTAATCATGCATTTAGAAATACACATCAGTTGGAACAACACAAACATTAGATATCCAGGATAGAACAAGGGGCCAAGAATAGGCCCAGGGAATCGTGACTCCAGCTGCGTGATCTCCCCATAACTGACCATTACCATATCTATTGCAAACCACTGGAGCGAGGGTTCATGTTCTCTAAACTGCTATCAAGCACATATCTTAGTGCTGCAAATAGGTAAGACTCCGTGACTTTACTTCATTAATTAAAATATTCCAATTGGACAAGTTAGACGTATTTACCTCATAAGTTTAGCATATAAAATGTAGGTAATTAAACAAAAAAGGATAAAAAAGGATGATAAAAATGGTGAGAAAGGTAGCCAAATTTGGTGCCCAACATCTCCCCCCAACTAGCCTTCTGCATGTCCTCATGCAGTCCACCGCCTCCGTAGGTCTGGGTTTTGCAAACTGTGAGCTTCCTGAAGCCTGGAAAGATCATACTCTAAAGCCATCTCTGTCCTTGGAACCTTAAATCCATCTGAAAGGAGACTTCCTTCCACCAATATGCTGTAACATTGTACATGTTGAGAATGCAACAAGATGATGAGCTTAGTGAAAAGAAGTCGCCTTCACTAAGTGGGCCTGCAGGCTATTTTTGGTGCAAAGTCTATTTTTAGACATATGGATCATGTTCTATGAGTTGTAGGATGCTATTTTTGGATGGTTGGGTCAAGTCGGAAAAATATATGACTTTATTTTTAGACATTATTACTAGCGAATTCATTTTAGGATTGAGTCTGGTGTCAGAGAAAGGAATATTATACTCTAATAATATTTAGACTCTAAACATTATCTTATTCTCTTGAGCACTTCGCTATGCACAGATAAAATAACAGATGATAGAATAGAACACGCTATTCCTGAGGGTTAAGTGAAGCTATTGCATGGAGACTTCAGTTAGAACTCATGTGACAGAGTTTGGTGGAGTCGATTGAGGAAGTTAGTGGAGTTGTATTCAGTTTAACTCAGTTAAACATAGTTGAGCTAGTTGTATCTAGTCTAACTGATTGATACACTAGTGAGAGTGGTGTGAATTAATTATTAATTAATTCACTAATTATTAACTCATAAATCAAATAAAGAATACATCAGTTAACTTCAGTGCATGGACAGTTTCAATGGAGACCAGTGGAGAGGTAGGTGAAAGAGAAAGTGTGACTATCAGTTCTAACCATAATGGTGCATGATTTTGCACCACACATTGATGGAGATGCCAATGAGGATTTCACAGTGCATACCAGGTGGATTCAAACTCACTCAGGGCCAATATTCATCAGGGATTGTGTAGTAGAGGCAGGCTAACAGGTGGAGCAGATTGGAGCATGTGTTTTGTTAGATCTGAGCTTGTGTAGTGTGTAACAATTGGAGATTGTACTGAGAGCTTGTGAGGAGTTTGTACAATGATTGTTACATGATCTATATCATTATAATATATAGATAGTTGGGGGTTTTCAGCTTTAATATTTCCCATAAATACTGTGTTTATATGTGTGATTGTTTATGGTTTTAATGTGCGCAAGCGATTGTTTATATTTCCACAATTAATGATCAACAGTAGAAGAGGTTATGTATTATACATGAAGATCAAATAGTGTGTGATCAGGATAATCTCGGTGAATAATTTAACAGTTATTCAAAATTTCTACAGTACACTAGGGTGTAAACTTATACAGGCAACCAAATAACAGGACACTGAAAACGAAGCCCCATCCACCAGATCCCACATTTTTGAACACGTGCCACATATATGGGTACTCTGGTGAGTACTCGCGCAAAGTTGGGTGCCCAAAAAAGCTCTATGTTCCAGACAGCTTTCGGTGACATCATCCACCTTCTCTGACAACAATCAAGGGCATATTTTTGAAAAACAGTTAATTGATTGATACAAAGTCGAGGCACCACCTTTGTGTCCTCAGCATTCTGTCTCTGTTCCCCTCAACTTTCAAAAAGGTATGGTGTTTATTGTACATTGTATCTGACCTCTCATGTTCTCCTCTTACTATAAATGGCTTTGTAACTTGATTAGACTCAAAAGTGTTATAAGCCTTCTGCCAATGGATTTGATTGAAAGCATAAGAGGTGAGGGCCCTCAAATGGATGTCCCCTACATACAGGACTGGGCTAAAATCTCTGTCTAGACGTAACATATACCCATGCAGGAAAAAATCACACATCAGATGTTGAGTTGGAAAATCATGATTCCTCATAATTTGGAGGAATTATACACCATCTTCTATTTCATAACTGACCTCGTTTTTTATGCTTTCCATGCAGAATAAAAGAAAATTTTCATGCAATAATAAAGAATAACAAGAAGTAGGGGGACGACATGCCATCACCTCTTGCACCAGATTGAACATTTTTTCCTTATCAGGTTTCAGTTTGGCCACTTGTTTTTCCAGCTGCTCCATCTTGAGCTACTACTTCGCATGCCTTAATCTTATAACATCTATGCGCTCCACATATCCGAAGACGGTTGTGGAGGTTTTCTCCTCATTTATTTTGATCTCATTCTTATACTGAGCCGCAGTAGACTTACATGTTTGTAATTCAGCCATTAAGGCATACTCTCTGTCTTCGAACAGTTGTTCAATCAGGTCTGTTTCAGTTTCTGCTTCAACCCTAACAACTTTGGATTTCCTGGCTCACTGATTGTACTTGTTTATTCGTTTCTGCATCTTGTGCACTTTCCTTCTCAAATCCCTTACCTCCATCTTGAGCCACATTATTTCCTTAAAATTTTGTTGGTATCTCTGTTTGATGGGAAGTATTCAATGTCCACACAGCTCTACCTCTTCTTGCTTGACCTATGTTTCTTTTGCCTTGGCAGCTGAAGGTAAATCCCTCGGGACTGCCTCTGTCAGGCCAACAGTCGATCCAATGTCCTCTGTCTGTTCTTCTTCTGTTATTTCTTGCTTCACTCTTTTCACGCCTAAGTGCTCCATTAGTTCATTCATTGGGACTGCTCCTATTGGTCCCTCCTCTTCCCCAATGGCCATTCTCTCATCATGTAAATTCACCACGACCAGTGGTGACCCAGTAAGATGCTCCCCTGCTGATATGCCTATTGGGGCCTCTTCTGATCATGGCCTTTTTTTTTAAATTCAAATCCATAGGAATGGAGAAATATTCTTCCTCTCTTTGCTGCAGGGAACGAGTTACCCTTGCTCCCCTAGGAAGAAAGATGGGGAATTGGAACAAATCCTCTGCATTCAGCCCCGAGGTCGATGCTGGTTCTTGTGGGGCAGCGTCAGCCTCACACCTTAGTTCTCCCGTCATTTCCTCCATGGTTTCTCTATTCGGAGTGGTCACGAATTCTTCTTCAATTGGATTACCCTCCTCCATTGGTTCCATGCTAACAGGAGATCCCTGTAAAGTGGCCTTGGTCGCAATGTTGATCGATTCGCCCTATTTCATTTTCTTTGGGTTTACCTCTGTGCCCATCACACTATATATTTTCTCAGCTAACTCCACGAATGGGGCTGGTTCTTGTGGGACAACCTCAGCCGTAGCACCAGTGGGTGTCTCTACAACTTCCATCGATTCCACGAGTTCAGCTTGCTCTTGGGGAACCGTCTCTTCTTCACATTTTTCAGTCTCCATTTCCATCTCTTCCGGCTTCTCCTGATCAATGTAATCATCATTCTCTACATCTTCATACATGGCTTCAGGTTCGTCTACCCTAGTAGTTGTAGCGGCTGCTATTTCCTCCTCTGTGGAATTTCGAAATAGTTCCCACGGAATTGGGATCTTCCCAATGGCGTTCATTACTAGAAACTGGACCAGCCCATGGTGAGAGAGGACCGCCAACACCTATCGTGCCCTGCGAGCTGAATTTGTCATCAAATGAAGGCTCCTTAATAGAAAATAGGGAACATTCATTGAAAAAGCCTCTGCTTGTGGAAATCGCAGGTGAGCCAATATGCGGAGGTGATATTTGAAGATGGTAGAATATCTTCCTTCACATGTCATATACTTTATAACAACCTCTGCAAATCCTCCCCATGGATGAGGTGATGAAGTTATGTCATATCCCCAACCCTTGTGCACAATAATTTCTCCAGCTTGCAGAAAGGCTTCGGGGAGTTCCAGGAGAAGTGTTCTCCTTGAAAGCCAACATTCTCTGATTTGCGGCAATCCACTGAATTCCGCAATGGTTTCTTCTGTAACTGGAATTTCAACTCCATGAACTCGAGAAACTCCTTCTTCCAAATTCAATGCTAAATCCACCACGATTTCTTCATCCCATCCATTCATCCTGTCAAAATAAACATCCCAACTTGCATTCTCAAATACTTTCCATACCCCTTGATTACTCTGGATTCTGATTGAATCATCAGGTTCATGTCACACAGATCGACCACCCATTGCTGCAGAGGCGGAGTCAGCACGATGGCTACAGTTAGCTGGCAGGGGGGAGTGACAGGGCTCCAAACCGTTGGAAGCTGAAATAACATCATGGCCACTTTCAAATATAATGGATAAGCAGTACTTGTATGCTTGGGAATAATCATAGATTGTGGTATTACTGTTAGATATTCTTAGGATTTAATGTGGCGTGTTGGGAGGGTGATTGATATGACTTTTGTGCATACAAGTACGCATTCCAACTCATACGGTATGATTACAGAGTACTTGAAATCATTAGATTTGGTTAGGTGGGAATCGTGTCATAAATACCTTTATGAAGTATGTTGTCATTCATTATGATGGTTTCCTCCCCCCAACTAAATGACGATCGTCCTCTGCACATTTGACCGTCCTTTTGGAATATTTAATTAAATCCATAAAATGAACAAAGACCTACCTGTGGACTTACCTTAAAGTGGAGTAGCAGCAGAAATATTTTTCATAGTATCAGCATAGTAGGTAACGATGTAAGTGAATAACATGAACAGTGCATAACGACAACAGTGAGTAACAGCAGCTATGGAGTAATAGCAGCTACATAGTAACGACAATTACGAAGTAACAGCAGTTGCGGAGTAAGAGCATCGACGGTGTAGCATCAACTTCAGAGTAACAGCATCGACGGTGTAGCAGCAACTTCAAAGTAACAGCAGCTACAGAGTAACAACAGTTGCAGAGTAACAGCATTGGCGGTGTAGCAGCAACATCAGAGTAACAACAGCTATGGAGTAACAGTAGTTGTAGAGTAGCAACAGTTACCGAGTAATAAAAACTTTAGAGTATTAGCAGCTACGGAGTAACAACAATTTGTAGAGTAATAGCAGTTGCAAAGTAACAACATTAGTGAAACAAAATATCTCTATAGCAGCATTGATGGAGTAACACACCGAATGTTACTTCCCTCCTGGCCATATTTCTTTATTATTCCTGCAAAATAAAAAAAAGTAAGTAATAACCACATATTATCATCATTATCATTATTATTATTATTATTATTATTTTATTTAAAGAAGAGTGAGAGTGTCCTCTATTGCAATAATCATTAGATCAGCTGAATCTAAAAGTGTTTTGACAAAGGCATCTCTAGAGGCTGGACGATGGTATAATTTTAGACAGTGTCCATTCACCACAAACATGGTCTGATTCTCATCAATTATAATTAATCTAACCCTTCCATTGTCGAACACTGCATCAACTCGATATGGTCCCATCCAGCGAGTGTGAAGCTTGCTTTTGAAATCCTTAAATCGGGAGTCATATAGTAACGCCCAATCCCCCTAATGAAACACCTTAGTTTTGATGAATTTATCATGCCATTTCATTCTCTGTTGTTGAATAGTAGTAGTTCTCTGGACAGCTATTGATTGAATCTCATATAACTCATTCAGCTGTTCCATTCGGTGTTTTTGTGCTTCTGATAGATCTAAGCTTACTTCCAGAGTTGTTCTAAGTGTGCTAATTTCAAATTCTACCAGAAAAAAGGGGGATTTCTCATAAAATAATTCAAATGGAGAAAACCCCATTGTGTTCCTCCATGTTGTTCTATAGGCCCATAAAGCTTCTGGGAGTTTTTGTGCCCAATCCCGGTGATGACTTTCTACTGTATTTGTCAAGATATTTTCCAATACCTTGTTTGTACTCTCTACTTGCCCATTCACCTGTGGATGATAGGGGGTTGTTACTCTATGTTTGACCACGTATTTCTGCATCAATTTCTCTATCATATGGGATGTGAACTATGATCCTCCGTCTGATACAATTTCTCTGGGAGTCCCATACCGAGCAAAGATTTCTTCAAAAAGGAAGTCTACCACTACTTGCTCTGTTGCTCTCATGACTTCTCTAGCTTCCACCCATTTAGTTACATAATCAGTACAAACTAGGATGTAGGCTCTCTAATGAGAAGGTGGGTTAAAGGGTCCAACAAAATCGATGGCCCATTTCTCAAATGGTTTAAGGACTATATGGGGTTGGAGAGGCATTTCATCTGCTCTCCCAGCTTGTCCCATTCACTGATAGTTATCACACCTTCGAATATAATCCCGAGCGTCACAAAAGATGGAGGGCCAATAATATCCCATATGCAGCACTTTATGACCTGTCCTTTTGTTTGAAAAATTTCCTCCACAGGGTCCATCATGTGCAGCCTTTAAGATCTCATAAATATCATCCTTTTCCACACAACGCCAGATCTGCTGGTCAATCCCTATATGGAAGAGATATCCTACAATCCATGAATATCGGGTACTCTGGTGAATGATCTTCCTTTGATCCTTATAGGACAAGTGACGAGGCACCTCACCTATAGCAAGATAATTAGCAATATCTGCATACCATGGAGTGTTAGTAGAAACTACAAAAAGATGCTCATCTGGGAAATTATCTTCAACTGATGTATTCTTACCATGATGTCCTATCCTAGACAAGAAATCTGCGACCACATTGTCTTTCCCTGGTTTATCTACTATAGTAATATCAAATTCCTGTAGTAGCAACAATCATCTTGTAACACGACCAGGGGTAACAGGTTTGTTCATTAAATACCTGATGGTTGCATGATCAGTGTGCACAAAAGTAGAATACTCGGTAATATAATGCCAAAACTTGTTGATGGCATAAATGACAGCAAGGAACTCTTTATTATTCACTGTGTAGTTTAATTCAGCAGGGCCCAAATTCTTACTAACATAGTAGACTGCGTAAGGTACTTTATCCTCTTGCTGTCCCAGTACTGCACCAATTGCTGTTTGGGAAGCATCCGTATGAATGTGGAAAGGTAATGCCCAGTATGGTCCTCTAAGAATTGGGGCACTGTAGACTAATTCTTTAATTCTTGTGAAGGCTATATCATAGTCATCTGACCATACAAATTCTGAGTCTTTTGTCAGTAATTGAAATAGTGGGTGTGCTACTTTTGCAAAATTTTCTATGAAACGCCTATAATAACCAGAAAATCCAATGAAACTACGTACATGAGTGGGTGTTTTAGGTGTTGGAAAGTGCAGAATTACCTTTATTTTTGCTGGGTCTATCCTGATTCCTTCAGCCGAAAGAAAATTTCCCAGAACAACTCCTTTTTCCATCATCATGTGGCATTTTATTGTACTCAGGGAGACATGCGCTTGTATACATCTTTGAAGAAATTTTTCTAAATTTTTTAGCCCCTCTAAGAATGAGTCCCCATATGGAGTGAAGTCATCCATATAAATTTCAACACCATCATCTATCAGATCAGAGAAAATTCCTAGAATTGCCCTCTAGAATGTTGCAGGGGCATTACACAAGCCAAAAGGAAGGACCTGGTATGCGAATGTCCCCCAGGGGCATGTGAAAGTGGTCTTTTCCTATTCCTCAGAAGTGATATGGATTTGATTATATCCACTAAACCCATCCAGAAATGAGAAAAAATTCTTGCCAACCAATGTGTCTAAAACTTGATCGATAAATCGCAGGGGAAAATGGTCCTTCTGCGTTGCCTTATTCAACTCTCGATAATCCACACAAATCTGCCATTTACCATTCTTTTTAGGGACCTTTACTAATGGCGAGACCCATTGGCTATTTGAGATAGGGTAGATAAAACCCACATCCAATCATTTCTGAAGCTCTTCTTTCACAATGTTTTTCAATGCAGGATTCATCCTTCTCTGAGGTTGTCTTATAGGACTACAATCTTCCTTGATATATATGTGATGGGTGCATAAGTTGGCAGGGATCCCCTTCATGTCTGAATAATCCCAAGCAAAAGCTTCCTTATGCTTCTGAAGAACATCTACCAGCTGCTTCTTCTAGGATTTTGACAGACCTGGATTAACATTTAGAGTTTTCCCCAGTTCTATCTCTACTTGAATTCTTTCATGAGGTGCATATACATCTTCCTCTAATTCTTCCACTATTTCGATAATTGCTTGAGTTTCACAGCTTAGGATGGATTCTAAGACCTGCTGATTTGACAATGAAACGGAACAAGGATCATTCATGAAGGAAGTGATCACATCATCTTCTGATTCCATCTTCAACTGAAGGACCTACCCAATACTAAGGACCAGCCTCACTTCTTCGTCTTCGACCTCTATCATAGATACAACCTTCTTACCACCCACTAAATTTTTAGGTGCATCTGGTTCTGCAAGTGGGTATAGTACCAAGTTCTTGGTGTTATGCCCATTAGAGATAACCATATTTCCTGAACGACACCTAATATAAGCGTCTACAGTAGCCAACCATGGCCTACCCAGAATTAAGGGGTGACTGCCCATTGAAGATTGTATATGCAATACCAGGAAATCTATGGGGTAATGCTATGCATCTAATAAAATTGTCACATCCTCCAACTTCCCTACAGGTTTGACTGTAGATCGATCTGCAAATTCCAACACTGTAGGTGTATGCTTCAAATTTTGAAGGTCTGATGTTTTCATGGTTTCAGTGGTGATGACATTGATGGAAGCGCCTATGTCTACCAGCACATTTGGAATCTCTACCCCATTAATTTTTACTGTCAAAACTGGGTTTCCCAGATCTCCATATTTCAGTGGTATTGATTTTACCATCATGAAGTCCAATAATTTTCCCATAACATGTATAGTGAGGGGGTCCTTAGTTTTCTTTGCAGGTTTCTTTAAACAATATTCCCTAAGAGTATTTGCATAAATCAGCGCATCCTTCATAGCTTGTAACAAGGGAATCTTAACAAATAAATTCTGCAATTCTCCTAATAAATCAAACTCAGCTTGTGGGCTTGGTTTACTCATAATCAATCTCTCTCAGTAAGGTGGTTCAGATAGATGTTGTTTTATAGGAGGCACATAGTTTTTAACACTTTGTTTTGGCTCTCTACTAGTCGGCTGTGCCTCTCTCTCTTCATTATCAAGTTGTTCAATGATAACCAGAGGGGGTTGGACATTGACTGTTCGACCTGATCACAAATTCATTTCATACAGTTCTGCAGCAGAGATACTATACAAAGGTAGGTTAAGAAAATCGGCTTGATGGGCTCCTTTATTATTGGGATTAGGATTAGGTTGCATTGGAAGCTGAGGATGGATAGGCTGATTACCAGGAGGCACATTGGAGGGTAATTGGAGTTCCTTATGTGGAATCTATTGAGGAAACTACCCTAAAGAGGGTCCTTGCCAAGTTGGAGCCCATGGTGAGCTCATACTAGCTTGAGAGTTCCATTTCTGCCACAGTGGGTACTGGTATTGCAGCCACATACGGGGACAAGGCATGGTTTGAGGATTCATGTTGTATTTATTGAAATACTGAGATGGATCTGGGTACATACCTTGATTTCCCATCGGTGGTCGAAGTTTCCACAACTTCTTGGCACCCATAAAGTACAATTGCTCTGTGTCCTCCCCTGCTCCTTGAAACATTGATTTCAGGCTCGGCAAGGAAGGGCATGAGCTTGTTACATGATTCAACTCACATATGTCACATTTTTCTATGGACTTTAATGGGCATTCCCTTTCCAGATGATTCTTCTTGCACTTCGGGAAAAATATTTCCATGGTCCTATCCAATTCTAGCTGCTTCTACTTTACTTGAAAAGTTTCCATTTGTGTTGACAGGGTACTGAGAATATATGTCCTTAAGTTGTCTAGCAGGTTCTCGATTTCTGCTTTTGTAACACCCCCACCAGATCCTTTTACTAAACGGATCCTTGATCTATTTCTTGCAAGCCCCCTCGAGCACTGGATACACAAATCGCAAATACCTTCAAAGGTTTCCTTGGAGATGTCTCCCTTTCCCAAAATATTCAACAGTTCCAATGAGTCCTCTCGAAAGGATCGAAGGAGGATAACCTTCAAAATTTCCTTATCCAGATCAAAATGACCTGACCTTTGTAAGAGTTACTTAAACCTCTCTACAAAATCTTCCAAACTTTCATTTTCTTTTTGTATGAACTTGAAAAGCTCCTCCTTGATGTTCCGAGATTTGTAATACTCTTGGTACTTTTCAAGAAAATCTGTTTGCATATCACCCCATGTGGAAATGGATTTTCCTCCAAGGCCCATAAACCATCGCAGAGCCATCCCTTTTAGTGTAGAAGGAAAAATATTTAACTTCTGGGCATCTGTCGTGTAATCATACCCCCGGCACACTATGTCGAACTCAAATAGAAATGTGTCGGGATCCTCTGAAACAAGCCCATGGAAGTTTGCTAAGGCTACCAATGGGATAGTATTTGTAGGCGCGCCAGCTCCCAGATTCCCAATGGGAAATTCGATAATGGAGGTTGTGGGAGCCATTAACATCTTCCAATAATTGTCGGGGATTTCAACAGGCTCTATGGAGGATGGTCAGGAACTCCTCACTACTAGGACGCGAGTTGCTTTATTGGCACTTCCCCGGTCTCTTGGAAATACCAATATCCCCTCGTTTCTTCTTCCTGTGTCCTGATGGTTCAATCCCTCGACTAAAACTTCCTTTCCCTTACTAGAGTAGTCTGAATCTGTCGATGTTCTACTTGCGATTTCTTCCTCTGCTATTACCAGCACAAGATCCTCTCGGTCTGGTCTACTGCTAATTATTTCTTCCGCTGCTGGAGGACCCTGTTGTACCAAATCACCAAGGGATACCGTGGCCTGCACTGGTTGATCCATTGAATTTCCCTTGGACTTCACTCTCCTAGCCCCTAGCCTTGCAGCTGCATAATAATATGCTTCTGACTCTGCCTTTTCTATAATCTGCTAAATATAAGTTTTTCTTCCCAGATCTGGTCTTCCCCTTTTTTGGGCTGTCACTCTGCCCCTCTTATTTGGTTCTTTTTTCATACAAAAATTGGTATGATGGAAGGTCTGTGTATGAACATACAATGCTCCAATCTTGGAGTAAGGTGTCAAAAGACCATTCCTTCCCCAAGATAAAAGAGTTCACAAAAAAAGAAAAGAAAGACAACAGAACAAAAATTTAGGGTTTCAGGCCCGAAGCAGGGTGTTAAAGAACTCCTCCCTCCCTGGGACAAGAACCAAAGTAGCACGATCCACAGGAAGACCTAACACTCCCAGATCTAAAGCAGGGTGTCAAAAGAGTCCTCCCTCTCCAGGTAAAAGTTAAGGTTTCCTCACAAGAAAACACATGAAAGTTAAAAAAATAAATAACTCCACTCAGGGCCTGGAGCAGGGAATTAAAAGGCTCCTCCCTCCCCAGGACAAGAACATGGCCTTAAATCCAAAATAGAAAAAGAAATAAACAACCCAAAATCAAAACCTACGCTCAAGACCTGAAGCAGATTGAGAAAGCTCGATCTCTCCCCAGGACGAGAGATTGACCCTCTGGTTGGTTCAAATCATTGTTTGCACCTTGTTAGCCTCCCCAGCAATGGTGCCAAAATGTTGGTGTCCAGGTAAGAATGATTTATCCACCCTAATCTGACATTAATTTTATCAATCCGGGAGCGTAACCTTTCAAGGAAACGCGCAAGGTATATGCAGGAACAAACAAATAATCTGTATTAACCAAGGGTTTATAATTAATATTCAAAACATTTCTGTGAGATTAAATCAAATACTGAACTTCAAAATAAATCTTAACAGTAAGAATAATAACAGAAACCATAACAAAGAAACAATTCACACATTTACAAGCGCAACACCTGATTAGAAGAGTGGGCCTAGCTCTCCGATCAGGGCTGTGTTAGTCACGAAGACGCTTAGAACAACAAAAACAGTAGTACTTTATTAATCTGTAAGATGTGATTACAACCTTTCGGGAACCCCCATTTATAGGAACAATATCCATTTTATACACAGCGCGAGAGAATAGCATATCTCCCTAGAATATGGTAATATCACATTCAGAAATACACATAAGTTGGAACAGCACAAACATCAGATGTCCAGGATAGAACAAGGGGCCAAGAATAGGCCCAGGGAATAGTGACTCAAGTTGCGCGATCTCCCTATAGCTGACCATTACCAAATCTGTTGCAAACTGCTAGAGCGAGGGTTCCTATTCTCCAAACTGCAGTCAAGAACATATCTTAGTGCTGAAAATAGGTAAGACTCTGTGACTTTACTTCATTAATTAAAATATTCTAATTGGACAAGTTAGGGGTATTTACCTCATAAGTTTAGCATAGCAAATGTAGGTAATTAAACAAAAAAGGATAAAAAAGGATGATAAAAATGGTCAAAAAGGTAGCTAGATTTGCTGCCCAACAAGAGCATTACCTTGATTAGGTCTAGGATTACCCGAGGCATATTTATTTTACCTTTCCTCTTCCTTTTTGAGGTAGGAGGATTAGTTGTGCCCTGCTGTGCGTACAGCTGCCCCGGAGGGGGCGGTGGTTGCTGTTGCGAGGGTTGAGAAGGCAAGGGAGGAGGAGGTGCTAATGCTGTAGGAGTTGGAGCACTAGGCTGTGGATATGGATAATAAGGAGGTTGGGTAGAAGTGTGGTAAACAGGAGGTTGGGAAAAAGGAGGAGGCATGCTGTATCCTGGATACGTGCCACTAGGAGGGGGAAAAGTGTCGGAGGAGATGGCCCCTCCCTGAGAGAAACCATAGCCCATGGGAGGTTGAGCATACGGATTAAAGAGAGCTCCAACGATACCGTTGGCGGTGTGAGATGCCCCCGGTGCGTTGGAACCACCAGGTTTGGGAAGATCAGGTAGGACAGTATAAACATAACCTGACTGAGCATAGATCAGGTCATATTTTAACACAATTTGGAGAGCGACTTCTTGGGTTTGAGGAAATTTCAATGCAATGTCTTTCCCTATAGGCAGTAAGATATTCCTAAGGAAATAGTCCATGTAGACATGGTCTTTGAAAGTAGGGGCTCGACATGGGCTCCTTCTTCTCCGCCATTCCTGAACATGTTCGGATAGGCGAGTCACAGATGATTGACGGAAAGAGGTCAAGAGCTCAATATCAGTGTCGTAACGAAGGGGAAGCTGGATATAAGACAAAAAATGCTGGGCCAGAGTCGCAAAGGTGGTATGAGAGGAAGGGGCCTGATCAACACAAAACTTAGAATTTTCGCCTGTAAGCATTCGTTGGAACAACCGAAGATGAACAGAGTCATCAGTAATGGAATTAGACGAACACCAAATGTGGAAAGATCGAATATGATTTGAAGGATCTTCTCCAGCAAGACCTTGAAACTTTGGGATGTTTGAAGGGAGATTTGTTGTTATAGCAGGCCACTTAGCGTCATGGTGTATAGGGTCATTTATCAACTAGTCAAAATAGGGGAGGCTGAGGCCTGCCATGAAAGGGAGCAAGGGTGCAGCTGGGGTAGTGTCTGTTGCGGTCCCACTATTGGTATTCCCAGTGGGAGGGCTGGGGTTACCACCAGTGTTAGGTCTTGCATAAGACATGGTGAAGGTGACAGGGGGAGAACCGAAGGCAGAACGGGAAGGAGAACCCAAAGGACCAGAAGAAGAGTCGGAGTGTGGACTCGGTTAAGGACTAACTCGAATCCTATGCGGAGGAGTAAGTCTCCCTGCCGGAAACTGAGAATGAAGGACAAGAAGTCTCCGAGATGAATGCCTTGGTGGCGCAATGGTGATGACACAAACATGACACAAAGGAAAAAGAGATCAACAAGGAAAAGGAGGTGCAGGATCAATTGAGTACAATGTTGAAACAAGGGCAGGGAGGTGCAAGATCAATTGATTTCAATTTTTTAGATTCTTTGCTTGGTGGTGTTAACCAAGCCCTTTTTCACATAGGGTGTGTGTGTAAAAGTGTGTAAATTTTAATTTTTAAACCCAGACATTTGTAGAGAAAAGAAAAAGTGTTGTTGTATAGTTGTAAATAAACCTGCAAATGACAGTATATAGGCCTACAAAATAGAAAGTAAACAACTAATAATGAAATAATCTAAACCCAGGAAGGTGGGCCTCTCAACAACTACTCTATAGGTGAGTAAAAAACTAATCTAAACACTCTAAAAAATGCTAATAGATCTTGGGTCAAGAGGGACATAGATGTAAAAGACAAAATCTGTTGGAAAGTGGTGCAGAAAATAGCAACAAATCAGAGGAAAATTGTTGTAAAAAGAGGTGGCGAAAGGCTATCTCCAGAAGGGAAGTGCAATGCCCCCTAATGGAAAACCCAAACAAATATAAATGGGAAGATTTTTATGGATAACAAGAAGATCTTAAGTGGATCTGAAGATGAGGTATCAGATCTGAAAAAAATGGCTGAAGACTCTGAAATTTCAGACAACTTGCAACAGCAAACACTCTTCCACAAAAAATGGAGGGTACTGAAGCACTAGAGGGCTAGGTTCCCACTTAGTTGAGTGAAACAGAACAAGTAAAGGTCCAGAACAGGCGGATATTGAGGTCAGAAAACCCTGAATAGAGGCTCAGCAAAACCCAAAAAACTTTCAGAAAAATCCCTGCAGAAAGTCCAAGTTGCAGTTTTTGGCCTTTTTTTAGCAAAGGTCACACTTTTTGGGCTATAAAGTGCACCTTGGAGGTCCAGGTCACAGGTTTGGGGCAGAAAAGTGTGACCTGCACTCTCTGCACTCTCGGCGATAGATTTCAGAAAAAAAATTCGTCTCAGCTACAACTGATGTCTGTCACCTGCGCAATGGGTTCGAAAACACATGGAAGTTAGAATTTTTATTTTTTTAAGGTTTTATAAGTTAAAAAAAACATCAAGAATAAGAAAAACAACGAGCTAAAGAGAAATCCTAGGGTTTGAAGTAGCTGGATATGCAAGGATCAACAAAATGACAGCGGTCGTAATGGTAAACCCGTGTGGATTCCCCGGTTGTTAGTATGAATCTTGATTCGAGGTGTACGAAAAAAGACCACTTTATCTACACATAAAAAATAGCCCTAACAACATAAATGACTGCTAATATCTTTAGATTTTCAGTTAGATGATCAAGAAAAATTCTGCAAAAATCTAGATCTATGCATTAGAAGACATTAAACAATATAAAAAGAAGATTTACTCCATAGATCCAATAGACAAGACAAGAATATATCCAATGAAATTTTTATCAATGGGCACTTGGGAGGAAAACACAAGAGGGTGTTCCCTGTTCTCCTTAATGGGATGGGTTCTTGTAAGTCCTCAGCACTTTAGATTTAGAATTCCTTTCTCTTGATGGTGTAGAAAACCCATACAAAAATGGAAAAATATGGCTATGATAATGGATCAATATCCAGACCAAGAGTTGAGATCCAGAGTGATATTTAGGCAACAAAAGGTGAAAAATGAATGGGAAAACCCTTCTGTTTATAAAAAAATATTAAGTTAGTCTAGAGATTGGTGCATAATTAAAATATTATTAACCAAATCTAGATCCAACTTTTATGGAATATTTTATTATATTTGTTGGAGGGAAAAGGAATGTGACTTGAGTCAAATCCCCTTATTTGTAAATAATAAATAAATAAATGATTTATTTATCATTTTAAGGATGTGATTAAGTAATAATAAATAAATAAATGATTTATTTATCATTTTAAGAATATGGTTGAGTAATAATAAAATAAATAATGATTTATTTAATTATTTAAGGGTGAATTAGTCATATTTAACAAAGAATATTATTTAAATAAGATTTAAACAATTATTCTTTAGAAAATAATAAGATAAATAATGATTTATCTAATTAATTTCTTTGTTTTGGGTTAAATATAACCATAAATATTAATTAAACTACTGTTTAACTAATTATTTCTTGAGGAAAATTGAACAAATATATATTTATTTAATATTTCCTTATGAGGTTTCCTGTTTAGACCACAAAAAACTTAATAAAGGTGATTTACTAAGCTATTTTCATAGTGAAAGCAATTTTACTTTGAGTAAAATTGGTCTTACATGATGTACTTGGGTCCATCTAATGAAAATAGGTTAGATGACCAAAAAATGGTGTAACAAATACAAAGACCTTGCACTTAGATAATTGAACCTAAACAGAGAAGTTGTATTTCTACCAGTGTGTTTCCAAGTGTTGTTTCTCCGAAAAGCGCCCTCCAAAATTTTTCTCACACTTGAATTTTGGAGCCTACTGAGGATATTATGATATATCACTCTATGGTTACTCCATGGTAATTTGATGTTTTATAAAGTGTTTAAGTCTTCCTCCTAGTTTCAAACTGTCGAGTCACTTGCAAACACATGCTCAATATTCGACCAGTTCATGAGAACACTTCCTTTATGAAAGATTGGACAAGCACATCATTGTCTATCAATATGTTGCACGTGCGATGTTCAACTCATGTCAACAATCAATGTACACCTTTCCTAATAGTCCCCCTCACCTTGTTGCATTTGTACTTCTATTTTGGTGAATTTTCTTAATTATCATCTTTTGCACATTTTCGCTTTCACATGTGTCACTTTGACATTCGCGGCTGTCGTTTTTTATTTTTTTAACTTTAATAAGTGTCATTTTAATTTTATATTCACTATGGAATGTGTCACTTCCAAGGTCGTTCCCTTTTTTCAAGTGTCGTCTTATGCTTTCCTCATGTCGCAGGTGTTGTTTTTGTGTTTTCACTCCTACATGTGTCACACCTTTGTACATCACCATAGTTAGTTATGGAACACTCTTTTTCATTAGAGAGTATTACGTATCATTAGAAAATGTTCCATACATAATCCTACAAATTAACACACCTCATGTCATAGTCACCACCATTGTCCTAACTTGGTTTCTAAGTGATGTAATGTCTCATTTCAACTATTGCACTTAGAAATAGTTGTCACTTTGTTGTTGTTTTAAGGTGTGTCCATTATTCATGAGTCATGTGCATTCCATTGAATTGTATTGATTCCATTTATGTGTGTGACCTATGTTTGAGTTGTGTTAGGATGCATTTATTTATCCTACTTTTCTAGTCCCACACTTAGCCATTGTGAGAGATCTTCTTGGTCCTTTAGCCTAATGCCAGTTCTAAAGGCATTAATTCTCTTACTAGGTGATAGGTGAAACTTATTCATAAGCTTCATTGACATATATTTCCTCCCATACTTTTTCACTAAATATTTATTAAGGTATGCTCCCTCTCACAGTGAATTAATATTTCCCAAGGATATGTCACCTAGCCTTGTGTTGCCTCCCTTCATGAAAAGTGCATATGAGATGAACAAGTGCATTAGAGGAAATTTCAGCCTAAAATTTCCCATGAAATTTTCATTTAATTTACATATCATAATATGTAAACCAATCAAAACACTTTAAATTTAAATAGAGGTACATGTAAATATTTTGGAGGGAAAAGAAGAAAAACTACTTTTTTTAATTGTATTTTTTACTTATCTCCTTATATATTTACTCAAATTTCAAGTTTAGACACTCATTGGATGAGAAACTAAATTCCACATCCAACAAGTACCCATTATGCATAATTTTAAGAAGACCCACATTGATAAAAATTGCAAATACATTTAAAAAGTGTGTTTTAACACACTTTTTTATGTATATGCAATTTTTATTAATGTGTGTCCTCTCAAAAGTATTAATAATGGGTACTCATTGGATGTGGAATTTAATTCCACATTGAATGAGTTTCTAAACTTGAAATTTGAGTAAAAATATAAACAGACAAGTTGAAAATACAATTACAAAAAGTAGTTTTTTTTTGTTTTCCCTCCAAATTTCATAACTCTTATTTTATTATTTTAACTATTATTTTATTATTTTCCTTAGGATACCATTTTTAGTTTGAAATTTCCTCTAATGGATCACTATTGGAGAGATTTGTGTTGTAATATTCCTAATTTTTCCACAAGATAATTGGAATATTAGAGTTCCTAATAAACTTAACTAATGAAGTAAATAAGAGGGTGGAGAGACCCACAAACCCCAAAGATGAATAAAATCCACTTTTGATGTGTGCATGTGGATATTTCAGATCTAGGTCTACATAATGGAGTAGTGGAGTAGCTACTTAATGTGAAAGGAGTGGAGATCATGTCTCATTAATGAGAAAGATCATGGAGGTTGAAGCAGTCAACTAAGATCATGGAAGGAATAAAATGTAAGATCATAGAGAATTCATGATGAGATGATGGAGGAGTAGTGCATTTAATGCACACATGATGGAGAGGGTGATCATTACATTCACACATGATAGAGATCAAGGAGAGACAGTAAAATCAATATGGAGGCCTATGTCGATTGTTTGGTCAATTTAGTGTGTCCTAAATTGCTGCATTTAATTTGTCAATCCGGGAATCGTAAGCTGATGAAGTGCGGCGCACTATATGTGCAAGATAACCTATTTCTTAACTTTTTGTCGTTTTTGGTTTTTTTCTAAGGTGAAATGGAAATTCTAAAATGAAAACAAGTTTGGTTATATTTGTTCAAGGAAGTGATATCCCCTATAATGATTTACCAACTTGAAACTTTAAAAAGCAAATTGAAAATTACAATGACAAGACT